>BSBK01001993.1:510000-912500 GCA_027943335.1 Chamaecyparis obtusa
ATAAAAGAAAAGTAAAGGAAAAGGAAATGGAATTCAATTTGGTTAGTAATGAAATGCAATGATTTTATGTTGGTTAATGAAATCAATAAGAGAACCTTAAGGAATGTACTTTGTGTATGTTGTTAATGAAATGTTAGAATGTTAGAAAAAAAATTGTTAGTTGTAATTTCAGGTTAAAAGACCTGATTCCTTATGGGTTCCCTAGCGGGGACATTACAAAAACTAAACTCTAACCCTCATAAAAACTTGACATAAATTGAGTTCTAATCCTTAATATAGATAAAATCATGATCCTAACATTAAATTGAATCAAAATCTATTTTAATCCTAATTGAATATTAAACGAAAATGAACCCTTTACCATAAAAAAAAATAAATCCTAAAGGAAAATGAGATTGAACCCTTATTGCAAGGTGTTCACCCTTGGTCCTTCTGCAACACATCACTCGGGTTTGTGACATGGCTTTACTACCTCCTATGGATTCTATAAGTCTAGTGGTTGTATTGGGCATTGATAGGTCAATCTTTCGGTGAAATGATAATGACACTTGTAAAAAGTGGTATTAGAGTTTGTTTACAGGTTTAAACCCCTCACTTACATTGGGGGGATTGTTTCAAGGTGATCCCTTAGTGTCCTTCTACAATGAAAAGCTTGAGTTTGTGACATGGATTAACTATCTCCTATGGATTCTATGTTAGGAATAACATTCCACCAATACAACTTAGAGGGGGATGTGAATCAGTTGTATGAGAGATTATTAAACTTTAAACTTTGAATAGCAGCAATATCAAATCCAATACACACAGTGAAATTCCAGTACAATAACACAATATTTTGTTGTCGAGGAAACCCTGTTCAAGGTAAAACCCCAGTGGGAATTAACACCTACTAATGATGTATTGAGAGTATAATATCCTTGTTAGAAGATCTAGCCCTGTTAGAAGCTGATTAAAACATTACAGTACACAATCCTTGTTAGAGGATAGGCCCTGTTAGGAGTCAAGAAAAACAAGGGTAGGTTCACTACCCAAAGAAGGTTATGTCCACCTTCAGAACTCAATGTTTGCAACACAAGTGTATATGAAGGAATACATAATCTTTTGAATTGTCTGATAGAAATTGTCTTTGCTTGATCAGTTCCAATGAAGTATATAATTTATCCTCTACTCTACATCCAACAAACTTAAGCTTGCATCTTCCACAATCCTCTTATAAATCACATAAAATCTTCCATATATCTTTTCAAAAGAAAATATCTTACATATATACCCTATTACAAAAATAAACTATCAGGTTAGCCAACTAGGATTTTCTAATATACAAATTATTACATAACTCCTTGCTAAGATACACATGATATCTAAAACAAGTATACAATAATTAAGGATCGACATTCATAAATCATGCTCACCATTCATGATACATGCTACATCTTTAAAGTCAGCTTCCAAATAGGTCTTCTCAAGAACACACGCCACAACTGATGTCATCCTTCTTTCTGTATCTTGCATAGACCATAAAAAATTCTTGAGTACCCTATTTATCATACCTTAATCTTGCATACATTGAATCCTTATCACCTATAAGATATACCCAAAACTCAAAGACTTACTTTGTCAACTTCCACTATCACTGTCCCGTAACTAGTCTTCACTAAATCTTTTTTAACTCAACCAATATGAAATATTACATCATACGGTCTTAGATATAAGATAAAACCACCTTCCTATACACATAATTGACTTCACATGATCTAAAACATCCATACAATATTCATACACTGTAATAACCAACCTGTTCTCTTCACCTAAACATATGTTGACATCAATGACAAAACACAAATGACAATAGTAATAACTCCAACATCACTCAACATAGTGATTAAACACATTGAATGTATCTAGAAATCTCCCCAATGCAATAGCAATATCCAACAATCTCCCCCTTTGGCATTGATAGAAACATATGGGAAAATCCATCAACCCAAAAGTATTATCATAGTAACTTTACTACATATTCTCTTTCCTCAATGCATAGTCTCTTCCCTATAGGATTTTCACATGGTCTCTTTCCCCCTTTGACAACAATGGAAAAGGGTTCCATAATTCATCAATTGTCTTCAACGATCACTCCTCCTAAGGATTATATCCCTACATCAAGTTCAGAAAATGATAAGGCTCTGAAAACTGTTGGACTAGGAGGGGCATGCACCCCAAGCATACCTCTGAGATACTCAAAGGAATCTTTTGGCAATGACTTTTTAAATATGTCTACTATCTATTCCTTTTTGCTAATGTATTCCAATCTTATTTCCTTCTCAACTACCTTGTCCCTCAAGAAGTGATACTTAATATAAATATGATGAGTTTTAGAGTGCATCATGGGATTCTTTGACATATTTACTATACTAGTGTTATCACAATGGATAACCATTGGTTCATCAAAAGTTATTCCAATATCTTTCAACATTTGTTTCATCCAAACAATTTGTCTGCAGTTAATAGCAGCATCAACATACTCTGATTCTGTAGTAGATTGAGCTATACAATCTTTCTTTTTACTTAGCCATGAAACCAACTTTTTCCCAAGGAAAAATACACCTCCACTAGTACTCTTCCTATCATCAATATTCCCTACCCACTCAACATCAGTATAAGCATGTAATTCAAAGTTATCATTTCTATCATACCATAAGCCATATTCCATTGTTCCTTTCAGATATCTAAATATCCTTTTCATAGTAGATAGGTGTGTCTCTTTAGGTTCTACCTGATATCTAGCCACTATTCCAACAACATTAGCAATATCCGGCCTGGTGTGAGTCAGATATTTTAATACTCCAACCATTGATCTATACTTGGTCTGAAAAAAATACTTTGTCTCATCATTACTTGTTAGTTTATGACCAGTCACCATGGGTGTACCAACTAGTTTACAGTATTCCATTCCAAACTTCTTTAACATTTCTTTAAGATACTCAATCTGAGAAATAAAAATGTCATTCTTTCTCTGATTTATTTGTAGTCCTAGAAGGAATTTCATTTCACCTATCATGGACATATCAAATTCATTTTCCATCTCTTTAGAAAATTTCTTACACAATTCATCATTACCTCCAAAGATAATATAATCAACAAAAAGTATAAAATACCTTTCACCATAGTATGATCTTGTCCTTGTAGGTCCACATAGGTCTATATATACCAAATCCAACTTTCCTTTTGTTGTATATGATTTTATTTTATAACTACTTTTAGTTTTTTTTCCCATAACACATTCTCTGCATACGGTGTTAGATGGTTTCACAATCTTTGGTAGATCTCTTACTTCATTAGTCAAACTTGCCTTCACAATATTATCAAAATTAACATGACAAAATCTTATGTGCCATAACAAACTATCATCTACCTTCACAACAAAACAAGAAGCTCTAGATGTATTTAACTCAAATACATTACCTTTAGATTTAGTACCGGTTGCAATCAAGTTTCATGTCTTACCTTTGATAAAACATTTCCCATCAAATAACTTTAATTGAAATCCCTTATCCATCAGTTGTCTAACACTCAACAAGTTATTCTTAAGTCCATCAACAAGTAGTACATTGTTAGTATTATTATTTCCATCCAAAGTAATAGATCCTACTTCTATGATAGGTTTAGGAACATTGTCTCTGAATCTTACAACACCACCATCATACTTCATGAATTTCAGAAACTTTTTTTTGTCTCCATTCATATGATGTGGGCAACCACTATCTATAATCCATTCATATTTCTTATCAACATGTGATACTAAAGCTTTTTCCTCATGTACTAGTTTTTCATCTTTAATAGCAATAAATCCAATCTCCTCATAGTCCAAATCATCATCATCAAAAATAC
Organism: Chamaecyparis obtusa; assembly: GCA_027943335.1. Classification (NCBI taxonomy): domain Eukaryota; kingdom Viridiplantae; phylum Streptophyta; class Pinopsida; order Cupressales; family Cupressaceae; genus Chamaecyparis; species Chamaecyparis obtusa. Next base: position 513,886 of record BSBK01001993.1, read on the forward strand.
CTTCACTAGCATAGTAAAATTCCTTATCCTTTGAATACTTAGTCTTGAAAAATTTAGGTTTGTGCTTAGGAACTCTTCTAGGATAACTAGATGCAAAGTGACCTATCTTATTGTATGAAAAATATTTCAAAGGTAAATTTCCTTCAAATTTACCCTTACCTCTCTTTTCTCTTCTAGCAATCAGTGCAACAAGTTCATCTACCTTTCTTTCCTCTTCTTTTATCTGTTCCCATTCATCAACATATTCAGCAAGCTCTTCTTTTATGTTCTCACTGTCGGTGCTCAGAAGTGCAAACATTATCTTCCTATGTGTAGATGCTTTAAATGTTTTTTCAACTTTAGGTACAAAATCTCCCATTTCTGCACCTTCAAAGGTAGTTAGGTTTTCAATCAACATTTCTCTACTAAAGTTCAAAGTCAAATGTATAATCTCTTCTATAGCCTAAACTTTGGTCTTGTAGATTGGTGTCAATGATCTAAGAATCTTCACAATGACTTCTTCCTCTTCATAAGTGCCTCTAGAATTTATGATTCCAATCACAAGTTCTGTAACTCTTTGTACATAAACCCTGATGTTCTTATCATCCTTCATTTGTAGCTTCTCCATCCTTGTTTTCTAGTTCTGTAACTTCACTTTGTTTGTAAACTTGTCTCCTTCATACAATACTTCTAGTCTTGTCCAAATCTTGTGTGTTGAATCCAAATCTTTAACTTCAGTAAATTCTCCTTCAGAGAGTGCATTGATTAGTGCTTCCCTTGTCACCAAGTTATATGAAAATATATTATTTTCATCATCAGTATCTTTTTCCAATTCATCCTCAATCTTCATAGCCACCTGATTCTTTGTTATCATCTAATAGTCAATGCTCAAACATAGAAAATGAGTTTGCATCTTGTTCTTCCAATTGTCAAAGTTTTCAGGATCAAATTTTGGACTATCCTTCCTATAGAATGCCATCTCCAAGATCACCTCAAGTTGGTAATCTTTTTCTCTAAGGACCAGTAGCTCTGATACCAATTGTTAGGAATAATAGCCCACCAATACAACTTAGAGGGGGGGGGGGGGGGTGAATCAGTTGTATGAGAGATTATTAAACTTTAAACTTTGAATAGTAGAAATATCAAATCCAATGAGCACAATGAAATGCAAACACAATAACACAATATTTTGTTGTTGAGGAAACCCTATTAAAGGTAAAACCTCGGTGGGAATTAACACCCACTAATTATGTATTGAGAGTATAGTATCCTTGTTAGAAGATCTAGCCCTGTTAGGAGATGATTAAAACATTACAATACACAATCCTTCTTAGAGGATAGGCCCTGTTAGGAGTCAAGAAAAAGAAGGGTAGGCTTACTACCCAAAGAAGTTTATGTCCACCTTCAGAACTTACTATTCTCAACACAAGTGTATATGAAGAAATACACAATATTTTGAACTGTTCAATAACAACTATTTTTTCTTGATCAGTTTCAATGAAGTATATTATTTATCCTCTACTCTACATCCAATAGACTTAAGCTCACAACTTCCACAATCCTCTTTTACATCACATACAATCTTCCATATATCTTTTCAAAATAAAATATCTTACATATATACTCTATTACAAAAATAAACCATCAGGTTAGCCAACTCGGCTTTCCTAATATAAAAATTATTACATAACTCCTTGATAAGATAGACACGGTATCTAAAATAAGTATACAAAAATTACAATTCAATAATTAAGGATCGACATCCATAAATCATGCTTTCCATTTCATGATACATGCTACATCTTTCAAGTCGGCTTCCAAATAGGTCTTCTCAAGAACACACACCACAACTGACATCATCTTGATTTTCGTATCTTGCGCAAACCATAGAACATTCTCCAGTACCCTATCTATCATACCTTAATCTTACATACACTGAATCCTTATCGCCTGTAAGATATACCCAAAAATCAAAGACTTACTTTGTCAACTTCCATTGTCAATATCCAGTAACCAGTCTTCACTAAATCTTTTGTAACTTAGCCAATATGCAATATTACATCATGTGATCTTAGATATAAGATCAAACCACCTTCCTATACACATAACTTACTTTGCATGATCTGAAACATCCATACACTATAATAACTAGCCTATTCTCTTCATAGAAACATATGTTGACATCAGTGACAAAACATGAATGTCAATAGCAGTAACTCCAACATCACTCAACGTAGTGATTTAACATATTAAATATATCCAACAATCTCCCCAATGCATTAGCAATATCCAACATTCTATAAGTCTAGTGGTTGTATCAGGTATTGACAGGTCGATCTTTTGGTGTAATGACAATCACACCTATAACAACCCTAACCCTAATAATAATTAAATGGTAAATTTGATTGAACTATAAACCCTAAAAAAAATTAAAAACTCATGGCTAACACTAAACCAAATTGAATTCTTAGACTAAAATAAAACCCTTGTTCAACTAGAATTCTTATAAAACCCTAACTCAAATCGAATATTTATCATTATTAATCCTTAACCCAAATTGGATGCTAACCATAGACCTAATTGAACACTAAAAAAATTTGAACACTTATCCAAAACCCTTAACCAAATAGAACTATAAGCCTAATAGTAAATCAAATCAAACCCTAATATGACTCCTTGTACACTAGAATAAATTAAAATCTAATATTTATTAAATTATGGTTAATGATTTTATTATTAGCCTATGTTTCATTCTATATCTAATCCAAACTATAACACTAAACCAAATTGAATTTTAACCATGCAAGTTTAGTTGAACCTTATCCCTAACATACAATTGAAATCCAAATAAAAGAGTAACCATTATATAATCTTGATATAAATTAAATTCTAATCCTTATTAAAGCCTGACACAAATTGAAAAGTATCCCTAAACCTAATTACATACTAAAGTACATTGAGCCCTAATACCAAACCTAAACTAATCATAAAATCAATTATATAATAACCCTAACATCACACCTAAACTAAATGAAAGGTCTTAACTCTAAAACTAAATCAAATCAAACTATAACAAAAACCATAAATGGATACCAAGAAAACCTTAACCCTTATTAAAATATTGTAATTCCTAATCCTAAAATTGAACCAAAATCCAAATTCAACCCCAAACCTTCTAAAACCCTAATGAAAATTCAAAAATCTAACTTTATCCCTAGCCCTAACACTAAACCAACTTGAAGCATAGACCTAACACTATACAAAATTAAATGGTAACCTTAAATCAAATATAATCATAACCCCTACAATAAACCAAAATTAATCTTTATTGCCACGTAAACATTAAAACAATTTGAAACCTAACACTAGAACAAACTAAATATAACCCTAAACCTGAACCAAATTAAGTGAATCATAAACCAAATTTGACCTTAACTATATAATTAAACAAAATTGAAACCTAATCCTAAAGATAAAGCTAATCCTAAACCAATAACCTAAACCAACCTTAACCCTCACCTAGAAGGTACACATGAATCACGATTGTAGATAATCTTGTCAGCATTCACTAGCATGTCTTCACATTCATGTTTTTTTTAGATCAGATTTGAATATTCAAAAACCCAATCTGAATTCTCAATATGTCAGCCAAGTTCTCTTGATTTCATTTTCAATGGTGGATTTTAAAAGTTAATTTGTTTATGTCACATAGAAATGCTTTCATCCTAACCAACATTGTCTTGAATCATCATGACTTGTGTGACACATGAGGTTGCTAACATGACCATGTTCATTTAAAGAGTGGACCAGATGATTTTGATTGGGGGAGGTGTGGAGCCACATTGTCCTTTCAAGAGAAATAGGTATTCACATCTCGTATACCCAACATGAAAGCTTTCATCTCAGATGCCAGAGTGGCTTTGGTTAAGGAAAGATAAAAATCCCATAGTACTGTACAGATTCAACTTGAAAAAGAACCCAACACTCTTCCATCTCCCTTCTTTGCACCAATCATAGCTTTTCTTAGATTGTATACAAATGAGAAAATGAAAGTGGTCGAGTTTAATTTCAAGAACACATGCATTTTTCTTGACAAATTGATATTATCACTTGTAGTCATGTAGACATAAAATCAATGGCTGCAATACCCAATTTGAGGATGAAGAAGACGATTGTGTTCTATTTCAACCGTGGTAGTTGCATAATTAGAATGAATAGTAGTACATACCTAAAATGTAATTACACATTGTATATAATGCACAAAAACCTCTTGTCTACTGGTGTCTATATATTCAATTACAACAAAATTGCATTGGCAAGAACGGGTTTGAACAGGATAAGGAGATCCACTCTCTCATCACTCATAGGAGTGCGGTAGTTTGGTTAATGTTTTTGATAAAATGACAGAACAAAATGGCTTCTTATGGAATGTTTTGATTTCAGCATACAAAAGACATGGATATCCTCATGAGACATTGATACTCTTCCACAATATGCAACAAATAGTTTTCCAACCTAATCAGTTCACTTTTTCTAGCATTCTTCTAGCTTGTACCCAAATTGGGGGTTTGAAACAGGGTATGGTTGTCCATCAAAGCATAATAGAAATGGATTTTTGTCAGATGTTCTAGCTATGAGTACTTTGATAGACATGCATTCAAAATGTGGAAACATAAAAAAGCACAGGAACTATTTGACAAGATGCCTCAAAGAAATGTAGTCTTGTCAAATTGCATGATTTTAGGATATGCACAATATGGTTTTCTTAATGAGGCTTCAAGGATTTTCAAAAAAATTCCTAGACAAGATATGCTCAGATGCAAAGTGATGATCATAGGATATGCTCAAAATGGAAGCTTTGACGAGGTGTTTAGGTTGTTCAATGAAATGCCTCAAAGATATGTGGTCTTATGTGTTAAGAATGACTCATACGTGTGGTGGCTGCTCACCGTACGGTGACTACTCATCATGTGGGAAAAGTATGTGGAGCGTACGTGGTCCACCATAGGATTCAACTCTTGACTGTACAATGGTTTCCATGACCCTATCATAGGACTCAACTCCTAACCGTACAGTGGCTTCCATGACCTGTACAGTGAGTTTTCGATGGTGTCCATCACATATGCTACCAATGGAGTGTTGAACGGAGTGATGTATGGTATGGTGTAGCTGGTACCTGATAATAAAGTGGTATGCGAGGCCGGCGGTGAAGCATACAGGGAAGCCAATATGTTGAAGTTGATGCTGAAGGGAGTGTCTAGGGCTTAAGGGAGTTACCTGGTGTCGAAGGAAGTGTTTGGGGCCAAAGGGAGTGACTCAATTTCGAAGGGACTGTCAACTAGAGGAGTGACCATTGGGACTTCCAAGGCTACCAGTAACTATTTTTCTTTGTGATAGTTATTATACCAAATTCTATAATGAATTGTAGAGTGTGTAAATTTCTGTGAGATTCATTAGGAATTGTAGGGCTAAGAGGCTGAAGCAGCAGTGCATGAACAAATGTTGAAGATATACTTGATAAGTTGTAGATGGTCAATCTCTTTGAAACTTAGTGATCACGTATTCAACATTTGTAGAATTGAGGTTGAGAATTTACATCTGCAAGAAAACAATCTCTAACTTATATGTAACAAGATTGATGATAATATAAGTGACTATTTCTTTTGGTGTATGGTTTTTTTACCCGTAAGGGTTTTCCCACATAAATACTGGTGTTTTTTTTATGCTTGTTTATCCTTATGTGCTTACTCTATTTACTTTTGTGCATCTTAAATGACTATAATTAAAATTGATAGTCATTCTTGGTTTATTCTCCCCTAAGAATTTGATACTATGGAAAGTGTTCCACTCTCTTCTTTTATAACAAGTGGTATCAGAGCATAGCTAGTTGGGTTATCCTTGTGGGAAGGTTGTTTGTGCCATTTTTGTAGTGGTTGATTTGTAGGGTGCTAGTAATCATTATTGCAGATTGAGATGGCAAGCACATTAGGAAGAGTAGATAATGTGAAGTTTTATGGTAGTAATTTTGAGTTGTGCAAACTCAAGGTGGAAGATCTGCTAGCCGATAGAGATCTCCGATTTGCAATGGATGGAGCTAAACCTTTAGGCATGAAACAAGAGGACTGGGATCTTGCAGATAGAAAAGCCAAAGGGCTGATCAGGCTCTATTTGGTAGACTCTATTCTATTAAATGTTCATGAGGAGAAGACAACAACTTCTTTGTGGAAGAAACTTGGTGACATTTATCAGGGAAAGTATTTGGTAAATAAGTTGTTCTTGAGGAATAAGTTCTATTCCTTGAAGATGGATGAGGGTACATCTATAATAGATTATCTGAATATTTTCAATATGATTATTGCACATTTAACTTTTGTAGGAGTTAAGATTGATGATGAGGATCGATGTATGATTATGTTATGTTCTTTTCCTAACACATGGGATCATCTACTAATGGCCATTGGGAGTACAACAACCACTTTCAAGATGGAAGATGTGGTTCCTTTGCTGCTGTCAGATGAAAAACGTAGGAAATCTTCTGAGATGGTCAAGCAAGCTCTTTCTATTCAAGGCAAGCAGGAGGACAAGAAGCCAAAATCCAAGTAAAAGGAAAGATTGAAGTCTCCTAGAAAGAAGTCCAAAGTGAAGTGTTGGAATTGTGGGTAGATTGGTCATATTTGAAAGGATTGCAAAGAGAAGAAGGAGGAGGAGGAAAAAATTAAGAGTTCTTCAAATTCTGAGTCTTCTGTGTCTTCTCATAGTGATGATGGAAATGCCTTATGAGCTGTTTTGGTAAGTCAGATGTCAGTTGATGTCTAGTTCAATCTTCATGAAGAAGATGTTTGTGACAATGTCATGCAAGAATCGGTACCATGCTTTAGTGGGAGTTTTTGGCAATGATGTAGATTCATTATCTTCAAGAATCATAGGGGTCCTTGGTACAAATGTTGTTTATGTTTTCTTTTGATATGTTATCCTTGTTATTAGGATGCTTTTCAATATTATGTCATGGTATACTCTTGAGATGCATTTAGCATTTTGGCATGATATGGCTATGTTCATATGGAACATGTTATCTCTTTGGTTGAGATGTTTTAGATCATGGTTGTCATGTTTATGTTCTTGATTCTACAGTTGGAAATTTGACATTGATCTTGATTTAGTTTTATGTGTTTGAGTATATTGATCATTTGGTGGGTACTTCATGATATTGTGTTTTTTCATTTGGAGTTCGACATGGTTTGATCAATTACAGGTGCTCATGGATACATGGAAACATAGATTATGCTAATGTTCTCTTGTGGCTAGAGATGTATGTGTTGCAATGAGTAATAGTTCCAACTAAGAAGCATTCATCTGTTATGTTCTTGACATAGTTAACATTTAGAGGTGTGTGTAGAAGGACATGATACAGGGGACTGGGGAGACTTGCTATGAAATTTGTGCTTGCAAGATCTTGGTTTACAACTACTCAATATTGTGAATGTTCTTGGAACTACAGGTTTTATACACTTCTATTTGATATTTTTAAAGGATTATTTTCAACTTTGACATTACCTGTGGAGTGGGAGCTTCCTGGTGTGTATGTGATAGGTATTGCACATGAGACTTGAGACTATGTGTAATAGGGTATATATGTTGGTGATTTGGAATTCATGTTGGTATACCTTAGAGGTATGGATAGTTAGATGTTCAAGCACTTGTTGTGGGTGCTATTTCTGTTATGTTGTTGATAGTTAAATTGATATATCTGATTGCATGTGGATAGAGTGTCTATGTTTTGGGATATCAATTGAAGATAGAGTTTGTGATTCATGTGCAACAATTATGTGGCTTTCTTTGTGAATGGCTTCAATGTGTGTCTAGTGGCAGTGGCATGGTAGGAGGTGAGAAAATTTGTGCATGAGATGATACTATTCATGTTTCTGTTGCAGATATTTCAATGGAGCGTGCGGTGAACTCTAGTTCATGATGGTTTATGCTAAGGTGGAAAGGGTGTATCAGTATAATGGGCATTATGATGTTTGGGTTTTCTCAGTAGCCTTTGAGTGTTCTAAAGGTGCCAGTTAAGTTCAAATGGTGCACAATTTTTATGGGGCTTGAAGCCCCTGACTCTCAGTAGCTTGTTTACAAACTCCATGGACATTAGTATGTACCTCATCAAGTGGGAGATTATTAAGAATGACTCATATGTGTGGTGGTTTCTCATCATATGGGTGAGTCCACCATACGGTGGCTGCTCACCATACCGGTGAGTCCACCGTATGGTGAAAGCTCATTGTACGAGGAAAGTATGTGGAGCGTATGCGGTCCACCGTAGGACTCAACTCTTGACTGTATAGTGGTTGTCATGACCCCACCATAGGACTCAAATCCTAATCGTATGGTGGCTACCATTACCTGTACGATGAGTTTCATGACCATACAGTGAGTGTATGATGGCTTCCACCATGTATGTTTCCAATGGAGTGGCAAACAAAGTAATGATTGTTATGGTGCAACTGGTACCCAATGGAAAAGTGGTATGCGAGGCCAATGGTGAAGAATGCAGGGAAGCTAGTATGTTGAAGCTGATGTCGAAGGGAGTGTATAGGCCTGAAGGGAGTGACCTGATGCCAAAGGAAGTGTCTGGGGCTGAAGGGAGTGAATCGATGCTGAAGGAATTTTCAATTGGAGGAGTGACCATTGGGACTTCCAAGGCTTCCAATAACTATTTTTCTCTGTGAGAGTTGTTATATCAAATTCTATAATGAAGTACATAGTGTATAAATGTATGTGGGATTCATTAGGAATTATAAGGCTAAGAGGCTGAAGTAGCAGTGCATGAACAAATGTTGAAGAGATACTCGATAAGTTGCAGATCGTCAATCTTTGTGAAACTTAGTGATCGAGTATTCAGCATTTTTAGAACTGAGGTTCATAATTTACATCTGCAATTAAACAATCTGTAACTTATATGTAACCACATTTATGATAATAAAAGTGACTATTTCTTTGGGCGTGTGGGTTTTTCCCCCGTAAGGGTTTTCCCACAGAAATACTGGTGTTCTATTTTATGCTTTTTTATCCTTATGTGCTTACTCTATTTACTTATGTGCATCTTAATGATTGTAATTGAAATTGATAGTTGTCCTTGGTTTATTCTCCCCTAAGAATTTGATATTGTGGAAAGTGATCCACTCTCTTCTTTCCTAACATCATGGAGAGAAATGATTGTAGAATATGCACAAAATGGATTGGTTGAAAAGGCCTTAGAGACTATTAAGAAAATGAAATTGGAGTTATACATCCAATGTCTACAACATCTACAAGTGTCCTCCCAGCCCAGGCCAAAACATGAGCTTTGGATTAGGGTATGACCATCCATGAAAACATTATTGAAAGTGATTTCTTTCCATTTGTTGTAGTTGTGTGGCCTGGTAGACATGTATCCAAAATTTGGAAGTATATGGAGAGCACACAAACTTTTTGATAAAATACCTCAAAGAAATGTCTGTTGGCAAGTTTTCTATACTGAAGTATATGACTTGATATAGTGTTTTCATTATGGCAACAAAGTCATATAGCAGTTTGGAGTCACAACACTTAGTGTAAAGATCAGAATTCAGTTAAGTGTTGAAGACTGGACAGTGTATAGATTTCATGCAGCTCAGAGCATCAGCGCACATGTGTACGGATGAATTATGGTATGTGCCCTAGAAGTTAAGTTTGTTAGACTATACTTATGCTTATTTTATGATCGCATAAGTAGATATGCAAAGATGTGAAAGTTACAGTCAGTTGAAGTTGCACAGCCAGTGTATGCTAGCAGAGAATAGTGCATGGAGCTGACACTTAGCATTTTGGTTTGCAATTATAATTTAATGTTGTAAAGGCCATGTGCCCATTGTATTTAGGTTGTCGATATGTTTATATGTATAATATGTAAGCATGCTTAAGCCAATTCATTTGGAAGCGTTGTTTGTAATTAGTTATAGGGCTGACCTAATTGTATAATTTGTATGAGTGCATAAATATAAGGTGTGCCCATTGTATTTGGTATGGAAGTTGTAATAGAGTTGTGATAAGTAGAGCAGAGGTATGTGAAGTTAGCATAAGATGTATTAGAGATTTTTTGGAGGTAAAAGCATCAGCGCACCAGAGGAACTGATCTGATAAGTAGTGTCACAAAAAATAAATCACTTGTAGATATAGTGTGTATCTGAATCAGAAGGTTGTAGCCTTCACCATTTGAGTAGTGAGCTCTAGGATAGTGAGTCCACTTCCCTAACAGGGATCATTGTAAAAGACTCCTAACAGGGTTTGACTCTTAACAAGGTCTACCATACTTAAAGCATTGTAAAGCTACTCCTAACAGGGTAAAGGATCTTCTAATAAGGATCACAAAACACTAGTATAGAATATTAGTGGGTATCAAGTCCCACTGGGGTTTTTACCTATTTGGGTTTCCCCGTAACCATATTGGTGTCATGTGTTGATTTCATGTTTCATATTTATGTGAATGTTTAAATACAATACTTAAGCATTTAAGTTCAGCATAAAGATTAAAGTAAAAAGTTGAATTACAGTGAACACTAATTCACCCCCCCCCCCTCTTAGTGTTCCCATTCCTAAAATTTGGTATCATAGTTCTATTCCTCAGCAAAGAAGTTTAACCTATTATACATTGAATTTGCACCTCTAATCTCAAGCTCTTGTAGTCTTGATAATCCAGTATAACATGGGAATCATCTCAAGGTTGTGGGACCTTTTGCTAACCGAGATGAGACCTCCAGGTTCTAGGTTGGTTCCTCTTGGATAATCACCCTGATTTGCTCTTAGATAGGAAAGTAAATCTTTTGAGGGAAAGGGATAGAAGGAATACTGAAAGGGAAATGACTGGAAGCAAATCTACCTACTAGGTGATGCACCGAAACTAGGGTTCAGATCTCAGTATAGAGGAATGAAACCAGTGAAAGGCTTAGGTCTGGAAGATCACAACTTACTGAATAGGCTTGCATAAGTGTTTCATAAGAGGGCCTGAACAGAAGACACCACTTATGACCTGCAAACAGAAATTCACTTCTGCAGCTCAGTGTAGGATTGAGACAAGACTGATAGGGGTTATAGCATACCCACAAAACATCTAAATCAGATCAAACATAGGAAACACACAAAATTGTAGAAAAGCAAGAGGTATCAGAAAACCTAAGATATCACAGAAATCATGCATATACTTAAATCCAATAAGAGATAATCCACACAAGGAAAGCATAAGGACAACAAGAATGTCACAAAATACTTTGCAATACTTGTATTATCAATGGGAATTTACAGAATGTGCAAAACCAGAGGGCTAGAAGAAATGCCACAGATAGCTTCCTAAGAAAGAGTCTTTCTTTTTACAAAATGCCAATTCTGAGCACTACAGGCTCCAAAAAAATGTTATATACAAACTCAACTGCACGCAGGCAGGAGTCAAAAGTTAACCAGGGTATAGATTTATGCATAAAATAATCAACCCTAAAACCAGTCACCTCTGATCATAAATGTTCATCTTGAAAATATCACAACAGATCAGATATATCTTTCTTTGCATGCCCATCTCTGTACTATAATCAACCTGCAGATAAAAACCTGGATTCATCATTCTTTTATGCACAAAGTCATGCCATGAATGCACACTGGTACCTTGCCAGGACAAGAAATGACCCCCGATGGCCACCCAGACCTCCTCATCATCTTCCCTTAACTGCGCATGTCCTAGCAACATAAATTCTTTGAGCTATCGCACCGCTGCAAACATCTCGCTAAAAGCCTGTGAAAAATAGTCACACTACCTTGAAATAGTACTGGTCACATGATCGTATGAACTTAAAAAGCCTCATGCGATCATGTGACAAGCCTCTTAGAACCTGTCTCTGCTTCACACACGTCAACCAGATCCAACACTGGTGAGAACCCTTGGAGAAGACTTCAAACTTGAGCCCCAACGGCTACCAGTTCTTCATTTAAGACTGAGCCATTGATCACATTCCTCCTCGGTAGATGAATGGCTTAGATTAAATTTGAAACAGTCACAAAATCTCTTGAAAATTCAAACCTTATACAAGCAAATCTTGACCAATGAGAAGCGAGCATACTGACATGTCAGCATCCTTGGACCCACCTTGAGCCATTATTTTTCGCAAGGTCTGGCAGTTAGTCGCAAGATCACCAGGCATGAAAGAGGGCTATGAGATCATGTGACAAACCAAAAACTCAAATCCGACTACAAACTTAACCCCAAGCTAACCCTGGGGTTCATTTCTCCTCTTAGTCGCCAAGTCACTTAACCTTTTCTTAACCCCGGGTAACATCCAGTGACCATGCGAAAACCCTCAACCACGCAACTACACATCCACAAACTGAGATTCCAATCAGATGGTGGGTGCAAGATCTCATGGGGTCAAAAGATCCCATGAGATCTTGCGACCACTGTAGATCCCTTTCCACCACCACCAAACTACAAGCTCTATCAGCGCAGCTAACGGTTTGTCGCATGTTCGCATAGCCTAAAAAAGGGCTATGCGATCATGCGACAGACCGCTAGCGGTTCTTTGAAAACCATCAACTGGGCCCACCAATGCCACTTGGCATTTTGTTATTCATCCCAGTCACTCAGTCATCAACACCTTGGCAACCCTTTGATAATAGACCCACTGCAACTTCCAGATTCCCATCTAACGGCGGGCGTAAGATCGCATGGCCAAAGAATATACCTTACGCTTTTACACCAACCATAGATCTCCTTTCAACTAGGACCCCACTGACACATCAGCCCATCTACAAAAAAAGAGCATTAGACGGTTGTCGCTATACCGCCAGCTTAAAAGGTATCAACTTTCTTTAGCGGTGTAGCGACAGCCAAAAGATCTTGCCGAGTGTTAACTTTTATAGATGAAGAATGGGCCTGCCGATAGGTGTCATCTTGTCGCATGATCACAAGGGCAAGGAATATTCCTTGCGAACATGCGACAACCACAAGATTATGAGGAAAGCCAGCCACCGGGCCCTACCATGTCGGAGTTGTGCACTTAGGGAAATGATGACGCCAGAGAAGAAGTCTGAAACATAGAAAGGGTCGAAAACACAGAGGGTTTTCGAGAGAAGGTCAAAAACACACTAAGATTTTAGAGCGGAGGTTGAAAACACACTGGGTTTTCAGGCCAAAAGGCAGAAACATCTTGAGCCTTCAGAGAGAGAAGGTCAAAAACACACTAGGTTTTCAGGCCGAAAGGAAGAAAACACACTGGACTTTCGACACTTGAGCATTTCTTTGAAAAATGGGACCGGGGCCAAAAAATGAATGATAGGGAATTTTTGGGTAACATAACCACTTGAGGAGATCATGGACAAATCAGATATGAAACATCTGAAGAAAAATCTTGAAGCTGCTCTTGAAGATCTGGACAATTCAAAAAAAGAAATTGAAGAACTAAAAGAAAAAGTCAATGATGCTCAATTAGTTATCAAAAGACTAAGAAAGGATTTGAAAGGATGCTCTAATAGTGAACTTGAAGAAAAAGTCAAGAAGTTGAGTGAAGAAAATGCATCCTTATTAAGTCAGCTTGAAGAATTTGATGACAAACTGATGAACAATCAAGATGTCTACAATGAAAAAGTCAAGGAGAATCTTCAACTCAATGAAGAACTAAGGGAATCTAACTTAGAAATCTTGGAGCTAAAGAATATCAAAGAGAGCTTGGAATCTGAATTGAAAAAGACAAAGGATCATATTGACAAATTACAGACCAGTGCTAATTTGGTAGAATCTCAGTTGTATGCAAGAAGAATCAAAGGAGACACTAGCTGCAGTGGATACAATGAAGCACAAAATCAGACTGACAATATGCGAGCAAGAAAGGATTCAAAAAAGAACTCTACTGATGATGAGAAGACTGAAGATCAAACCAAAGACAGTGGTTGTCCTCCTAAAAATGAGTGCAAGCAAGTAGAATGCACTTGTTTTGCATGTAACAAGCATGGACACATTGCAAGAAACTATACAGAGGTAAGACATTTTAATGGCTACTATTATTCATGCAATAGATTTGGTCATAGAGCTATGAATTGCAAGACTAGTAAGAAGAACATGACTCAGCAAGATCAAAGAAATCAAAATCAGACAAATGTTAGAAGTTCTCAAAATGTTACATGTCAGATATGTAACTATAATGGTCACTTAGCCAGAATATGCAGAATGGTGACTCATGTCAATGCACCGAGGAATAATAGACCTCCAATCATTTGTCACTCTTGTAACAAGGAAGGACATATCTCAAGGTTCTGTAGATCAAGGATGCAAGGTCAGGAAAGCCCTAAAAAGATCGAAGAACTAGTTTTGGATCCTGAAGTAGAAGTCAAGTTTGTGAAAGCCTCAGAGGACATGAGCTTGATTTGGTTAGAAGGAAAGAAGGAAAAAGATGATGAGAATGTATTCGATGCATCCCCAGTGGACACACCCTCTACATCTGGATGAATGGCCCTCAGGGTCATAGGGGGAACTAATTTAGCTCTAGACCCTTGTGTGGCTGGTATACTCATCCTCAGAGTATGTGCCTTTGGACTTAATCTTTTTGAGTATATAGGAACCTTTGTGCAAGAGTGCACATACTGATTGTTAGCGGAGCTCAAGTTTGAAATTTTGAAGTGACAGCCTGGTTTATGCGACGTGCATTAATGGTAGATTTTTCACTTTAAAGTACACATAAGTCATTTGATTGCTCATTGCATTCAAATTCAGAGTGATAGGAGAGCTAAAAGAGCCTTGGAATTTGTTGTGAAGTCTTGGAGATTGAATCTATCAAATATTTTCTTCAGTTATCAGTGCATTTGATCGGTTGCAGTAACCCTAGCTCGTTGCACTGATTTTGAAGCTTTCAGATCATCTCTAAGTTCAGTTGGAAAGTGATTAACAAGTAAGTCATGGCCACTCCCATAGTTTTTGATGTTGCTAAAAAGAAGAGATACATATTCAAGAGGCATCCATTTAAATCCACCCTAGATGATTTAGAGGGAGCTTTCTCTTGCACACCTATGGGCATCATGCATGTGGAAGACATAAGGGCTTACATCTATTGTAAGAAAGAACCTATTGGACTAGATAGGTTAAGGGCACACATGGACACCATGCTGAAACCTGACAAAACATTCATGGATGAATATGCCAAATGGAATGATCACCCTATTTTTGAGTATGCTATGACATATGAATTCTATGAGATGGAATGGATAAAGATCTTATTGAGAAGAATCCATGATGATCTATTTTGGATTGGAGATGTTCCAGTTAGAATCACAAATGACTTAATTCATGAGATGATAGGCCTTTCTAGGACAGGCGTCATCCTTACAGTGGGCAAGGATGTCATAAAAATGGTAGAATAAGTATGTAAATCAAGGAGCGATAGGTGCGGCATGACTATTGAGTTGATTGAGCAAGAAAACATAAAATTGATGTCAATGATACTGGGTTACAAATTTCATCACACCAGTAGAGTGAATAGTGTATCTGTGGACACTATTCTAGCAGCCATCAGACTAGTAAAGGAAGATTGGGAATTCAACTTCTGTGAGATCTTGCCCACACAGTTGATAGACAACATCAAAGCCATCAAGCATGACAAAACAAAGATATTTAGTTTTGGGTCCCTAATCATCTATATGTACCTTCATATAGTTGGAAGAGTTTCAAATTTGTATTTGGACAAGTCCATTCCAACAATGCCTCAGATATCCAACAAAGCATCCACAGAAATCACACTAAGAGATTACATTACTTTGGAATTGAAGACCTTTAGGGTCAAGATGCAGATGAGGTATAGGATTCTAGAAAGCATTGTAGAGAAATATAAGGATACAATATGCTTTATGATGGAGACTGATACTACATGTATGGAAGCTATTGAGCCTAGAACTAAGTGGATTCATCCACTTGGCTATGAGGTAGAAGAAAAGGTCCTTGAAGCATATGCACAAGTACTTCTAACAGCCCCCAAAGATCCTAATGAACCTAGGTGGGGAACCTAGGAGGAAAAGACCAGAGAAGTTGATGCAAAACTTAACAGTGCAACAACTAAAAGAAAATTTGCTAAGGTCACTTCTAAGATCTTGAGAATACATGGTGTGTCTCAAGTAGACCTTGATAAAGTAAGGGATGAAAAGATTGCCCTAGAATTGAAAAGTTCAGCAGTAGAAGAAGAACAAGAAGATCCTAAGTTGAAGAAGATGAAAACTAAATTAGATGATAGTCAGAAGGGTAAAGAAGATAATACTCCTTTTGCGCCCATAGACACTGTTGATCTTGCCACTCCTCCATGTATAAGCCTATATTCAAGAGGAAGAAAGAAGATAGCACTAGTCATCCATCCTTGTGAGCACTAAGGAGCAAGAAAAACATTCAAGCACCTCCTAAGGCAAGATTCAGACCAAGCCTTAAAGTTTTGAATGGAAGAATTGTTGATGAAGGTAGAATTGATCAAGTAGAGAAGTATTATGACACATATAGTGAGATTGACAAATTAGAAATACATAGTATGATTGTCAAACACATGATCAAGTTCAAGAAGATAGTCCTTGAGTTGAAAACCTCCATTCTAGATAAAGTATGGGATATTTTAGAAAACCTAAAGAGACAAGCAAATGAAGAAGATCTAGGGATCAGAGAAAAAGTATTAGAAGATACTCTTCCAGTATGTTCTAAAGAAGAAGTGGCATTGATATTAAATTTGGTGAAGCCAAACTTAAGGACAAAGATGAGAACTCTTCATATTATGAACAAAGACTATGAGCTGATAACGAAGGAAATAGAGAAGGCCTTTGAAAAGGTGCTATTGGAACAACAGATAAAACCACCTTATGCACCCATCACTCATGCACCTAGTAAACAAGATAAAGAAGTGGAGACCTTCAATATACCTGTGACAGGTCCTCAAGACTCAGCACCCATAGCAGAAATTCAAATAGAGGTAGAAAATTATGTGCCCATCTCAGAATCACATGAAGACAACACTATTATCATAGATAATGTGGAGATAGCCATGGTGGCTACTGATAAGGATTTGGACAAGTTTGACGAAGCATTTGTTAGTATTGAAGAAGAAAAAATCTAATGCAGCAATACACCTCCCACTCAGCAAGAAAAATTACTCATAGAAGATGTATCTGATAAGAAAGAAGAAGAAGAGGTAGAAAAGAAAGAAGAAGATACTTATGTTGGTCTTGCAAAGGTAAAACTAGAAGTGATGGACAACACTCCCATCACTCCCTCCTCAGCATTGTTGTCAAGTTTGACACCTGACACAAGCAATTTGGACTCTTAGAAGGAAGAAGACCTGATTAAGTTCAACATCTTGGCTATGGAGAAGGCAAAAGAAAAACAAGTTATGAGGAATCCTCTCCTAATAGAATCAATAAATATTTTCAACAGTTTGCTACCAGAGGATAAGAAAGTGCTAAAAGTACATTTGGTTGATGATGTGAGTTCAGTCCTCTCACATTTCAAAAGCAATTTTTCTAGCCTAGAAGAATTTGCATCCATAGTAGCAGAAGAGAAGTACTTAAAGAAGAGACTGAATGAGTTGATAAGCAACTTTGAACTAGACTTGAATTCTCTTAAGTCTGGTCAAGCTTCCTTGAAAGAGTTTGCTGATGAAGGAAGAAAGATCATTGCAGCATGCATGGATCAAGACAAGCTCACCGATGCTCACTTCAAGAAGATAAAAGAAGAAGAAACATTGATTTAGTAGGTGAAGAATTTAGTGACAGACACATCCACTAATGTGAACATGTGAAAAAATTTCTACCAAGGACAGTTAGACAAGATTGAGAAGGAAGAAAAAGAGATAACAAGGATAAGGTCCAAACAGACTCAGTTGAGGAATGGTCTTGCGCCCTCTTTAGACATCCTCAATCAAAATTTAAAGGAGATTAATGACACCATGGTAACTTATGATCATGGTCCCATTAGTGACTTGGAGAAGATGGAGAAGCTTCAATATGCATTATGTGCCCATCTCCAGATAGTTAACTCTCTGATAACCTTTTGGAAGAAGGAGATCTCAAGATTTCATATCCAGATGTTTTCCCTCAGTGAGTATTTGTATATATAGTTTTTTGATGCACCTTTGTCATTAATGTCAAAGGGGGGCTTGTGTATAGAATATGGAGTATATATGTGTATAGGGAGATATAAGATTGTGTATAAAAATATATTAAATATAAGTAGACAAAAAAAAATTGTATTAAGGGACAATTAGCAACTTGGCCATATTCCTTTATTGCCATCAATGACAAAGGGGGAGATGCAAGTTGTCTATACTGAAGTATATGACTTGATATAGTGTTTTCATTATGGCAACAAAGTCATATAGCAGTTTGGAGTCAGCGCACTTAGTGTAAAGATCAAAATTCAGTTAAGTGTTGAAGATTGGACAGTGTACAGAGTTCCTGTAGCTCAGAGCATCAGTGCACATGTGTACAGATAAATTATGTTATGCACCCTGGAAGTTAAGTTTGTTAGACTATACTTATTCTTAGTCTATGAGTACATAAGTAGATATGCAAAGATGTGAAAGTTACAGTCAGTTGAAGTTCCATAGCCAATGTATGCCAGCAAAGAATAGTGCATGGAGCCTACAGTTAGTATTTTGGTTTGCGATTATAATTTAATGTTGTAAAGGCCATGCACCCATTGTATTTAGGTTGTCAACATGTTTATATGTATAATTGTAAGCATGCTTAACCCAATTCATTTGGAAGCATTGTTTTTAATTAGTTATAGGGCCGACTTAATTGTATAATTTGTATGAGCGCATAAATATAAGGTGTGCCCATTGTATTTGGTATGGAAATTGTAATAGAGTTGTGATAAGTAGAGCAGAGGTATGTGAAGTTAGCATAAGATGTATTAGAGCTTTTCTGGAGGTGAAAGCATCAACGCACCAAAGGAACTGATCTGACAAGCAGTGTCACAAAAAATAGTTCACCTGCAGATATAGTGTGTATTTGAATCAGAAGGTTGTAGCCTTCACCACTTGAGCAGTGAGCTCTAGGACAGTGAGTCCACTCCCCTAACAGGGATCATTTTAAAAGACTCCTAACAGGGTCCAACCCTTAACAAGGTCTACTATACTTAAAGCATTGTAAAGCTACTCCTAATAGGGTAAAGGATCTTCTAACAAGGATCACAAAACACTAGTACAAAATATTAGTGGGTATCAAGTTCCATCGGGGTTTTTACCTATTTGGGTTTCCCTGTAACCATATTGGTGTCATGTGTTGATTTCATGTTTCATATTTATGTGAATGTTAAAATACATTATTTAAGAATTTAAGTTTAGCATAAAGATTAAAATAAAAAGTTAAATTACAGTGAACATTGATTCACCCCCCCCCTCTCAATGTTCCCATTCCTAACAATGTCTTCTTGTGGAATGCAATGATAGTGGGATATGCACAAAATGTTGTGCTTGATGAGGCCTTAACACTTTCCAGTAAAATGCCTCAAAGAAATGTGGTTTCATCAAATGCGAGGATTGTAGGATATGCAAAATAAAATGGTTTTTTTGACAAGAGCTTAAATATTTTCAATGAAATGGCTCAACAAAATTCAATGCCATGGAATACAATGATTGTAAGATATGCACAACATGGTGCTATTGGTGAAGTTTTAAGCTTTTTCATAGAAATGCCTAAAAGAAATGTGCTCTCATGGACTGTAATGATTTCAAGTAATTGACATATTGGATATGTTGAAAACGATTTGGAGATTGTTTAGAAATTACAAGTAGTGAGTTTAAAGATGAATACCACAATGTTTTCCAACGTTCTCCGACCCTCTACCAAAGTGGGTACTTTTGGAATATTTTATGGACATCCATCACAGAGTAATTGAATGTGGATTTTCTTCAGATGTGATAATTGTTGTTAGTTCCCTAGTAGACATGTATCCAAAATGTGGAAGGATACACAAGGCATGAGAATTGTTTGACAAAATGCCTCAGAGAAATGTTATATCATGGATTGCAATGATTGTGGGCTATGTCATGCATGAATTTTGTGAGGATGTTCTTAAACTCTTTGAGCTAAAGAAGCTATCTAGAACACACCTATAATCACTTGAAAATGGACAAAATCAATTAAGTGAGCAACCAAGGCAAAATCAAAGTAATTAAATCAAATAAAGCTAAAATCAAAGCAAAACTGCAATTAAGCCATAGTCTAAATTTAATTGAAAATCAAAATCCATAAAATCAATTTAAATCAAATAAATCATGATAAATCAATAAATTGTGCAATTAATCTAATTAATTGCATAGTTCATTTAAATCAAATCAACCCATTCAAGGGGTACACCTGGCTAAACATATTAATTAAATTCAATTAATTAAATCCTATTTTCCCTAAACTACCAAATGGGAGGAAAATGCATCAACCAATAGGATTTGAGAACCAAGCTCACATGGATCAAGCTCACATCAAATCTCCACCACCCATAAGGAGAAAGAATCTTATCCACCCATTTTATCCTCTTGTCCCAAGCTTTGAGGACAAAATATTTAAATGGTCTCCAAAGGTGGAACCATGGACCTAAGCCTAACCCAACCATGATCAAATCAACTCCACCCCCTACCCTTGCCAAAATCTATAAAAGCAAGACATAATTCAATCACAAATCATCCACAATTATTTGAATAGCATCAAACCTCTTGAAATTTTAAGCTAGAAAGGAAAATCTAGGAGCTAATTAGACTAATTTCTTTTGGAATTAATTGTTTTAGCTTTGATTATCATATTTTCTCATATTAGGACTGTCACTAATGGAAGCTTGCTGAGAGATTCATCATTAGCATCCCTAATTAGAGAGCCATAGAGTGCTCAATCATCTTTAATTTTGATTAATTAGATTGCTAGTTATGGTAATTTAATTATTATTTTGAGTTATTGATGATACTAACCCTATTTTTAAATTCAGAGAAATTGAATTTTTCTTGTAAATCCTTCTATTGTTCTTTGTTTTGCAGGTTTTTAGTGCTTTTACAAGTTTGTGCAGCATGTACACTTGTTTTTCTAGTGCATACAAGGTCTAAAATAACGCTTCTATGACAAAGTTGTGCGCCTTTACACAAGCTTTCACTGCATTCAATCTTTCTATTTTCTTATCTCAATTCTTTCAGTGTGTGTGCCCTGACTCTGGAGCACTTTCAATTTGTTCTCTAGCATGTTTGAAGATTTATTTTAACGCCTTTACTTACTTAAAAATCACATTTAAATTTTGTTTATGTGCTTTTAAGTTTTTCCTGCAGCTCATTTGAAAGTTTTAACAACGGTTTCAATCATTTAAACAACACATTTAATAGATTCTGATGCGCATTGGATTAAATTGCAAATTTTTAGAATCTAACATTTGCAAATGATTTGTTTGTGTTTGCAGGATGACTAGTCATAAAAAAATAAAAAATCCAGAGACCATATTCAATAGTGAAGGAAAAGCATTGGCTAAAAAGATCAAAGAGGATAACATAGCACATATCAAGTTGGTTTTGGAAAATTCACAACAAGAAACTGAGGTATATGAAAAATATTTGAAGATTGTAGAAGCCTACAAATCTAAATTTGCCTCATTAAGTTGGATTTACTTGCCTTAATCAATTTGTTTCAAATTTGATAAATAAGGTTAGATTTCAATTTTGTTCTTGTTTTTCTTCATTTTGCTTGTTTGTGTTGACTAACTTGTTGGAGGAGAGGCAAAAAGGAAGGAATGATCACCACTACGTGAGCATAAATCATGGAAAAATCATCAAAAATGCCCCTAGCCTTTGCTAGCTTCGATTGAAGGTAAGCCTAAACTTGGTCAATGTTTCTTTAAATTGTGGCCTTGTGAT
The DNA here is from genome assembly GCA_027943335.1 of Chamaecyparis obtusa. NCBI lineage: Eukaryota > Viridiplantae > Streptophyta > Pinopsida > Cupressales > Cupressaceae > Chamaecyparis > Chamaecyparis obtusa. Next base: position 535,767 of record BSBK01001993.1, read on the forward strand.
TTTTGTTCAAATCTAGTAAGTAAATAGCTTAAAGGATAAAATCAAGCACTAAATAAAAAAACCCCTTGTTTTTGGAAAAGAGTAGAAATACTCAATTCCCATTAGTTAGTGGGTTTTGGAAATTGAACATTGTTAATAGTGTTGGGAAGCAAGAATATATAGGGATATGCTCTTCACCCTTTTGGTGAATCAAACTCCCACAACCTATCTCTTAATTCCATTTTTATCGCTTTCAAACATGAATATGTTAGATCTTTAGTGGGCTCACCTCCTGAGATTTTCCTTAACAAGGTCGGTGAGAGGGATAGCCCAAAGTGGGATACATTTTCCTTTGCCGCAAAAATCCAACCCATTATAAAATGAAATGCATGCATCCTTAATGGGGTGTGTGACAAAAGGATATTAAGCTTTCAAACTTCCTTGAGTAGACATTTGGGATTGCGTAAACTCTGACATACTGATGGTGGGAAGACTCCTAATTTTGGGGGATGAAAACTTAATGTCAATTTTGAATGGAATCTTGATTACATACCTTGTTAAATTAGAAAAGTCTACCTTGTAAAGCCATTTTTACGAACCAACTTGTGAACTAGGTAGATTGCTTGAAGTGTTTTTCGTGAAAAACCCTTGATATGGTCCTTACAAATTCAAACACTTTTTGTGTAGAGGGTTAAAAAGAACAAGTGTATTTGTGATTGTTTTGTTTGAAAAATACATACAAAAAGTAAGAGATATCCATTTTGAAAATTCATCTTGTATTTTTAATCTCTTCATAAAAACAAACAATTACCAAGTTTGGGGAAAACAATCTTAAATGAAACCTTTGTTGAATGTTGGTTTCTACACAGTCAATTAGACTCAAACTATCTTTACAAGAAGATGGCACTTGCATTGCAAAAGAGGTCCCGAAATTTGAATCTCAAAACTCTTTTATAAATCACAACCAAGGGGATAGTCTCCCAAATCTTTTGAAAACATAACTGATCCTATGGATAGAAACCATGCATGTCATGATTACATCCATGCAGGAAATAATGAGAACATTAATCATGCCAATCAAGGGCCTAAAGAAACACTCAAAGATAAAGCCAATAGGGCAGCTCAAGGCATCAAATTTCTTAAAGTCATTGACAAATTAATAGAAAGAGATAGGGAAAGATATTTCCTAAATTTTTCCCAAGCAAGGGTGAAACTTCCACATGATTATGACATTGATCAACTTAATAAAGACAAGGAAGATGATAATCTGATGGGTGTGATGAATAAACAAATAAAAATGTTCCAATCCCAAATTGACCTAATGAAGAAGGTAGTCGAACCTAAGCCATTTTCCATCGAGCCCTTGTGCCCATTTCCTTTTGATAAAAGCTTAGTTATGACACCTTTCCTAATAAATGTGGTCTTTCCAAAATATGACAAATATACAGGTAAATCAGACCCACAAGACCACCTTAGAGATTTTTGTGCTCTAAGTATCAAATTCATGCATGACACAACTTATTTAATGAGACTTTTTCCAAGAAGTTTAGGAGGCCAAGCATTGTAATGGATCTCAAAAATTCCATAATGGATAAAGACATTCAAGGAATTAGCCTCCAAATTCATGACTCACTATTCCTACAACATTGAGCACGAGATTACCATCCCCAACCTATGCGACACTAAACAACGAGATGGTGAATCTTTCTTAGGGTTTCTTCAAAGGTGGAGAACATTTTTCACAAGATATCCACAAAGCATCCCCGAAAAGGAAAAAATGGAGATATTTATGAATAACCTAAATGTGGAGATGAATTATAGTCTCCAACTTCAATGTCCCCCTACTTTTGAAAAGCTTATCGAAAATGGGATCAAAATTGAAGTAGTGTTGGTTAAGAGAGGGGAAATCAATTTATTCAAAGATAATAAACCCTATACCAACACTAATAACAATCATAGCTTATCTAATTATAACAATAATAAAGGAGCCAACAATCACAATGACAAACCAAGACTATGGTTGAAAAACAATAATAAAAATCTTGTGAATGATGTAGTTGTGGAAGCGCACAACTTAAAGGCTACTCCCTTTAACTTATCCAGCGGCTCGAATCCAACTTATAATGTCAATCAAACAACCAAAGCTCCTTATAATAACAATAACCCTAATAATAGAAACAACACCAATGCCAACAACAACAACAATCTCTTTAATAATTCCAATATCAATAAACCTAAGCCATACTTTTCCACATATCAAAATAGAAAATTCACCTTTTTAGGTGAACCTTTTGAAAATGAATTAAGGACTTTGGTGGCTAATAAAATCATTACCTTGCCTGAATCGAGGCCATATGAACCCCAAGTCAATCCTAGTTTGTGGAATGATTCTCATCATTGTGAATACCATCACAAAAAGGGACATAAAATAAATGAGTGCATGAAATTGAAACATCTTTTCCAAGACCTAATTGATGATGGAACAAGAAAAGTGGAAGGGCCTCAAAATAACAAAGACCATATGGCTTTCAAAAACCCTTTTTTAAATCATGAAAAAGGGGAATCATCAAATACCAATCCTAACAACAAAAGAGTTAATGAGAAGGTTAACTTTTCTCATACTTATGATAACACCATCAATACTCTAAGAAGTGATAAAAACACTATAAATGTGATTGTGGTCAAATAAAAGCCAAAAAAAGAAACATCTAATGTTTTAATAGGGGGAAAGTATCAAATATTACCTTACCAAGAGGTGCCCCAAGAATTATCTTACCAAATAAAACCTCTTCTTCATCTTTAAAACAATATAATTTGGTAGATCAATTGCAAAGAACCCCTACTCAAATCTCTATTTTATAATTACTCAAGCTTTCACCAACTCATAAGGAGATTCTAGAAAAATCCTTAGTGGAGATCAATGTGCCTTTAAATTTAGATTTGGATAAATTCCAAAACATGGTAGGCCATCTTGTTGCACCCCATTGTTTATCTTTTTAAGAACAAGATGATATGTCTTTAAACCACCCACAAAATATGCCTTTTCATATAGAGGTCCTAAGCCACAAGCACATAGTGAAAAGAGTCCTCATTGATGGGGGAGTCAGCTTGAATATTTGTACCCTAAACTTGGTCAAAGCCTTAGGATTTTCTAAGGAGGCTATTGACCCAAAGAAAAACATAACCATAAAATCCTATGATGATGAAGAAAGAGCTTCCAAAGGTGTCATAGTAATTCCCATATGAGTTGGTCCAATGCAAAAGGAGACCATTTTCCAAGTTCTTGACCTAAAATTGACTTACAATATCCTATTAGGAAGGCCATGGATCCATGAAATCTAGGTCGTACCTTCAACCTACCATCAATGTCTCAAATTTATCTACCTAGCACAAGAAGTCATGGTAAGTGGGGATTAGAACCCCTTCCAATATTGTAATAACATGAAGCCTATTAATGACTCCTTAGTCCCACATAATGTAGAAGGATCTATTTCCCAAAGAATAGAGAAAGGACAAAGTTTAAAAGATCTTCCATCTTTGAAAGGAAAATAAAAGGAAGAAAAATAAATTGTTGTTTAAAATAATCAAAATCCTACTAGCCTAACTACATCGACAAAAGGAAAAGAGAAGGTTAGTGAGGAAAGTTCTCTTGAGGAATAGAAAGAAGACCAAGCAAGATCTATTCAAGTTTACGCCAAGAAATCCCATTATCAAAAGATGGACCACATGATGAAGAATTTTGAAAAGAAATGCCAAATCAAACATAAAGGTGTAGGTGAATATTCATTATCTATGATGGATCTACCCTTATCTCCAAAATCCCATGGAAGACCATCCAATATACCTCATAAATACAATTAGCACTTTGTGAGGGAAAGTACCTCTTCATCCATGGATGAGGAAGATAATGAAATGTTAAATTGGCTATATAAAGATGAGGAATCAAGTGCACATGAAAAATGCATTCAAAACATAAGCATTCCCACTCACCAATATGCCAAATTATTTCAAATCATGTAGAAAATGGGATACAAAGGACAAGGTCCTTTAGGTACAAGAAACAAAGGATTACTAGAACCTATTGAAATATCATGGAGAGATAGTAAAGAAAAGACTAGATTAGGGTACCTAGAACAAGGGTGCAATCAAAAGAAGTATCCCTTGATTTATGACCAAATTTTACAACTAGGGTCCCAAAGTGATGAGGATTAGAAAAAATTGGAATGGTACTCATTTTCAAGTGAGGCATGTCAAGATAAAGAGGTTGATGTCATCACCTATACTCCTAGTAAGGGAAAAGAATAAGTCTCAGAATCAAATCAGAATCAAGCTTCAAGTTCTAGTCAAGAGGTCTTAGATAATGTGCCAAGTCAGGAAGTTGAAGGAAATCAATGGGTAGCAGAACCTTACATACCATCATGGAGACCTACTATAGAGGAATATAACCTTAGGTTTAATCCAAGAGATTTTTACCCAACATAAACCCTAGAGGATTCTAGTGATGAATATTTTGACCCTAGTTCTCTAGAGCATCTAGAAGAAGCACATATCATAGATTTGAGTGATACAATGTTCGAACCTTAAAATGAGATCATGTCATTAAACCCTATTGAACCAAACCAAAGCATCAATCCTTTGACCCGTATCTATCCCAAACTGATTGAATGGGATTCCATTAAACCTACCATCCTCCCCATATTCTTGAATGATAACTTGGTGTCCCAATACCTTAATGCAGTTGAGCCTTCTTCTACTATGGAATATCAGGAAAAAGTGACAAAGGGGAGTATTCAACCTTTTAGTTCAGAAAAAAGTGAAAAAATAATAATAATAAAAAATGGAAAGAATCTAATGTTGAAAACCACATTGTGGCAACTTTAAATCAAAAATAAAAAGAAATAAAGAATGTTTCCAAAGTTGAAAACCCAATAGAGGCACCTAAGGGAGAAAGGTTGGATAATTTTCCTAAATATCAGAGGAGTAAGACCGGTTAAGAAGAAACTAAGAAAGATGCATCCACACATAGCTTTTCTTGTAAAAGTGGAGTTAGAGAAATTGTTGAAAGTAGGGTTTATAAGAGCCATTGACTATGTCGAATGGATTTAAAACATCGTATTGGTTTCCAAAGAAGATAAGTCCATCAGAATTTTCACAGACTTAAGAGATCTTAACCTTGCATGTGTGTGTGTGAAATTTTACCCATCTGCGGAACACAACACTTCAGTAAAAAAATATAGGTTGTTAAAAAATCAAAAAATCTGCAAATAAGACAAAAATAAATGATCTCATATTTCAATTTTGATCCTGAAAAGGGGTTCAAAATGTCAAAATTAGCCAGGGGTGCAATTTTCATGCAAAACGGAGCACTTTGAAAAATAATGTCAAAACCTATATAAGGCCCAAAAGGGTTATTTTTAAATTATTTTAACCTTTTGACTGTATAAACTTGTGAAGCCCTCGGAGAGCCAAAATACAAATTCATGTGTCCTCTCATCGTTTCAAGTGCAGCAGGTGATACCAAAGACCTCGACAATACAGTAATCTGGTAAGTAGACCTTTGTGCCTCTTTGTGACTTCAAATTTTTATTTTTTATGCTTTTTAGGATCTTTAGGACTAACTTTTAGTTTTTGAAATTTTACATCACAGAAAGTCATACGACAACCTTTAGGGACTCATATGACATTCCAAGTAAAAATAGAGTGTCGTGTCTATTGTAGGTGTTTTTTGTATGAGGGACACCCATTTGTCGTACGACATTTCATTGGGTCCCTCAAGTGTCGTATGCATTGAAGTACATTGTCGTACGAGTTTTGACACTAGTCTGAATTGTCGTATGGAAAACAAAGAGCATTTTTTAGGTCCTTAGGCCAAATTTTTAAAATTTTTGATTGCATAACTAATTTCCTTAGCCTTTAATGCACTTATTGATATGCTCATTTTCTCAGTTTCCTTGCATATAGCCTACTTTTTTATCCAATTTCTAATAGTTGCCCTATTTTTGTGTTGTGTAGGTCTTGTACTCAGATGTCCATTTGCACATATCTCATCTCATGACAAAGAGACTCTACCTAGCCTTACCTGATCCTATGAGAGTGCACCTTGGAGTGTGCAGATTTGAGTACTTGATCTGGTTGCTTGATATTCGAGTGAACCATGGACTGATCACCATGCTCGTTGAGAATTTTCATTATGAGACTCAGACTTTCCACCTCCTAACAGGGGAGCTCACAGTTACCCCAGAGGATGTGTATAGGATCCTTCGTATACCATTTCATAGCCTTCACTCAAATTATATTAGTGCCGATAATATAGGTTTAGTAGCATTCCAAACATTGTTTGATGTGGAGGAGCATATCTCATAGTAGATCTCGTGGGAGATGCTTGTTCAACGGTATGGGAAGACCCATCAATTGGAATGCATCATAACAAGGATGATCAGAGGGATCATCATGTCTGACCGTCAGTGGAATGGTCTTCTTATGGAGTGGGATTTGATGATTTAGCATTTGATGGAGAGTCCCACAGAGCTCGGATGAGGTCAGTGTATGCTAGCTCACATATTTGTAGAGATGCATGAGATCACCTATCATGAGGCAAAACCGTTTGCATCAAGTGCCCTTGTATTGTAGATTCGGGCATGGGAGCATATTCCCATGTACAGACCAATCTGTGGAGATGAGAGGCAGCCTCAGGAGCTACTCATTTATAGATATTTTGGATTCATTACACAGGTTTGGATGGGTTGCACTAAGTACTGGCAGCGTGTGCTTGATGACATGACAGTCATTACCTAAAGACCTTACTTGCAGATTGAGGCTTGGCCTATAGCTCATGCCCAGTTTGAGTATTTTTTCTAGAGCTATGTATTAATAGGGAGGTCTACCACCATCTTGGAGAGGTTTTTGATCACTCACATTTGGAGATAGTACAAGCTGATCCAGGATGAGCCATAGAAGTTTTCCTCTTACGCATGATAGGTGTGAGAGCTTGGATTAGGATGGGTAGCTTGATTATCATATGATTTGTGCAATCATGATTATAGTGGTCTTCAGGCTAGGGATTGGGACTACCATCCTTAGGTAGTTAATGTAGGTGTTACAGATGCATACAGGATGGAGCATCCGATGAGGCATTTATCTAATTTGACAAAGCTTATTCTGACTATGGAGGATGTTGAGGATGTGACTAGTGCCCCTATGGGAAAAGGATGGAGGAGATGATAGGTCTAGATCTCCATGGTGCACCCTAAACCACTGAGGCTAAGAGCAGTGATGACCCCTCCAAGGCTAGTGGGACAAATGAGGCCACCACTTAGACCACAGATAGTTCTCGTAGGTAGATCGGTAGTTTTGAAACGTCAATACACTAGAGGTGATGGTGGCACATTAGGTGGAGTAGGTAGTACTGATGAGGTGCTAGGTGCCAAGCAAGATGCACCTATGGAGGAGGCACATGATGCCCCAGATTTTGACCTAGGAGTAGAGGTTCATCACCGTAAGGTGCAGATAGATACAGGTAGAGATTAGCCTATGGAGGAGGTGAAGGAAATAGAAGAGGCAGATCCAAGATTGAGGCAGACACCTCAAGATATTATCAAGTGGATCTGGTAGTAGCTTCATGATCAAAGGAAATAGAGCTTGAATTTAGAGATCCTTCTCTGAGAGTGTGATCAGTGGTTGTGAGAGTGAGATGCTGAGGTTAGACTTTTACAGGCTGAGGTGATCCACCAGACGGGTCATGCAACATATTACGCATCAGCATATTTTTTAGTCATACCTCTTGGATAGAAGGTCACCTCTTATTCATAGTATATGTTAGCATCTGAGGGAGCTAGGGCACGTCATGCCGATCCACCACCTGATGCACCTACTAGAGGAGGAGTTGCACCTGATGCTGAGGACCAGGCAGATAGTTGATCTATGATATTGTTCCTCAATTTTCACATTTTTCTTATTTTTATCATATTTGATAGCTCATTTTAGCTCATTCTTTTGTATAATGTGCCATTAGTGCACCCCTGTACTATATCGAGATTTTTATATACATTAGATCAGATATTAGTGGTTGTGACTTCATTGCACTTGTCATTTTGAGTTATGATGATTCATCATGTGATGCAAATGTATGAAATATTTTTCTTTTCACTGTTGAATGCAATAAATATGCAATGGATCTTTATGTTGAATGTATGAATATGCAATGCAATGATAGATGATAGATGAATAAATGCTATGTATGATTCTTTTTATGTTTTATGGATGCACATGTATGCAATGAATATGTGAGATGTTTATGATATGATATGTCAATGCAACAATACACATGATATTTTGCAGGTATGTAGAGAGTTCAAGTGCTCAGTCATTGTCAAAAAGGATGTTTAACCCAGAATGACAACTACTTTCTGATCAAATTGTAGGGACCTTCATGCGATGCTCAGTCTTTATGATGTGTTTTTAGAGTGATTTTAGAGAATATCAAACAACGTGCTTCATTCAAATGATGAGAAAATGCAACCATGTAGAATGCAAATGGAAATGTAATGCAAGACCTAGGACTTAGTCACTGATCATGTGTCAGTTTTTATCATCACTAAATTTTTGCAGGTAACAACAGATAGTCGATACAATATCCACTAGTTTAGACAACCATGAACATATGAATATTGACATTTAGTTGGAATGTTGGATTAGATATAAGCATCAAGGCACAAAAGCCAAGATGACCTAAATATCATGTCCATTTTAATTTAGCAATTTGTATAAGCATTAGAACATAAACATTATGATGACCTGAATAGGCCTTGCGTACAAACACACCAAGCAGTTAGGAGATCATTTTGATTCCACTGTGAAGTACCCACAGTGACCCTTTATCATTCACATCCTTGGGTAGTATCATGTTTCACAGTAGGAGTAAGAAATCACTCAAAAAGACAAAGTTAGATCAGACTTCCCTCAAGCATCTGGGTATCAATGGTTGAGGTACACATGGCCATCCAATTCATGATGAAGGCACTTATAGTGGACACCAATTGAATCTAGAATTTCCAAAGTTGTTATATTTTCACTTACAAACAAAAGACAAAGAAAAGAGTATGCCCCTAGTCATCACTCTCTAAATCCTATAAAGGACATCATTGAGGAGCTCGAAGGGATAGAATATGTATAAATCTCAATGTGAATCAGTTAGCATACAAGAAGATTAAAGCATTTGTGCAAAGATTTTTTTGTTTGTTATTGTAGTTTGTTTGGTGTGCAAAATCCTTTTCTGGTAGGGAGATAGACTCAAACATGGCTCTGAAGGACTTTGACTGGATATGACTCATCTGAGGTATATTGAGGACTGTAGGATATGACATTGATTGCCTACAATTTTGAAACATTGATAGGATAGGGATGCTTTTGTTGCTTGGTGCCAGAGACCGACTTTATTGAAAATAGGATGTGAAAGAAAATAAGGAGATATGTACAAACTAAAGTAGACTAAAAGTTGGGAAATACCAAGATTGCACTGATAGATGGAGCATTTTGATACAAGTGGCTCCCATTTGTTGAGTTTTCACCATCTTGGAAGAGCTACCAAGGCGCCTGTTTACCAGGTTTTCACCAAGGCACTTTTTCTTTTTCTTCTTTTTTTTGTATTTTTCATCTTTTCAATTTTTTTTAATTTTTTTTTGTGAACCATCAAGGTGCCTATTGCTAGGTTTTCACCAGGATGATAATTTTTAGGACTTTTTCTGATTTTTTTTATTTTTTAAAGACATTTTCCACACACTGTATGTCTTAGGTGTAGAATTTCTTTAGGTGGAGAATGTTGATTGGTTCTCAGAGCTATTCTCCTTCATTCATTGAGATTTGATAAGCTCCAAAGCCAAAAGTAGCAGTGATAACAAAGGGACCCAGCCATTTGTGTTCAAACTTCCCCTTGTGTTCTCGATGTGATTGATTTTTAGTATTTTCTCTCAACACTAGATCGCTAACTTGAAATTCTCCGTGTTTGACTTTCTTGTTGTAGCCTCTAAACATTCATTTCTGATATACTCTGAGATGATCATATACGAATTTCTTGTGCTCATCTATTAGTTCAAGCTCTTGTAACCTAAACACTCTATAGTCATCATCAGTTACCAGACCATGCATTCTGATTCTTAGTGATGGGATTTCAACCTTGATAGGTAGTACCGCTTCAGCCCCATCTACTAAAGTTAAAGGATTAGCCCTAGTAGGAATTATAATACTTGTTTTGTAGACCCAAAGAGTTGGATTTATCATCAGGTGTCAGTCTCTTCCTGTCTTGTTAACTATGTGATGTAGGATCTTCAGTAAGTTTTTGTTAGATGCTCCAGCTTGTCCATTCCCTTGTGGATAGTAAATGGATGACCAATGTTAAGTGATCTTGAATTTAGGGCATAAGGAGTTTGTTTCCTTGTTCTTAAATTGGCCTCCATTGTCTATGATGAAGGAGTGTGGTATACCATACTGACAGATGATGTCATTCAGAATGAACATTGATATCCATTTGCCAGTGGCCTGTGTCAAAGGAACTGCCTCTACCCACTTCATGAAGTAGTATGTAGTTGTTATGATATGGGTATGACCATTGGACAAATGTGGATAAATAGCCCCTATGAGATCAAATGCCCATTGTTGGAAAGGCCATTGTGTTGTAAAAGGAATCAAATCTCTCCTTGGTGCATGAATCAAGTTTCCATATACCTGGTATTTTAAACAATTCTTAGCATATTTCATGGCCTCTTTTTCCATGTTTGGCCAATAGTACCTAGCCCAAATAAGTTTTTGAGCTAGTGTTAAACCATTGGAATGTGATCTGCAAATACCTTTTTGGACTTCCTCTAATGCGCATTGTGACCTTTCACATTCTAAACACCTAAGAAGTGTACCATCTAGACTTTTTTTTATAAATCATTACCAATGATGACATATTGTGATGTGTTTTAGATAAGGTAACATTTTTCATGATTGTTAAAGGTGTCAGGAATGATTTGGTCTTGAAGGTAGGAGTATATGTTTTTATAATAGGAGGAATCATGACCAACAACATTGCAGATCATTTGGGTTTCTAGACAATCATAAGTAGGGAATGGCAGTGCTTCCACAAGGAACTCGTAGCATAGCTCATGTTCAGGTTGTTGTAGTAAATATGATAGTGTTTCCATGGCATCAATAGCCTTGTTCTCCATCCTAGGGATCTATTCGAATGTGATAGATATAAAATACTTCTTTAGATCACGTCTACCATGTGTTTGTAAGGAACAAGCTTGTCATCCTTTGTTTGATACACATCATTGACTTCGTGTATGACTAGTTGTGAGTCTCCATGAATGTGTAGTTTTGTTACTCTCCATTCTATTGCTATTTTCATACCATTTAGTAAAGATTCATACTCTTCTATGTTTTTGGTACAAGGGAATTTAATCATGAATGCCTTTGGAATTGAGTAACCTAGCAATGTTATGAATAATATGCCAGCTCTAGACCCATTTTGTGTGTAAGATCTATCAAAGAATAACTACCACATTCTAGAATATAGGTGCATGATAGAAGAATCCAAAAATTCCATTTGCATTGGTTGGTCGTCAAACATTGGCACTTTAGCTAATTGATATGCAATGACTTTTCCTTTGATATCTTTTCTTTCAACATACTCAATGTCAAATTCACTCAGCAGCATGACCCATTTTGCTAGTCTACTTGTGAGGGCAGCTTTTCTCAATAAATATTTCAGTGGATCAATATTTTCTATTAATTGTGTAGTATGAGATAACATATAGTGTCTTAGCTTCTGTGATGCAAAGATGATAGCTAAAGATGCTTTTTCTACCATGGAATAGTTCTTTTCATAAGCTACCAGTGTTTTGTTGATGTAGTAGATAGCTCTCTCTTTCTTGTTTTCATCATGTTGCTCTTAGAAAGTAAAGTCCACCAAGATAACTAAGAGGGGGGGGTGAATCAGTTATCAGATAATTATAACCTTTATCAACTTCAACAGCATTTAAACATGTAAGCAATTTAATTACCAACCATGGAAAGATATTCATACATAATGACACAATAACACAAGATGTTGACTAGGGAACCTCTTGATCAAAGAGTAAACCCCAGTGGGAATAATGCCCACAAAAGATGTACTAATATAAATATTCCTTGTGAAAGGATGGACTCTGTTAGGAGTCTTATGAAATACATTCAGTACATATGAATCCTTGTTAGGAGATTTTGAATCCCTATTAAAAGATTCTAACCCTGTTATGAGTTATGGAAGAAAGAAGGACCCACTGCCCAAACAGCTTCAGGGTAAGATCATTGAAAACACTGTCCAAATGACCTTAATATTATTTAGCAAAATAATATGAAATATGTTACCTCCTTACTATGCCAAACCGCACTCACTGCTACACTAGATCTCAATTCCAGATCTCTGTACTTCGCATGTCTTCCTTCACAATTTCATTTTCACAACTTCATTAGCTCTTTTCTTCACTTCATGCTTACATTCACATTCAAAAATACCATGCTCACACTTATTTCACATTGCTACCTTTATACCACACTCAAATAATTACAAATGAGTCAGCACACAAATACAAAATAAAAGTTTCCACACGCTACATCAAAATTACACAAAACTGTCGGCTTCCAGATGTAATAACTCTTCACTCGTGTGACCTCAAAGTTTGCACTATGAACCATGTCACTATCAATGTGTCTCAACCTTCCCTTTAACTATGCAAAACTAGATTCCATTCGATTAGGAGATATCATCCGATTTCCACAAACCGCTAATCAAGAACACTGCCTAAATACTGCTTCCACCAAAATGCTCATAACTTCTATGAATAAATAAATTTCTATCTGCGCTCTTAACCATAGAAAAATAACATATCAAAGAATATAACCTCAACATCGCATATCTCTATCTACAATATCCCATGTGCGCTAATCAAAACATTGTCTGCTTCTCTGCTAGTCTCCAAAAGATTATTGTGTTGACATCAATGACAATTATAGTCATGAATGCAACAACTACTACTACAGAATGATTGCCAACATCTAGTATTCATTCCTAACAATCTCCCCCATTGGCATTCATGGCAACATAGATGAAAAACATCCAATGTTCCAAAAATCGAATACTGCTGCTCTGACAAACATTTCAAATCGTGCTTCGTTATCCTATTCAGTTCTCTCCAACAGATGGTATAAGTGGTTTTTCATGTACACTTCTCCCCCATTGACATCAATGACAGAAATTTCATCACTATGTCAACAAAAACTCAATGTCAATAGACATTGTTTAGAAAAATACATTCACAAGAGTCCTCATGACTCAGCTCACATACTCCCCCATAGAGGAAGTACCAACATCTAATCCAGAAGAAAGATAGGGCTCATATACCACTGGACGAATGCAACCAACTGCATCATTTCTCAAAATGAGGCTGAGGCATAACCCCAAGCATACCTCTCAGATACTCAAATGTGTCCTTAGGCAAAGGCTTTGTAAATATGTCTACTATCTGTTACTTTGTGCTTATGTTCTCCAGTCTGACCTCTTTCTCAACAACTTTTTCTCTTACAACATGATACTTGATCTCTATATGCTTAGTCTTAGAATGTAAAATAGGATTCTTAGACATACTAACTATACTGTTGTTGTCGCAATGTATGACAACAGGCTCAAGAAACCTAATTCCAATATCCTTCAGCATCTGCTTCATCCAAATTACCTGGCTACAATTGTTTGTTGCTGCTACATACTCTACTTCTGTTGTGCTCTATGAAATACAATTATGCTTCTTGCTTAGCCAAGAAACTAATCTTCCTCCAAGAAAAAAGGCTCCACCACTGGTTCTTTTTTTGTCATCAACACTACCTCCACAATTAGCATCTGTATATGCACATAGGGTAAAATCATCAGATTTTTCATACCACAAACCATAGTCCACTGTACCTCTTAAATATCTCAGTATCTTCTTTACTGCTGCATAATGTGACTCTCTAGGTTCAGCTTGAAATCTTGCTACCATTCCAACTGAATGTAGTATATCCGGTCTAGTATGTGTCAAGTACTGCAATCCTCTAATCATGAATCTGTATTCCTTCTGCTCAACTACTGGTGTTTCATCTTTGGTAGATAGTTTATGTCCTGTAACCATAGGTGTTCCAACTGGTTTACAATTCTCCATTCCAAATCTTTTCAGCAAATCATTCATGTATGTTGTTTGACATACAAAGATATCATCACTGTTCTATGTTATCTATAATCCCAAAAAGTATTTCATCTCACCAATCATACTCATTTCAAATTCAGTCTTCATTTCATCAGCAAATTTGTCACTAGCTTCATCTTCTCCTCCAAAGATAATGTCATCAACAAAAATAACTATAATCAACAAACCATTTTCAATTTCTTTTGTGTAAAGATTTCTATCAGCTGATCCTTTAGTAAATCCTAATTTCAACAAATACTTATCTAGTCTAGCATACCAAGTTCTAGGTGCTTGATTTAGTCCATATAATGCTTTTTTTAGTTTACATACCATATCTCCTTCTTGAGTCAAAGGAAAACCTTCAGACTGCTCAATGTAGACTTCTTCTTCCAATTCTCCATTTAGAAATGATGACTTCACATCCATCTGATACACTATGAATTTCTTAAAAGATGCATAGGCCAAAAAAATTCTTACTGCTACAATTATTGCCACGGGTGCAAAAGTTTCTTCATCGTCAATTCCTTCTTGCTATGAGTATCCTTTACAAACTAATCTTGCTTTGTTTCTTACTACTTCTCCTTGTTCATTCATCTTGTTTCTAAATACCCATTTAGTTCCAATCACATTCTTGTCTTTAGGTCTAGGGACTAATTCCCATGTCTTGTTCTTTTCAATTTTATCTAGTTCTTCTTTCATAGCATTAATCCAATGTTCATCTTCACAAGCTTCACTAGTAGATTTAGGTTCAATTTGAGAAATCAAACATACATGTACCTTATTGTGAGTCAAAACTCCTCTGTCCAAACTTCCAATAACTTGTTCAATAGGATGATGTCTTGATATATACCTGTTCGGTGTCATAGTTATAGATCTTGCTTCAACTGTAGATTCTTCTCTAGATTCCTCTCTGGTTTCTTTTGCAGGACTCTCATTCAATAATTCACTGTCAGTCTCATAGAATAATTCAATAGTTTCAATGTTAGGCTGAGGATGAGCTTCTTCATTAGATTTAGAATTCTCTTCTTTAATTGCTACAAATCCAATTTCATCATTAGTCTCAGTATCACTTTCACTCAAAGTTCTTTCTATACTAGCTTCAAGATCTTCATCATTAGCATAATAACATTCCTTAGATCTTCTAGGCTTAAAATTATTTCTATACTTCTTAACTCTCTTAGGACACTTAGATGCAAAATGACCATATTCCTTACAAGTCCAACATTTAAAAAATTTATTACCGTCTGGTTCTCTTTTCACAAGCAAGGCAATACCTTCTTCAATCTTCTTATCTTCTTCATTTCTAGATCTATTGCTTCTGGCATAATCTCCACTCACACTGGTACTTCTTGACAAAGTAGGATGAATATTAAGAGCATTGAATGTTGTCTCCATTCTAGGTAAGTCTCTTGATACCCTCAGGTTCATTTCTGCTACTTCCAATCTTCCAAGAAGAGTCTCTCTTGTAAAGTTTGTAGTACAAGGTATAACTTGTTCAATCATCTGTGTTGTCTGCTTAAATACAGGAGTTAATGTCCTAAGAATTTTCCATATCACTTCATTCTCTATCTTTGTTCCTCCACAAGCTTTTATTCCTACAACAATTTCTAACATTCTACCAATATAGCTTCTAACAGATTCATCTTCCATCATTCTTATATCTTAAAATGCACATATCCAATTATGTAATCTAGCTCTCTTTGCATGTTCATCACCTTCAAAAGTAGAGTGTAAAGATTTCCAAATTTCATGGGCTTTTCTTAAACATTTTACTTGACTGTATTCATTCTCTGGAAGTGCTGTCAAAAGTGCTTCTTTTGCAAGTATGTTACACATGAATAGATCTAGCTCATCTTTAGATCCTATCTCAAGATTATCTTCTCCAATGATAGTCTTCTCATTGTTTGTAATCAGCCAATAACTTGGTCCTAAACATAATAGATGTGTCTTCATCTTCTCTTTCCAGCTGTCAAAATTTACTCCATCAAACTTAGGGCTTTCTTTCCTAAAATTCACCATGGATCTCCTTAATTTGTTAAACTTTTCTTTCAAGGACCTGCTGCTCTAATACCAATTGTTAGAAAGTAAAGTCCACCAAGATAACTAAGAGGGGGGTGGGGTGAATCAGTTATCAAATAATTATAAACTTTATCAACTTCAATAGAATTTAACCATGTAAGCAATGTAATTACCAACCATAGAAAGATATTCAAACACAATGACACAATAACACAAGATATGTTGACTAGGGAACCTCTTGATCAAAGAGTAAACCCCGGTGGGAATGATTCCCATAAAAGATGCACTAATATAAATATTCCTTGTGAAAGGATGGAATCTATTAAGAGTCTTTTGAAATACATTTAGTACATATGAATCCCTGTTAGGAGATTTTGAATCCCTGTTAAAAGATTGTAACCCTGTTAGGAGTTATGGAAGACAAAAGGACCCACTGCCCAAATAGCTTCAAGGTAAGATCACTGAACACACTGTCCAAATGACCTTAATGTTAGTCAGTAGAATAATATGAAATATTTTATGTCCTTACTATGCCAAACCGCACTCACTACTACACCAAATCTCAATTCCAGATCTTTGTACTTCGCATGTCTTCCTTCATAATTTCACTTTCACAACTTCATTAGCTCTTTTCTTCACTTCATGCTTACATTCACATTCAACCATACCATGCTCACACTTCTTTCACATTTCTACTCCTTCTACAATAAAGAAAAACATTCCTTCCTTTATACCACACTCAAATAATTACAAATGAGTCGGCACACAAATACAAAATAAAAGTTTCCACGTGCTACATCAGAATTACACAAAACTGTCAGCTTCCAGATGTAATAAAACTTCACTCATGGGACCTAAAAGTTTGGGCTATGAACCACATCACTATCAATGTGTCTCAACCTTTCCTTTAACTATGCAAAACCAAATTCTATCTGATTGGGAGATATCATCCGATTTCCACAAACCACTACTCAGGAACACTGCCTAAATATTGCTTCCACCAAGATGCTCATAACTTCTATGAATAAATAAATTTCTATTTGTGCTCTTAACCATAGACAAATAACATATCAAATAATATAACCTCAACATCGCATAGCTCTATGTGCAATATCCCACGTGTGCTAATCAAAACATTGTCTGCTTCTCTGCTAGTATCCAGAAGATTACTGTGTTGACATCAATGACAATTATAGTCATGAATGCAAAAACAACTCCTACGGAATGACTACCAACATCCAGCATTCATTCCTAACAATCTCCCCCATTGGTATTCATGGAAACATAGATGAAAAACATCCAATGTTTCAAAAATCCAATACTGCTGCTCTGACAAACATTTCAAATATTGCTTTGTTATTCTAATCAGTTCTCTCCAACAGATGGTACAAGTGGTTTTTCATGTACACTTCTCCCCCATTGATGTCAATGATAGAAATTTCATCACTATCTCAACAACAACTCAATGTCAATAGACACTATTTAGAAAAATACATTCACAAGAGTCCTCATGACTCAGCTCACATACTCCCCCATAGAGGAAGTACCAACATCCAATCCAGAAGAAAGATAGGGCTCATATACCACTAGACGGATGTAACCAACTACATCATTGCTCAAAATTAGGCTGGGGCATAACTCCAAGCATGCCTCTCAGATACTCAAATGTATCCTTAGGCAAAGGCTTTGTAAATATGTCTGCTATCTATTCCTTTGTGCTTATGTACTCCAGTCTGACCTCTTTTTCAGAAACTTTTTCTCTTAAAACATGATACTTGATCTCTATATGCTTAGTCTTAGAATGTAAAAAAGGATTCTTAGACATACTAACTATACTGGTGTTGTCACAATGTATGACAACATGCTCAACAAACCTAATTCCAATATACTTCAGCATCTGCTTCATCCAAATTATCTGGTTACAATTGTTTGTTGCTGCTACATACTCTACTTTTCTTGTGCTCTGTGAAATACAATTCTACTTATTGCTTAGCCAAGAAACTAATCTTCCTACAAGAAAAAAGGCTCCACCATTGGTTCTTTTCTTGTCATCAACACTACCTCCCCAATTAGCATCTATATATGCACATAGGGTAAAATCATCAGCTTTTTCATACCACAATCCATAGTCCATTGTACCTCTTAAATATATCAGTATCCTCTTTACTACTGCATAATGTGACTCTCTAGGTTCAGCTTGAAATCTTGCTACCATTCCAACTGAATGTTGTATGTCTAGTCTAGTATTTGTCAAGTACTGCAATCCTCCAATCATGGATCTATATTTCTTCTGCTCAACTGCCAGTGTTTCATCTTTGCTAGATAGTTTATGTCCTATAACCATAGGTTTTCCAACTTGTTTACAGTTCTCCATTCCAAATCTTTTCAGCAAATCATTCAAGTACTTTTTTTGACATACAAAGATACCATCACTATTCTGTGTTATCTATAATCCCAAAAAGTATTTCATCTCACCAATCATACTCATTTCAAATTCAGTCTTCATTTCATTAGCAAATTTGTCACTAGCTTCATCTTCTCCTCCAAAGATAATGTCATCAACAAAAATAACTATAATCAACAAACCATTTTCAATTTCTTTTGTGTAAAGATTGCTATCAGCTATTCCTTTAGTAAATCCTAATTTCAACAAATACTTATCTAGTCTAGCATACCAAGTTCTAGGTGCTTGCTTTAGTCCATATAATGCTTTTTTGAGTTTACATACCATATCTCCTTCTTGAGTCAAAGGAAAACCTTCAGGCTGCTCAATGTAGACTTCTTCTTCCAATTCTCCATTCAGAAATGCTAACTTCACATCCATCTAATACACTATGAATTTCTTAAAAGATGCATAGACCAAAAACATTCTTAGTGCTTCAATTATTGCCACAAGTGCAAAAGTTTCTTCATCATCAATTCCTTCTTGCTGTGAGTATCATTTACAAACTAATCTTGCTTTGTTTCTTACTACTTCTCCTTGTTCATTCATCTTGTTTCTAAATACCCATTTAGTTCCAATCACATTCTTGTCTTTAGGTCTCTAATTCCCATGTCTTGTTCTTTTCAATTTTATCTAGTTCTTCTTTCATAGCATTAATCCAATGTTCATCTTCACAAGCTTCACTAGTAGATTTAGGTTAAATTTGAGAAATCAAACATACATGTACCTTATTCCAAGTCAGAACTCCTCTGTCCAAACTTCCAATAACTTGTTCAATAGGATGATGTCCTCATATATACTTGTTTAGTGTCATAGTTATAGATCTTTCTTCAACTGTAGATTCTTCTCTAGATTCCTCTCTGGTTTCTTCTGCAAGACTCTCATTCAATAATTCACTGTCAATCTCATAGAATAATTTAGTAGTTTCAATGTTAGGCTGAGGATGAGCTTCTTCATCAGATTCAAAATTCTCTTCTTTAATTTCTACAAATCCTATTTCATCATTAATCTCAGTATCACTTTCACTCAAAGTCCTTTCTATACTAGCTTTAAGATCTTCATCATTAGCATAATAACATTCCTTAGATCTTCTATGCTTAAAATTATTTTTATACTTCTTAACTCTCTTAGGACACTTAGATGCAAAATGACCATATTCTTGACAAGTCCAACATTTTAAAATTTTCGTACCGTCTGGTTCTCTTTTCACAAGCAAGGCAATACCTTCTTCAATCTTCTTATCTTCTTCATTTCTAGATCTGTTGCTGCTGGCATAATCTCCACTCACACTGGTACTTCTTGACAAAGTAGGATGAATATTAAGAGCATTGAATGTTGTCTCCATTCTAGGTAAGTCTCTTGATACCCTCAGGTTCATTTCTGCTGCTTCCAATCTTCCAAGAAGAGTCTCTCTTGTAAAGTTTGTAGTATAAGGTATAACTTGTTCAATCATCTATGTTGTCTGGTTAAATATAGGAGTCAATGTCCTCAGAATTTTCCATATCACTTCATTCTCTATCTTTGTTCCTCCACAAGCTTTTATTCCTACAACAATTTCTGACATTCTACCAATATAGCTTCTAACAGATTCATCTTCCATCATTCTTATATCTTAAAATGCACATATCCAATTATGTAATCTAGCTCTCTTTGCATGTTCATCACCTTCAAAAGTAGATTGTAAAGCTTTCCAAATTTCATGGGCTTTTCTTAAACATTTTACTTGACTATATTCATTCTTCGAAAGTGCTGTCAAAAATGCTTCTCTTGCAAGTATGTTACACATGAATAGATCTAGCTCATCTTTAGATCCTGTCTCAAGATTATCTTCTCCAATGATAGTCTTCTCATTCTTTGTAATCAACCAATAACCTGGTCCTAAACATAGTAGATGTGTCTTCATCTTCTCTTTCTAGCTATCAAAATTTACTCCATCAAACTTAGGGCTTTCTTTCCTAAAATTCACCATGGATCTCCTTAAGCTATTAAACTTTTCTTTCAAGGACCTGTTGCTCTGATACCAATTGTTAGAAAGTAATGTCCACCAAGATAACTGAGATGGGGGGGGATGAATTAGTTATCAAATAATTATAACCTTTTATCAACTTCAACAGCATTTAACCATGTAAGCAATGTAATTACCAACCATAGAAAGATATTCATGCACAATGACACAATAACACAAGATATGTTGACTAGGGAACCTCTTGATCAAAGAGTAAACCCCAGTGGGAATGGTTCCCACAAAAGATGCACTAATATAAATATTCCTTGTGAAAGGATGGACTCTGTTAGGAGTCTTATGAAATACATTCAGTACATATGAATCCCTGTTAGGAGATTTTGAATCCCTGTTAAAAGATTCTAACCATGTTAGGAGTTATGGAAGACAGAAGGACCCACTGCCCAAATAGATTCAGGGTAAGATCACTGAACACACTATCCAAATGACCTTAATATTATTCAGTAGAATAATATGAAATATTTTACCTCCTTACTATGCCAAACCACACTCACTGCTACACCATATCTCAATTCTAGATCTCTGTACTTTGCATGTCTTCGTTCACAATTTTGCTTTCACAACTTCATTAGCTCTTTTCTTCACTTCATGCTTACATTCACATTCAACCATACCATGCTCACACTTCTTTCACATCCCTACTCCTTCTACAATAAAGAAAAGCATTCCTTCCTTTATACCACACTCAAATAATTACAAATGAGTCGGTACACAAATACAAAATAAAAATTTCCACACGCTACATCAGAATTACACAAAACTGTCAGCTTCCAGATGTAATAACTCTTCACTCGTGTGACCTCAAAGTTTGCATTGTGAACCACATCACTATCAATGTGTCCCAACCTTCCCTTTAACTATGCAAAACTAGATTCCATCCGATTAGGAGATATCATCTGATTTCCACAAACCGCTACTCAAGAATACTGCTTGAATACTGCTTCCACCAAAATGCTCATAACTTCTATGAATAAATGAATTTTTATCTGTGTTCTTAACCATAGACAAATAACATATCAAAGAATATAACTTCAACATCACATTGCTCTATCTACAATATCCCATGTGTGCTAATCAAAACATTGTCTGCTTCTCTACTAGTCTCCAGAAGATTACTATGTTGACATCAATGACAATCATATTCATGAATGCAACAACAACTGCTACAGAATGACTTCCAACATCCAGCATTCATTCCTAATAGTTGTGCTAGTAATTCCCCCAATGAAGTATCTATAGCAAAGACAAACAATATCAATGGCTTTCCTTGAATAGGAGGCATGAGAATAGGTGGATTTGTCAAATATTTCTTGATGTGATTGGTGTTCTTTTCACACTCCTCATTCCATGCGAAGGTTCCACCTTTATGCAATGTCTTTGTGAAAGGTTGTGATATATCTGCTAGTTGAGATATGAAATGTCTAATTGATTGTACCCTTCCTTGTAAGGTCCTCATTTGATTGATGTTGTTAGGAGGTTGCATCTCCATGATTGCTTTGACTTTTGTTGGATCTACTTTAATGCCTTTCTTTGAAATAATGTACCCTAGAATTTTTCCTTAAGTGACACCAAAGGTACATTTCTTAGGATTTAGTCAGAGACTAAGCTTTTCCATTCTATCTAGTATTTTGCCTAGGTTAGCTAGATGTTCAGATCTTGTCATTGATTTAGCTAAGGTGTCATCAACATAGTCCTCCATAGTTTGAGGCATCATATCATGAAAGATAGATGTCATAGCTCATTGTTATGTAGCGCTATCATTCTTAAGGCCAAATGGAATTATGTTCTAGTAGAAATTACCCCATGCATAGGTGAAAGTTGTCTTCTCTTGATCTTCTAGAGATATCTAGATTTGGTTGTATCTAGAGAATCCATCCATTAAAGAATAAATTTCAAAGCCTGCAGTCATGTCCACTATCATATTGATGTTTGGTAGTGGAAAATCATCCTTAGGGTATGCTTTGTTTATATCTATGAAGTCTATGCACACTCTGATAGATTTATCTAGTTTTGAAACTAGAACTATGTTTGAGATCCATTCAGCATAATCTATAACTCAGATAAATCTGACTTTGATAGTTTCTCTAGTTCAACTTTGACAAAGAGTAGCACATGAGGATGCATCTTACACAACTTTTTCTTGATTTTTTGACTCCTAGATCGATAGAGTGATGATGCATGATGAGATCAGGATCCAACCTAGACATATCTAAATATTTCCATGCAAAGTTGATTTTCTTCTCTGTTAAGAATTTTGTGAAAGCTTGTTTTTCTTCTTCTAACAAAGATCGTGCTACATGAATTAACTGTGGTTCCTCTACTATGCCCAAATTGATAGACTAAGTTGGTTCTATCAATACCAGAGATCTTTCCTGTAAGTGACTTAGAAGGACATCAAATATCTCATCCTTAGGCACCTCAGAGAGGTTTTCACCTTCGGATACATTTTTTTTTTTTACTATTTTAGGTTCTAAGACTACCACATAGTGGTTTTCACCCTCAAAACTCTTTTTCATTTTGCTTTTATTCTTTTGACTGAGATATTTGATATCTGACTCTGTCATGCTGATGCTAGGTTCACTAATGGAAGTCATCATGGGTTCTACTACGTGTAGGTAGCATGCAAGATCATAGTCTATTTGGAAGGTATGGATGTCTTGGCTTGGATCATTGGACGTTTGGTCAATAAGCTCAGGGTGTTGGACAGTAAGTGTGTGAAAGGATTGACTAATTATGTTTATGCATACCATGTTGTCATCATTGGCTCTGATTCATCTCTCAAAATTACGGATGATATTACTACTCAGAATGTTCAGTTCGTTAAGTGTCCCAACGTCATCATTGGATCCTACGTTAGTGATAAGTGAATCAGACTCACAAGGTCTATCATTTTGTTCTAGACTTATTTTAGACATAGGTGCATATCATTGAATGACATCAATGTGTTTATTAGTGATAATTTCCTCTTCTTCTAGTTTTGGAATGACTCCCCATTCATAGTGATTTGATTCTTCATCTGGATCTTTGGGAAAGTGAAGAATATGTGTAAAATTAGGAAGGATTCTCCAAGAAGGGTTACCTTCAAAATCTCAGCAGAATTGATGCAGGGGCATCCAAGGTTAAGGCAAGGCATTCTATGTCCTCGGTGAAACTGCATGGAGTGTTAGTATTTTGGCCGATGTTACTCAGTTGCAGCCTTGACCAATGGTCTTGGTCATTGAAGGAACTCGGTAGTCTCTAGAACTTGGTGAAGTGTTACTCGGTCATGCTTGTGGTACTCGGTCAACACTGGTGCTCGGTGATGCCTAGCATGCTCGGTTAATTTACTGTTGCTCGGTAGTTTTGGTTTATCAACTAGAGTTTTGTGTGATTTGTTGAGCTGACTTGGTGAATTTATTGTTGGTAGCCATTGTTATGGGCCGACATGCTGAATTAAATGTTTGTATACATTTGTAAGCTGACTTTTATGGAATTTAATTATTTTTTTTGGGGATTTAAGGGTTTCATCTTGCCAACTTGTGGCTGATGATTAGTATTTAAGGAGTGTTTGGGTAGTTTTTTAGGAGGAGGATGACTTGACAACAACTTAGCAGATTTGGGATATCAGATGTGAATTTAGAAAAGTTGTGGAAAAGTTCTTGATGAGCTTGTAGATCAGATTGTAATCTAATATTTGTTTGTAGCAGAGTTAGGGTTTTCATACTTGGGAATAAGGAGATTTCTTGGAGGCTTGAGAGCTTAGGTTTAGATCTACCTTAGGGTTTTCATCAGCTTTTGATTTTCTTCAAAGCTGACTAGCTGAGATTGTATTGGATCTGGTTGTGGATCTTGCAGAATTGTTTTTTGATTGTAATTGGCCCTAACCTGGAAGGCCTTATAGTCGGGCATGTTAATGAAAATCAGTGTTAAACAATTACTTTGTGTTGCATTGTTGAGTAATCTAATGTGTAATTCTATTGGCTACAAGGTTTGGACTATCCTTCATTAGATCCACCATTCTTGACTGCATCAAGAATTCATATTCATGGGAGTCTATCTCAAAATCACTTTTGTGTCCCAAATGCTCAGCTATTGTGATAGGTATACCTTCTTTTTTATCTTTAGTATCAGTTAATTCTTGTGTTGTGACTATTTGTTGTTCAGTAGTAGGTTCTTGTGTATCTACCACGTTGATGGTTTCTTTAGGTTTATTCTCATCTTCAAGAAGATCTAGAATATGTTGAGATATACGTTCATAAGGAAAAACATCAGTTGTATCTAAATCATCACTATCTAAATGTTATTTTTCTTCCTTTTTTTGAGTATTTGTTTATGGTTCAATCTATTCTAGGACATGTGTAGAGCTTCCATTGAGATGGAAAGGTTTCTTGTGATAACCTATGCATGTAGTATCCTTGTTTTTTCTCCCACAGTGTTCAATGGTTTTAATGATGCCTTTCCCTCTTGTTCCTAGAGGTCCTTTTCCTATGTATCCCATTTTAGACATTAGCTTATGACCCAGTCCATATGATTTTATAAGAATTTTAGGTGTTTTAGAGTCACATTTTTGAACTATCTATGATTGAGAGTCATCTTTATATAGCCAAGCTAGTATAGCCTCTTCCTCATCTGATTCTTTCTTGGACACTTTCTCTGTGATGAAACTCCCATTAAATATGACCTGAGATTCTTTAGCTATCGAATTCACCTTTTCTGAAGGTTGTCCATAAGATTTAAGTGAAAGTGGGAGAGATGTGAGAGATAGGACTGGTTCTATTATGCATTCTCTCATGACGGTGTCCTTGATCTTGACTCCTTTTGATAGGTCCTCCATTTTAGATGTAGATTCTATGTCTATTTGTTTGGTGGAAGACTCTCTGTCATGTGGAACAATTTTATCTACACTTTCCTTCAATGTGTTGCAATATGTTGATGTGTCTGCAGGTATAGTGACTTCTACTCCATTATAGGGAAATTTTAGACATTGATGGTATGTTGATGGAATAGCTTGTATCTCATGTATCCAGGGCCTTTCTAGAAGAATGTTATAGGCCAGTGGAAGATCTAGTACTTGATAGGTGATATCTATGATGATAGGTCCTATTCTGATAGGTAGCATAATGACTCCTTTGGAATTTATTTCTTGTTCATCATATGTTTTTATGGTTATCTTCTTTTTAGGATCAATAGCATCTTCTGACAATCCCAGTTGGGTAACCAATTTGTAGGAATAGATATTCATGTTTGGAATAGTCCCAAGAGATAACTGAGAGGGGGGGGTGAATCAGTTATCTACAAGATTCAATTCTTTATCTAATTAAGTACAAAAGAACATTAAGCAAATACACAATAAGATAACACTTAACACAACACCACAATTTTGGTTACGGGGAAACCCAAATAGGTAAAAACCCTGGTGGGAATTAGCACCCCCTATAAACTGCACTAGTGTATAATGATCCTTGTTATAAGATCTTACAACCCTATTTGGAGTTGATATTTACAATGCATTAAGTACAATGACCTGGTCAAAGGTCAAACCTTGTTAGGAGTCTTTTACAAATAACCTTGTTAGGGGTGAGGATTCACTATCCAAGAGCTCACTGCTCAAATGGTGAAGGTTGCAACCTTCTGCACAACAGATACACACTATACTTGGATTTGATGAACTGTGAATTATACCTATTGTCTTGATCAATTTCAATGAATAGCATACACTCTCTTCTTTGTCACATAGACCTTCTACTGATGGGTCAATACTTCACACCTTCTTCTCTTCTCTTTTCTTTCAACTATCTACCATGCTTAGCAATCATAACTAACTAACTATAAGTATCTTTCTCCAAATGATATAATCAAGTCGGCCTATTAGAACCTTCTTGAAATCTCAATAGAGAAACAATACAACTCTCCAATAACATCTCCAATGGCTAAACCACACATGCAACACAAATAGGACCGTGCAACTCAATATAAGTAGATGTCGCTTCACACTGTCAGCTCCACCAAATTAACTGAAACTTTCTTCTTATGCCAAAATACATTATGCACTCTTAACCAAACATTCTTAACTCATCACTAAACACAAAATCAAACACACATATCAAAATGATAAGCACAACTTCTGAAACAATATAAACATTGTCGGCTCCATCAGATAAACTCAAGAAACTACGACTGTCAAATAGAAACATCATAACTCAACTTGTACTGCACAACTAACTATGTGTCCATGAACATATCTTTACAAACATGTCTAAAACACAAATATAAATGTGCAAGTCTCCATTATAACCATACTGATAATCACATACAGAAATTTGTTGGCAAGTTGAATATACTAGTGTATATGACTAAGATTCAGTGTTGTCATTATGGCAACAAAGTCATATGAAATTTTGGAGTCAGTGCATAACTTAGAAGATCAGAAAAATGGCTAAGTATGGAAGATAGGATAGTTAGTAAAGCACCTAAGGAACAGAGCATCAACACATGTGCGTATGATCGAGTTTTGGTATGCACCCTTGAAGATAATATTTTGGATATGTTATAAAGCTATGGTTAAGAACGCATGATTAGATGAGTTAGTATGATGAAGTTACAGTGAGTTGAAGTGACATAGACATTAAGCGGCAGAACATAACAGAGCATGGAGCCGATTGTTAGTATTTTTGTTAGCATGTATAATATTGTTTTGTAAAGGCTATGCACCTATTGTATTTATGTTAAATAGACATGTTAATATCAATGTATGTAAACATGCTTGAGCTAATTCTTTTGGAAGCATTGTATGTAATAGGTTATAGGCTAACTTAGTAAATAGTTTTGGTTGCGCATATAAATAAGACATGCACCTTTGTATTTAGAGATGGCATTATAAATAGAGTTGATAGAAGAAGAGAAGAAGTCTACAAAGAGAAGTCAGTATGATATAGATCTTTACAAGAGGTTAAAGCATCAGCACACATAAGGAACTAATCAGACAAGTGGTGTCATAGCTGCAGTTCACCATTGCAGATATAGTGTGTATCTAATATCCAAGAGGTTGTAGCCTTCTCTATTGAGCAGTGAGCTCTAGCAGTGAGCCAACCACCCCTAACAGGGTTTGTTACTGAAGAATCCTAACAGGGTCTGACCCTTGACAAGGTCATTGTACTTAAGCATTGTAATGATAGCTCCTAACAGGGCTAAGGAACATTAACAAGTTCATAATACACAAGTACAATTTTTAATGGGTATTAATTCCCACCGGGGTTTTTCCTTTGGCCAAGGTTTCCCCGTAATCATATCTAGTGTCATGTGTTATAGTTGTTTACTTTACTTTCATTGTTATTCAATTTAGTATATAAGAAATTGATTTAAGTTTCAAGATATCATAAATTAATATTGTAGATCATTGATTCACCCCCCCACCCCCCTCTCAATGTTCCCATTCCTAACAAACTCTATCTGTAACACTACTGATACAAACACCTACACAACTGTCTATACTCAGAATCAACCTATGCATCTATGATATCATGTTGATAACATATCTAAGAACATATGCCCAAGGCTCTCTACATAAGACTTCAATGCACATTGCTTACCATATGTTATCATCAATGACAAACATACAGTCAACACTGGCTTGTTGGCAAATCTCTAGCAATCTCCCCCTTTGGTATTGATGGAAACTTATGGAGTGAAAAACACCACCAATCCAAATGTACAATTATTTTATAACATTCTCCATTTCCTCAACAAAAATCCCCCAAGTATGAATCCTCCATCTACTGTTGAATGCTAAGAATATCAACTGTTGCATCTTCTTACTAATACATACTCCCCCTAACTGTTTTGTTTTTCATGACTATATACTCATTCCCCCTTTGACATCAATGGAAAAGGGTGCCAAGAAAAATAAGCATAGGTACTACTCCTGAAGTAGAGTAGTCAACCATTCATTAGTTACTAAGGACTGATGCACTACTACAAACTCTAATCGGATCCATGGAAGAGAATTACTCTCAGCTTCTCCCTGAGATACTCAAATGTATCCTTTGGTAAAGTCTTTGTGAATATGTCTGCTAGTTGTTCTTTTGTGCTCACATAATCCATTTTTACTTCTTTTTCTACAACTTTCTCTCTTAGGAAGTGGTATTTTATCTCAATGTGTTTTGTCTTTGCATGCATCACAGGGTCTTTGACATATTGATAGTGCTAGTGTTGTCACAATGAATAACAATAGAGTAATCAATCTGAATTCCAAAATCCTTTATCATTTTCTTGATCCATATAATTGTAGAACAATTTAATGTTTCTGCTACATACTCTACTTCTATTGTGGACTGAGAAATACAATTCTGCTTCTTGTTTGTCCAAGTAACAAGTCTATCTCTAAGAAATACTGCTCCTTCTGAGGTACTTTTTCTATCATCCATGCAACTTGCCCAATCTGCATCTGTATACACATGAAGTTCTACATTTTCTAAATTAGGATACCATAAACCATAGTCTATAGTTCCTTTCAAATATTTGAATATCCTCTTTACTTCCATAAGATGACTTTGTTTAGGTTCTACTACAAATCTTCCAACAATACCAACTGCATTAGAAATATCTAGTCTAGATTGAGTAAGATATTTGAGTTTACCAATCATAGACTTATATAGGGTTATGTCTACTGTTGTAGAATCATCTTCTTTTGAAATCTTTCTTCTTGTTATCATAGGGGTACTTACTGGCTTGCAATCATCCATCTTGAACTTCTTCAATATTTCTTTCACATACTTGGACTGATTAATGAAGATACTTTTGTCTGTCTGCTACAAATTCAGTCCCAAAAAGTACTTGAAAGGTCTAATCATGCTCATTTCAAATTTTCTTTGCATCTCTTTAGCAAATTCTACACTAAGCTTGTCATTACCTCCAAAAATAATGTCATCAACAAAAATAGCAACTAGTAGTAGTCCTTCAGGTGTCTCTCTTATGAATAAGTTACAATCTGTTGCTCCTTTCTTGAATCCAATATTTGTCAAGTATCCATCTAGTATTTCATACCATGCTCTAGGGGCTTGTTTAAGTCCATAGAGGGCTTTCTTCATTCTGCATACCATATTAGGTTTGTATGATAAAGTAAATCCTTCAAGCTTCTCTATGTATACTTATTCCTTCAACTCTCTATTCAGGAATGCTAACTTGACATCCATCTGATATACCTTAAAGTCTTTGAATGTTGCATAGGCTAGAAATAACTTTATGGCTTCCAATCTTCTTATAGGGGAAAATGTATTAGAGTAATCAATTCCTTCTCTCTGTGCATATCCTTTACATACTAGTCTTTCTTTTTTTCTAACCACTGTACCATCTTCATTCATCTTGTTTCTGAATATCCACTTAGTTATGATCACATTATTGTCACTAATTCTAGGGACTAATTCCCATGTATCATTCTTAACTATTTGATCTAGCTCTTCTTTCATTGCTTCATACCAATCTAAATCATTTCATGCATCTTCAACACTTAAGGGTTCAATATGTGAAATTAAACATACCGCTTCATCAACTATTAAAATTTTTCTTTTGATCTTGTCATGACTCTGTTGTTATAATCTCCAATGATATCTTCTTTTGAATGGTATCTATATGTGAACTTTGGAACATTAGGTGTGACTATCTCATCTACCTTATGTGACTCTTCTTCACTTGTTTCAGGATCATTGAATAAAACATCAATGCTATCAAACATTTCTTCAACAACTACTTCTCTAGTGGTAGGTCTAGGTTCTTCTTCAATCATAGATGCATAATCATGATATCTTTCTTGAATCATAAACTTTTCATCAATCTTTATATGAGCATTTTCAATGATCTTCTTCAATCTCAAGTTAAAACATCTATAAGATGTTTTTTAGTAGAGTAACCAAGAAAAATACCTTCATCTCTTCTTGCATCAGACTTGCCAATAGCTTCATCTCTCTTGATGTAGCACTTGCTTGCAAAGATTCTAAAGTATTTTACTGTAGGTACATTCCCAAACCATAGCTCATAAGGTGTCTTTTCTGAGCCTGGCCTTAATTGAATTCTATTGATAGTATAGACTGTTGTATTGATTGCATCTCTCCAATAGGAGTGTGCAACTTTTCCTTCAATCATGATAGTGTGCATTGTGTCAAGTATGATCCTATTTCTCCTTTCTGCAATTCCATTCTATTGAGGGGTTCTAGGTGCACTTAGTTGTCTCTTTATCCCATGTTCTTCGTAATACTCATAAAATCTGTCAGGGGTGAATTCTCCTCCTCTGTCTGATCTCAGACATTTTATCTTTAATCCACACTCATTTTCAACTTTAGCTTTGAATATTTTGAACTTCTCAAATGCTTCAGATTTATCTCTTAAGAATGCAACCCACATCATTCTAGAATAATCATCAACAAACAAAATAAAGTACCTTTCACCATAGTATGATCTTGTTTGAGTTGGTCCACATAAGTTTGTATGCACTAGATCCATTTTTTTCTCTGTCGAATTGTGCTTGCTTCTAAATGAATTCCTTACATTCTTTCCCATCACACATTCCTTCCATATTGTATCAACTAGTTTTGCAATACTAGGGAAGTCTCTTACTGCCTTTACATTTCTTATCTTTACTATATTGTCAAAATTGATGTGACATAGTCTTTTGTGCCATAACCAACTGTCATCTACTTTAGCAACAAAACAACTTGCTTCTGAATTAAGCTGAAAAATGTTTCCTTCAGTCTTTGAACCTGATGCAATCATTTCTCCTTCTTTTTTATTAATGATGCACTTGTTTTTGAATTCCAACTGATATCCTTTGTCAAGCAACTGTCCAACACTAAGTAAGTTATGCTGCAAACCATCAACATATAGAACATCATAAGTGTTATTCTTTCCATCCAAAGTGATAGCTCCTCTACCTATGATAGGTTTAGGATTATTGTCTCCAAATCTAACCATGCCGCCTTTGTACTTATCCAAATGAACAAATCTATCTTTGTCTCATGTCATGTCATGTGAACAACCATTGTCAATGATCCAGTCAGTCCTGATGTGTTCTTGTGAAATCAATGCTAGCTCTTGTGCTTTCCTCTAATCTTCCTTATCCATTTCATCAAACATTCTTTCCATCTCTTCAATAGAAATGAATCCTATTTCATCTTCTCCCAAATCTTCATATGATACTCCATCTCCAGCATAGTAACATTCTTTATACTTAGGCTTGTAATTAGTTTTGTACTTCTTGACTCTTGTAGGACACTTAGATGCAAAATGACCAATCTTGTTACATGAGAAACATTTGAATGGTAACTGACCTTCATATTTTCCTTTTCCTTTTCTTTCTCTCTTAGCAATCATAGAAATGAATTCATCTAGATCTTTATCATCATCTTCATCACCAAAATTACCAGAAGTGTTCAAAGATTTCTTACCATGGACTAAGGCTTTGAATGTTGTTTCACTTTTAGGCTCTATCTTCAATCTTGATATCTCAAATGTTGTAATTTTTCTGATTAAGGTCTCTCTTTTGAAGTCTTTTGTGGACTGCATAGTCTCATCTAGGATGTTTATCTTGCTCTCATATTCTGGTGTCAAAGTAGTCATCAATTTATCCATTATGTCTTCTTCTGAAATCTCTCCACCATTGTTTCTGATTCCTGCAACTGCTTCATTAATTCTTTGATTGTAGGCTTTGATGTTCTCTTCAGGCAGCATCTCCAATGTATTGTATCTTTTCTTCCATATCTTTCTGCGCACATTCTTGGCTTGGATGTCTCCTTCAAACATGTCTTCTAGATACTTCCATATTCTAGGCTTTATTTACTTTCTTGATCTCTAAGAACTCATTGTCAGATAAGGCATTGATAAGGGCTTCTTTGGAAATTGCATTTTGATTGAACAATTCCTTTTGCTTCAAATTTGCATCATCTTTTGCAAGTTCTGATAGGGAGGGAATAACAACATCTTGAGTAGCTACTTCAAAAATCTCAAAACCAATGCACTGTAAATGCGTCATCATTTTGTTCTTCCAGTCTAGATAATTCTCTCCATCAAAATTAGGACTTTCTTTTCTAAAGAATGTTATCTAATCAACCTCAAGATGTTAAACTTCTCTCCAAGGTACTTGGCTCTGATACCAATTGTTAGGAATAGCCCCAAGAGATAACTAAGAGGGGGGGGTTGAATCAGTTATCTACAAGATTCAATTCTTTATCTAATTAAGTATAGAAGAATATTAAGCACATACATAATAAGATAACACTTAACACAACACCATAATTTTGGTTACAAGGAAACCCAAATAGGTAAAAACCCTAGTGGGAATTAGCACCCACTATAAACTACACTAGTGTATAATGATCCTTGTTAGAAGATCTGACAACCCTATTAGGAGTTGATCTTTACAATGCATGAAGTACAATGACCTGGTCAAAGGTCAAACCCTATTAGGAGTCTTTTACAAATAACCCTGTTAGGGGTGAGGACTCACTGTCCAAGAGCTCACTACTCAAATGGTGAAGGTTGCAACCTTCTGCACAACAGATACACACTATATCTAGATTTGATGAACTGTGAATTAGACCTGCTGTCTTGATCAATTCCAATGAATAATATACACTCTCTTCTTTGTCACATATACCTTCTACTGATGGCTCAATACTTCGCACCTTCTTCTTTGCTCTTTTCTTTCAACTATCTGCCATGCTTAATGATCACAACTAACTGACTATAAGTATCTTTATCCAAATGATATAATCAAGTTGGCCAGTTAGAACCTTCTTGAAATCTCAATAGAGAAACAATACAACTCTTTAATAACATCTCCAATGGCTAAACCAAGCATGCAACACAAATAGGACTGCACAACTCAATATGAGTAGACGTGTCGCTTCACACTGTCGGCTCCACCAAATTAACTGAAACTTTCTTCTTATGCTGAAATACATTATGCACTCTTAACCAAACATTCTTAACTCATCACTAAACATGAAATCAAACACGCATATCAAAATGATAAGCGCAACTGTTGAAACAATATAAACACTGTCGGGTCCATCAGATAAACTCAAGAAACTACGACTGTCAAATAGAAACATCATAACTCAACTTGTACTACACAACTAACTCTGTGTCCATGAACATAACTTCACAAACATGTCTAAAACACAAATATAAATGCGCAAGTCTCCATTATAACCATACTGATAATCACATACAGAACTCTGTCTATAACACTGTCAAGAACATTGTTGATAGAAACACCTACACAATTGTTTGTACTCAGAATCAACCTCTACGTCTATGATATCATGCTGATAACATATCTAAGAACATATGCCCAAGGCTCTCTACATAAGACTTCAATTCACATTGCTTACCATATGTTGTCATCAATGACAAACATATAGTCAACACTGGCTTGCTGGCAAATCTCCAACAATTCAGACCAATGCCTCCATCTATCAACACATGTTTGACACGGTGGTTTTGGATTAAGACTTTTATATGCAAGGGCTGGTTATGTGGATGACTCGGTGAGTTGTCATCTTCTTCTAAAAAGGATATGTACTAAGGGGATGTTAAGTGACTCACCATTGTTTGGAATCTATCAAGGTCAAGATCTTCAAGAACATTAGAGCCAATCAAAGCTTTATTGAGAATTGCATGGTGAGAAGGAGAGATGTGAAGCAACTCAAATATAGAGATTTTAGCATTGGTGTTTTGCAGTTGTTAGATGATACTATAGGATATCTCTTTGGACTCTTTAGAATTAGAAGTTTTGGAGGTATTCCTTTGTTTAGATGTTGATGCAAGATTAAATGGGACCTTCAGGGTATTTGATGAACATGAGTTTTATCCTTGGAGAGTTGCCTGAGCTTGAGATCGAGTAACTGCATTAGCTCTCTTATTATCTCTATCTTTTTTGACAATGGTGATGACATTGTAGTGTTCAGATAGGCATGGTTCCACCATATTAATGACATCATTGTTACCGGAGTAAGTGTAATTGACTTTGGCACCCATGTTAGGTTTAGAAGATGAATCTCCTTGATTATGCTTTGGAAAAGATTCTGTGAATGTCATATGATTGTTATTGGATTTATGGTTGTCAGTCACAATTTCTCCAGTGTCAATTTTGTCTTGAATGAGATGTTTCAGATGGATGCAATTATTGGTTTTATGACCCTTGTTTCGATGGAAATCATAGAAATCAGTCTCTTTCCACCATTTAGGTTTGACTTCTAGGTCATATGGTTTGATCTCAGGTAGCGTGATGATATTATTTGCCAAGAGAGTTTTTATGGAATATTCCAAGGACTCACCCAGAGGAGTGAACTCGCGCTTTGGTTTTGTAAACCAAGGTTTATAGTCAGTTGACTTTTTAGTAGGTTCAGTTGCTTTCATCTCTGAAGCTTTTATGGCTTGGGTGCCAATGGTAAGATTAAATGCTAGTGCTTTAGATGGAGCACTAATATGATCAACAACATCATCTATGACAATGTTTTTGTTCTTGTTCCAGACTTTTCCCTTATCCTTGTTGGAATTAGATCCTGAATCTTACTTGTTTTCTTTATGAAGTGATATGTCTCCCTTTTGAACAAGCACATTTTCAATCTTTATGGCATTTTCTACCATTTTATCAAAGGATGTATGATTTTGCATTTGCAGCTGATAATTGATTTCTGGAATCAGATTATTAATGAAGATCTCCAGTTTCTCATTTTCTGGGATTGGCTGGGCATAGATTGAAAACTTCTTTCTCCAGCGTTTGAGGAAGGTCAAGAAGGGTTCAACTGATTTTTTCTTCAAATTGCAGATATCAATCATGGTGATCAGATGTCAGATATTGTAGAAGTATTATTGATAAAAAAAGTTTGATTAACTCCTCAAAAGTCTTGATTGTGGGGGGTATCTTAGAGGACCAATTGATGGTTGCTCCTCCCAAAGATCGGGGGAAGAGATGCATTAAGAATGTAGGTTCATGCATGAATTCCATAGATAAAGTAGAGAACTCTCTGACGTGATCTTGAGGATCAGAGTTTCTATCATATTTGTCATATTTCAAGAGTTCTACCCCTTTATGGAATGGTGGCATATACAAGGTACGATCAAATGGAAAAGGATATAGAGCGTCCATGGAGAATTCCTTAGATTCTTTCTCTTTTTCTAGCTGGCTTAGCTTAACTTGCATTGCATGCATTTGTTTCATCATAGTAGTAATGGGTGTTTCTTCCTCGTGTGTGACGATATTGTCAATGTTAAATCTTGGAGGAAGTTTTTCCCCTTGTTGGGCCAATTCAAGGAAATATGCCTCTTTGTCTTCACACAAGAAGTGTTTCATCATTTTCTTGAAGACATCATCATTCTGATATTGGGCAATTTCAGAGGGCATGGGTTCTTGATCCCCACCATGTTCAGATTGGTGACCCTAGGAGCCTTGGTTTTCTCCTCCTTGAGACATAGTGGCACTTCGATTTTGATTTTGATCTAGTATTGATACTGGAGGGGTTATGTAACTGCCTTTCAAGCACAAATTGCCAAGGGTGTCTTCTTCGTACAGATTTGTATCGTAAAGTTGATGAAATGTCTGAGCCAAAATAGAAGATGATGGTGAGATTTTTGGTTCTTCTCTTGTCTTTCTATGTGATGAAGATCTAGTTTCCACCATTAACCTTGGGTGAACAATTAGATCAAGGTATGACAACTAAGAGATAGTTTGGTTTAGGAATGATTAGGTGACGCAACCTTGTCAAGATTTGGTTTTTGAAAAGATAGATTGGACATAAATGAGGGATATT
This sequence comes from Chamaecyparis obtusa, assembly GCA_027943335.1. NCBI lineage: Eukaryota > Viridiplantae > Streptophyta > Pinopsida > Cupressales > Cupressaceae > Chamaecyparis > Chamaecyparis obtusa. Next base: position 572,247 of record BSBK01001993.1, read on the forward strand.
GTATCTGAGATGTATGGGTAGACACCCAAAAGATGGTGAACAAAAATTCACAACACTTAACCATTTGAAGATATTGAATCAGGGTTGGTTTTGACAAGATCTAGACACGAGATGAGACAGGATTCAGACTGATCAATCAGATGACAAGTCAAGCTCAATTGGTCGCATTAGGAAAATACGGTGAATTTTTTGTTCCTCTGCTATGTTCTTGACATAGTGATGATCTTGATAGAATCTGGATAATAATTGCTGGTTGATTGAATTTCTGACAAATTTTGACTTTCTGGCAATTTTTTGGGACAACTATCATATGACAGTATTTAGGCTTGTACGACACTGAATGAGGTTTGGCACGACAATTGCAAAGACTCATATGATAAATGACACCAGGATTTCTTTATGCTGAGGTTTTGTAACAAGACTTGTATGACACAGTATGGTTACCCGTACGACAATTCGGGGGTTCTGGCATGACAGTTAAAAATCAATGCAATTCTCATATGACAATTGAAAACTCAAGATGACAGTTTACACTAGAAAAGGATTTTGCTTTAGATTTTGCAATTTTTTAGTTGTTTGGTGTTTTCAGTATCAGATTGTTTGCAAATTTCTCTATCCAGGTTTTTGAAAATCTGTGTATTGGATTTTCTTAGGTTGTTTAACATAGCAATAGGCTCACAATCACAGGAAACAGAGGGAGCTGACTCAAGGAATCAATCACAACTATCTTACCCTAGCTAGGAGAAGAGATGTATTACTTTCTCATTGACTTAGGAACACACTCATGGACTCCTTAGAATATACAGGTCCAACAACATGTAATGGATGTTGAAGCCCATATTAGCCAAGTTCAAGTGTCGAAGAGGGCTCGATATGATGAGTTTCTTGGGGTGATTACTATTCACCTCGCACAAGTACTAAAAATCCTTTGGGGGTGGATCGGTGGCAAAATAGCTTAGGTTTTCAATCAAGGCATCTATTCACAACTGTCTCCCATAGTCCTATAAGAAGGATTTAGGTTTTTAACCCTATGAGCACTCTGATTAGTGTAGTCTCGCAAGCAAGATTTAAGCGGCTCCACTCTACACAAAATCAAAGTGTGTTCATGGAATGAATCCAAGGAACAAGCGCAACTATGTCTTCTGAGGCTTTAACCTCAAGGAAGCATCAAATTTTATAGTGGGGTGGAAGAGCAGCTTAAGACTTGTCCCCACTTGGGTCATTCCCAAGAGCTTTTTACCTCTCTGGCAGGCCCTCTAAAGGATTAATTGAAAAGTGGGGTTGGGGACCACAGGATCTGGGTTTCTGATTCTTTGAAAGAGAAGAGTATAATCCCCTAATCTTTTCCTTTTCCCTATCCAAAACACGTCAAGCAGAATTAATCCAGAGACAGTACGCAAACTGGCACTAAGGAAGATACATTCTAGGTTTTTGATTCTCCTAAGAAGGAGAAGAGCATAATCCCCTCAATATCTACCATAATGGCAATAAGAGCACATACCTAATTAGCTAGGATGCCTATCAAAATGAAATCTACGCAAACAAAATATTGGCTCGTAGTAGATTAGGCAACCTACAAAACCACCTGTCAGAAATTTTGTTGAATGAGCATCTTTGACTGGCAATTTTTTGAAAATGGGGTTATCTACAAACAAGGGTTTGGAAGTCAAGACAAGAAGAGACTAATAAATAGGTTTTATGCTCAGATCTTCATCTATCATTCTGCAAAGATGCGTTAGGCTACAAAAATGATCAAACACCAGTAAGTAACAATTGTTAGGGTCAGCTGTTAGTCAAAACCTGAAATCCAAATCTCAAAAAATGCCCAAAAATATGATACGACTATTGAAAACTGGTGTCAAAACATGTACGACACTATATTAGTTCCCGTACGATAATCTAGCTATGATATGATAATGGGCTCTTGCACACACGACAATTCGGAGCTCATACGATAATACGTATCAACGCATATGACAATGCAGAATGTCATCTGTCATACAACAGTCAGAATGTTCTGATACGACTTTCTACAAGTGTCGTACGAAATTGTATAGAAGAAAAATTAAAAATCAAAGCTTGGATTGAAAATATCAGGAAAATGAAATTTTGATGATGGAAACCTGATGTCGGGCCCATGGTGGGTACCGAAAATGTGCGTGTGAAATTATACCTATCTGCGGAACACAACACTTCAGTAAAACATTATAGGTTGACAAATCAAAAAATCTGCAAATAAGACAAATATCGTTAACCTAGCGATGTACTGTCTTCTAGTAGATGCGAGTATGGTATTCTCAGAAATAACTGAGATTAGTGACAATGCAACACCTAAATGAAGGATTTAATGATGAAAGCTAATGAAAATTGAATGCAATTTAAACTTTTTTTTTTGGATTTTCTATGCAATATGGATGAAAAATTGTATGAAATGATGTAAATTTAGATGAAAATTGAAATCTAAGCTATGGATGCAATGAAACAATGAAACAATGAAAAACAAAAAATCTCAAAGTTGCACAATCTCACAAATCACCAGATCGCAAAAGATTCTCCAAATTCGCAGGTTCGAGGATTAAGGATGCTGAATCGATTGTGAAGGACTGAGCCTCATTTATATAGAAATCTAGGGTTTTGAGAACTCATGGAAAAACCATAAATCACTCCTTGATGAACTCAGATTGATTTTTGAGTTATCAAAGAATTAGAAATAGTTAACTCACACAATCATGCAAAAACAACTTTTTAACTCGAATTAGAATTTCAGATAACTACAATCTTCTTTTCAACTCACAATCACATGTTGAGTTTGAAAAGTTAACAAATTGAGATTAATAGTTGATTTAGAGTTTACTGCTTTTCTGATTGTGCATGGATAATTATGAATTCATTTAATATTCCATGTGTTTTGTTCTCAACTTAACTGATTTTTTAGTAAAAATAACTGATTTATGGGTTAATCAATTATTTAATCAAACTTTATCCCAAAACTATATCATTAAATTTGACAATTTGATTTAATCAATTAAATGGATATTTAATCAACTATTTTTAGAAATTTGGTTTATTGTCAAATAAAACAATATGAATTAGGAATAATTGTAATTAAATCTAATTAAATAATTAAGTGGCAGAATTAAATTAAATTAATCAAATATTCAACATATTTAATTAATTAACTTTAGGATAAATAAAATAATATCATTTATCGCCAAATAATATTTAATTAAAGATAATTAGGATTAATTATGAAAATTTAGGAATATTCCTCGATGTAGAATTAAGATAAAATCAGTTAGGGTTTCGATGATTTGATACACAGATGTGCCTTAGGTTAGGACTTATATGTCAATTTCAATTGATTTGTCGATGTAGGAGGTCAATGGTCCTGATGCCCATTTTTGGGGTATTACAACATGTCCCAAAGATGATTTTCCTCTACCAAGCATAAACACCATTGTGGACCTAACAGTAAAAAATTCAATGTTCTCACTTATGGATGGGTTTAGTGGTTATAATCAAATAAAGATAGCACTTGAGGATCAAGACAAGATAGCATTTACATGTGCATGGGGAACCTTTTGCTGGAATGTTATGCCTTCTGGTCTTAAGAATGCTGGGGAAACTTATCAAAGAGCCATGACGACCATATTTCATGACATGCTACACAAGTTCATGTAGGACTATGTAGATGATATACTTTCTAAATTCCACTCAAGGGAGGAACATCTACCCATCTTAGAAAAGATATTTGTAAGAATGGAGCAATTTAAAGTAAGGTTAAATCCAAAGAAATGTGCATTCGGTGTACAATCCAGAAAACTATTAGGATACATAGTTTCAGCAAAAGGGATAGAGGTAGACCCAGCCAAAGTAAAAGAAATCATGGAAATGGGGGCACCTCGAAATATCAGTCAAATGAGATGACTTCAAGGCAGGATTCAATCTATTAGAAGGTTCATTTCTCAATTAGCATAAAAGTGCCACAATTTCACTCGACTCCTTCACAAGGACACAGTTTTCAAATGGGATGAGAAATGTGAAGAAGCATTCACCTTATTGAAGAAGTACCTAATGAATCCTCCAACATTAATGCTACCAATCGGAGGTAAACCCTTAATTTTATATATCTCAGCAACAACGCATGTATTAGGGGCACTTTTGGCTCAGGAGGATGAAGCTGGAAAGGAAAAGGTCATATACTACATAAGCATAACATTGGCGAAATATGATTTGACTTACACCTTCATTGAAAGAGCATGTTTGGCCGTGGTTTTTTCTTCCCAAAAATTATGCCATTATATGTTATCCCACAATTTTTGACTCATTGCAAAGATTGATCCCTTAAAATACATTCTCAGCAAAACAACATTGAATGGAAGATTGGCCAAATGGGTCATGGTCTTAAGTGAGTTTGATATAGAGTATGTGGACTGAAAATCTGTCAAAGGCCAAGTAATAGATGATCAATTAGTAGAATCACCTTTACAAGATGAACATCCAATCCAAGTGGAATTTCCAGATTTTGAAATTGTTAATGTTGAAGCAAAAACATGGCAATTATATTTTGATGGCTCCTATACACAACATGGGTCAGGAGTAGGGATACTATTGATTACTCCTCAAGGGTCTAAAATTCCAAAATCATATAAATTTCTATTCCCATGCACAAATAACATAGTTGAGTATGAAGAATTGGTTATCGGCATAAAATTGACATTAGAATGGAAAGTGACAGAGCTACAAATCTATGGAGATTCCCAACTAGTTATTAATCAAATTAATGACGAGTATCAAACTAAAGATGATAAGTTGATACCATACAATAACATGATTGAGAATCTTAAGAAATACTTCACTCTAATCACATTTGAGAAAGTGTCGAGGGATAAGAATAAAGTAGCAAATGCAATAGCCACTTTGGCACCACTTCTCCAAATACCAGATCAAAGCGCTAGATATGAATTCATGGTAGAAGAAGTTGAGAAACCCGCATTTGACCCTTCCCATCCTCATACCATTTGTTTACTAATGGGACATGAATGACCTTGGTATGGATCCATTAACACCTACTTCAAAGACCAAATATTGCCCATAGACCAAACTAGAAATCAAAAGAAAATATTTATCCGACTTGCCTCTCGCTACACCTTGGTATCCGACACGTTGTATCATAGAAGTCTAGATGGAATGCTTCTAAGGTGTCTAGAGAAAGAGGAATCAAACATAGCCTCACAAAAAATTCACGAGGGGATTTGTGGGTCGTATTCAAATGGTTTAACCCTAGCTAAGAAACTTCATAGAATAGGATATTTTTGGCCTACCATGGAAAAGGATGCTTGTAACTTTGCAAAAATATGTCGTCAATGCCAGTATCATGGGAATTTGATCCACGTACCAGCACAAGAGCTTCATCCTATGACAACACCTTGGCATTTTTATCAATGTGGTTTGGATCTAATAGGTATGATTTATCCACCATCTTCAAATGGTAAAAAATTCATCATTACTGCAACGGAGTATTTTACCAAATGGGTGGAAGTTGTACCCTTATCCACTGCCACAGGAAAGAAGATATCCTTATTCATATTAAATCACATAATCTGTAGATATGGTGTTCCTCATGCCATAATAACATATAATGCTAAACATGTCAAAAATAAAGATTTAAAAGAATTATGTACAAAATTCCATGTGGTACACCACTCATCCTCAATCTATTACCCACAAGGTAATGGGCAAGCATAAGCTAAAAACAAGAACATCTTAAAAATATTAAAGAGAATCATGGATAATTCTGGTAGAGATTGGCACATTCAAATAAACCCTACTCTATGGGCTTATAGGACAAGCATTAGAACGCCAACGGGAGCTACACCATTCTCCCTAGTCTATGGAACTGAAGCAGTTTTACCTTTGGAGGTAGAAATTCTGTCTTTAAGAGTCTCTTTGCATGGATTGTTGAGTGAAGAATATTATAGAACTGCTAGGTTGCATGAACTAGAACTGCTAGATGAAAGACATCAACAATCTTTTGACCAATTAAAAGTGTATCAGAATCGAATGACTAGAAATTATAACAAGCATATCATACCAAGGGCATTCCAAATAGGTGATCTAGTGTTGCGAGAAAATCTCAAAAATCAAGCAAAAAGGGAAAAGAAAGGAAAATGGAAAGCAAATTGGTTAGGACCCTTTTTTATCACTTCATCTTTTGGGACAGGCACCTATAAATTGGTTGATTGTGAAGGAGAAGAGTTGCAAGAGCCAATAAATAATATATGCTTGAAAAGGTTCTACACATGAAGCAATTGAAGAAGGATAGAAAAAAAAAAGAGTATCAAAGGTATCAGATGAGAGAGCATCCTATTTATTGTATATAGGCAAAAGAGATCTTGAAAATACCAAAAACATTGAAAAGTAGAAAAGAGAAAACAAATCAGAAATGCAGAAAAGACCAAAAATAGTGGAAAATTGAGCCTGAAGAAAGCTAAAAACATTAAAAAATGATCCTCAAAAAGATGTTGTCTTGGTGAAAACCTAGCGAATAGGCGCCTCAATGATATGAAAATAAATAAATAAACAAAAAATGAAAAGAGAGAAAATACAAAAAAAAATAGAAAAAGATAAAAAGTGCCTTGGTGAAAACCTAGCAAATAGGCACCTTGGTAGCAAAAAAAAAGAGAGGAAAAAAGCTTGAAAAAAAAGAAGAAGAAAAAAAAGAGAAAATCCATTCAATCAGTGAAAACCTGGTAAACAAGCACCATCAAAAGTCCAAGTCAGTCTCATGTCTAGTGGTCATCCTTGTAAATATTGCATTTGCCAGCATCTGTATATATTGCATAATAAAACCCCACAATTGCATTTGCAAGTACCTAAAGGTTTCGTCACTAATCCAATCTGCAAATTGTCCCAAGTCCTACAAACTAGGGACAAAATTTACTCTAAAGGAGGAAGGATTCATCAAAGCAAATATCAATCTGACACCAAATCAAAAATCAAAACACTTACACAATCAAATCCAAATCCTTATCCAAATTTCAATCAAACGCAAAATTTTGATCCAAGATTTCACAATGACACTTATCTTTATCAAGATTAAAATTATGAAATGGATAAAACTATACTTGAACTATGGATTTGAAAAATGATGCAAAATTTTTCTAAGTGTTGACTTGATTGATGAAATCATGTCTTTCTAGCAAATCGATGAAAGTTTTTAAACTAGACAAGCTATGATGAAAACATGATATTTTATTGGTTTCTGAATGACTGTCTTAAGATCAAAGTTTAAAGTATGTATTATTTGTCTAAGGACATGATCATCAAAGAATCATCGAGGACATGTACATATGGAAAATCGAGATCTTTGTTTGTTTACGCAAAAGGATACCTTGGCTATTTTGATGTTAAATATAATAATACCAAAATCCACTTGCAACATAAAATTCGACGAAATCGGTAGTCGCACTCTCATGATTAGTTTCAATCGGTGACTGTCATACCAAGGATGGAAAAGCAACGAAAAAAGGGTGAAAAAGGTATTCATATCATCATGGTTGAATTAGTGATGGTTGTACTAATTTCAAGATTCCAAAATTGCTCAATAATGAATATAAGCTCCTAAATTTGTGAATAGTGACAGTTAGCTGCATCCATTCTAGATTAAATGCATTTAAGTGATTTGCCTATCTTAGTTTGAAAACAGAAATTGGAAAAGAGAAAAACAGAAAGGGGGTGGAGTAAATCAAAAATCAAATCAAAACGCACATCATAAACTATATGTGATAGAGTGTGTTGGAAATCAAAATCAACTAAAAAACAAAAGGTGCCTTGCATTAGATTAATGGCATTTGTTAGATTCATTTAATTCATGGTAATCTTGCATCCATTTAGGACTTTAACCTAGGTACATTTAAATTGCATGGCATTAGTTTGCATTTGTTTTAGTTTTCATTCATTTAGCCACATTCATTGCATTCATTTTCAAGCAAATATTTAATTATCATTATAGGTCATATCCGTTAAATTCATTTCCTTTGGTTTGCATTCATCTTTCAAAATATTCATAATCATGCTCATTAGGTCATCACATTTTATTATGCATTTCATTAAGTTCATCTTAAAACATTGCATACATCTAGTTTTTTTCATCCATTAGTTTACATTGCATTAGGTTGCATTCTTTTTTAAAAAGCAATTCTTTCATCATATCATTTAGATTCATTGCATTAGTTTGCATCAATTAATTAAATCTCATCATTTAACTGCATTAATTACATCATTAGGACATTATTTATTACATATCATTAAGATCATTTTACAACATTGCATTTTCAAAACCATCTCATTAGTATAGTGCATTGTTCATTTAGGTGCATTCATAAAAAAACATCCACTTAAAACATTAAATTATATTCAAACTTATAACTGTTAGGTCATTTACATTTAATCATCATTATATCATTCACATCATTAATCATTAAATCATCCAAATTCAGACATTACATAATTGCATCCATCACATTTTCCGTTACACTTATATCCATTACATTTCATACATCCATACCGTCAAATAAATGCATCCATAAGCATCATCACCTAGCATTAATCATTAAACCATTACATCATCATGTAACCTTAGTTTGTGTTTTATTTGTGTGCAACCATGTAGGTTTAGTAGATAAGGGTTGTAAATACTTAAATGACATTATTCAATATTATTGTATTATGCTTACTATGGATCATTATATATGCATGATTTCTCTAAAGTCAAAGGAGGCCGACGTGGTTTGAACATCCTAATAAAATCAAAAGGTCGTTGCATCGTTAAAATTTGGGCCCCATTTAATTTGTGGGGAACGTGATGCCTCCCAAAGTACGAGACAACCTATCTGGCCTCGTTTCCTATGGACACCTTGTTCAAGCCAATTGAGGCTCCTTATTATAAACATATCTATTTATAATCCCAAACTATTATTTTTATTTAATGTGTTAAAAATGTATTTATATTTTTAAATATAATTTCTATTTCTATATAATAAAAAAATAAAATGCAGCTAACTCTTTTGTATGATTTTCCTTATTTTGTTTTCCGTGTGCCTCCATTTGCTGCTCCTTTGCAACCACCTGTATTACAAGCTCCTCCTTTTGTTGCCTCTTCTCTACAAGCATCTCCTGATATTTCTATATTTGTGTCATCATGCTTAGGAGATAAACCTCACAAGGTTGCTCCTCCTGATGTATGTCAAACCCTTGTTGTCTCTTGATTCCATTCAACTATCTAGATCATTAATTTGATGTAATATGTTGTATAACTAAATAATGTTTGATCATTCTAATATTAAAATTAATCTAATGTATTAATATGTTGTATGTAATAAATAGACCAATTTTTAAAATTGAACTTCCATATCTATTCGGCGTGCCCATTGTACACTAAGATGCAGTTAGTAGTCTTATATTACCATCCAATTTCATAGTTACAAACTTACAAGTCACTCTTGGCCAACAAATATATAGATACATAAGATGCAATGACCATTGAACAAAAAATAATATTTTAACAAAAGCAGAAAGTTGATCTATGTTTTTGAAATGACGTGTGGAAACTGATCTTAAACAACATCCTATCTTACAGTTGCAAATCACTTTTAACCAATAAAAATAAGATAACCATTGATATAAATCAGTTGCAATGATTAAGAAATCAAATAGATAATATGAAGTACAGTAACAGATCCTCATCTACCCACAAAACTGCTCCAGTCGGAAGCCGTCAACTGCCAATTGGTGAATCATGAATGGAATACAGATTGGGAAAAGCTTTCCCACATAAATAAGGTTAATGTTAACTTTTCAAATGCTACATAAAAGCATGCCAAAAGGATGTTCTCTTTCTTAAATTGCACATATATATGAAATCCTCAAATATACAGTGTTTTCGTTTACCTAGATACAGAGATATACATAGAGAGGCAGTAGTATAATTATTATTATCCAGTAATTTCTGGAAAAGAGCTAGTGGTGGAACTGGAGCACATGGGTTGAGGTGTGTTTGGAGAAAAGGGCAGCGTGAAGGAAACGGAACTTGGGAATCCGTCCGGCCTGTGTCCCACGCCCACCGCCTGGCAGTTGGGACAGCCATAACCCAGTTGCTTTATCCGTTGAAGCTGAGTCACAACCTCCATCATACAGGGCCGGTCGTCCTTCTCCATCGACAGACACATGAAGGCTAACTCGGCAACGCCTGTAACCATTGAATTTACAAGAGGGTCCCTCTCAAACTCCAGATCTCGATCCACCAGCTCATGCAAAGTGCCGTTTTGAATCTTGGAAATCGCCATGTTTGCCAGGCCGATGTCCTTGCCTTGTCTGCTTGTATCCACGGCTTTCTTTCCCGAGATGAGCTCCACCAAAACTACACCGAAACTGTACACATCACTCTTATCTGTGAGCTGATACATCTGATGATACGCCGGGTCAACATAGCCGGGTGTGCCCTGCGGATATGTGGAAATGTGTGTGGACTCCAGAGGCATCACCCTTGACAGCCCAAAATCAGCCACTTTTACTCGCATATATTCATCCAACAGGATGTTAGTGGACTTGACATCTCTGTGAAAAATTGCAGGCTCAACTGAGAAGTGAAGATAGGACAAGGCCTCCGCCGTCTCCAGAGCAATGTTCAATCGGGTTTTCCAAGATAAGCCCTCGTCTCTTTCTGGGTGTTTGCGGTGAAGATGGTAGAACAAGGTGCCATTGGGGACATATTCATAAACAAGCAGCAGATTTTGGCATTGATGGCAGTACCCGAAGAGCCGAACCAGATTCGGGTGGTGCACTGTGGACAGAATCCTGAGCTCATTAAGGAACTGCTCCAGCCTTTTGGGGTTGTTCTCGTGGAGTCTCTTCACTGCCACTATCCGTCCATCCCTAAGCTTCCCTAGGTACACCACGCCGAATCCCCCGTCTCCCAATTCCCTGCTCTTCTCAAACGCATTTGTCCCCTCTTCCAGTTCCTCATAGCTGTAAACTTTCAAACTGGGAATATCTCTCTTCACGAATTCAAACTCTTTACCCCAGCTGCGGCTAGCCAAGGCGAACCGTTTCTTCCTACACCAGACGAGTAGGAATAGTGTTGTAGCACCTACTAATGCAACCGCACCTCCGATGCAACCCGCTGAGGTACAATCCAACATTTGAGCTGTTAGGTTATGGGTTGAAATTGGGCGAAAATAGGCCTAAAGCTTATACAATGGACAAGCTATTTGTAATTCAAGATTTTATTTTCGACCTGCAAAATCAATCTGTAGAAAATGAACCCAACACATAACAATGAGATATGGTTTGGCATCTGAAGCCCAGATAACAGGTTAGTTGTTTACTTTTTAGCCCAAATGGCACCGTTCCCAGAATATTTTTGGGCAAACAACACTCAACTGTAAAGAAATTTGAAACAAGGTACCTTGCAGTTTTAACTCAACAACAACAACAACAAATGTTATTTGAAAATATCTAAAATCCCCAAATAATACATACAATACCGATTATTTACAGAGTTAATTTTAACTCAACAACCATAAAAAAAGGTTATTTGAAAATATCTAAAATCCCCAAATAATACATACAATACCGACTGTTTACAGAGTTAATTTTTTAAAAATACCAGGAACACAGCAAAAGCCCCAAATAACATACAAGGTGCTGCCTCTTCAGAAAATTAATCTCAGAAGCATCCAAAAGTCAAATAAAAGAAAATCTTACCGATGACAAATGTTTTCCCTCTTCTTCTTCTGCTAATGCCTGTCACAAGTACAAAAGAAAAAACCCAATTGGTTAGAGCTGATGTTCCCAAATGGGTCAACGTAATTAGAGAGTTGGAGTGTCATCCCTACCTTCGAAGCAATTCAGCCGCTGGGAAGGGACTTTCTTGCAATGGCACAGAAATTGACCATCTGTAACATTATACCCGCAAATCCCTTCGCTTGAATTGCACGAGCGACACATATTCTCGTACCTCTTATCCGTCTCCCATTTTACCCCAAATCCTTTTGCTAGAATGCCATACGCCACAGTCCAGTAGTTTTGCGGGATTAATTTGGTGGAGTAATCAATCGCTTCCAACACCCTTGTCGGTATTTGCGAAACTGATTCACATCTGCTACTGGTCTTATAAGAAGACCAATTGGCTTTTATGTCATCGTCAGAGAAAGCCAGGTAAGAATCTGTGCTACAACTAATCTGAGAAAAATTTCGAACCTGGTTGTGGCAGTGAATGAAAAGATAGAGAGTGGAATGTGGGAGGATCTGGAAAGGAGAAGGAGCGTTTGAGATGTTTAGCTGGGTCACGTTTGGAAGATAGCAGTAACTAGAAAAGGCCGCTTCATCCACAATTTGAAGGCTCCGCTCAGCATAGTTGAAGTCTAGTATTCTGTATTCGTGGGTGTTGATCTCTATTGTGGGAGGATGGTCAGGGCCGTGACAATGGATCTGGAAATCTGGATGACCGCAACCGGGAGCAGCGCCGAAAGGAAATTGTATGACCTTACCAGACATACAAGCAGAAGCAGATGAAGAAATCGAACAGTTATCAAACATGGAGGAGGGTGAAGATGTGCACGGAGGAATAATGGGCAGCAAAGCGAGAAGGGCGAAGAATAAGTCCATTGCAGAGGAATGTTGAAGGAAGATCCAACGATCCTCTTGGCTTAGGAGAGAGGGAGGGAGGAAATTGGGCTTCTCTTCTCTTGTCAGACTCCTCATCTTCTCATTGACTTTCTATAAACATGTGGTGGAAAAGACTCCAAGTCGTTAGTCGACCTTGTCTTGTCCCTAGCCGCTTCTTTTGTCCGCCCCCACTACAGACTTCAAAGACTTTTTTTTTTTCAGATTTTCTAACATAGATTTTGTAATAATAAATTAAAATGAAAAGAGTGGTTTTGTAATTAAATATTGGTAATAGCATTTTTCTTAAGGTTTTTATATATAAATTTATATAATTGTTTTTTAGTTATTTCATATTTTATATATAGTTGTTTTAATTATTTTATATAATTTATATAAAATTTAAGTTGGTCTATTAAAGTCATTTGGAGTACAATCTTGTTTTCATTTGTATAAATATAAGGTTAAAATGTGTTCAACTTGTAGAATAGAAAGTTTGCTAAAGTTACCAAAGCATTAACTCTATCCTCTCTTTTATTTATTGCACCTTGTAGGGTTTTGTATCTTAGTGATCATATCATTACCTTCATCAATTGTGTTCATCAACTTTACTTTAATTTCCTTTGCTAATTGTAACTTATTTTATTGTTATAGAAAGAAATTCTTCAACAACCTATGCCAATAATAATAATAATTTTGAATTCAATTGTCAAAAACAATTGCATCAACACCTAAAGTAGAAGGAGTGAGTTTGGGAGGATGAGAAGGAAAGGGAGTGGGGGTGAAATTTAAATGATGATGTAGAGGGAGATGGGGAAGAGGGAGAGGAAGATGATGGGTTCGTTACAATTGCCTGTTTTTCTATTGACGAAGGCAATGGCCTTGTTGATATGCTTGGTAGGTCAAATTTGTTCCTGATTCAAGCATGGTCTTGTGAGTATGGGGCTCTCACTTTGGCCCCTGGTGTTATTCTGGCTTTGGGCCTTTGTGTGGAGTTTTCTATGGAAGATTATGATGGTCATAAAATTTTCATCATATATCCTAGTTCTGCATATAGTTTTTCCTTGGTGGTGGTCTTCTGTGTTTTAAATCTACCTTTCTCGCCTTAGGCTTTGAGCACGTTCTTTTTTTTAAGTGGCCAAGTAAGTGCTTTTTGTTTCGTGCTCAGTCGCCAACTCGCTAACTATTTAAGATGGTAGTCGCTAGCTTGCGGGCTTTGTTAGAGGTTTAAGTTGCTCTCTGCGAGTTAGTGAGTGTGTCTTTTCTTTGCCTTTGTCACTGAATCACGGACCCTTCTAAAGATTGAAATGTTTTCCTTGCAAGTTAGCGAGAATGTGCCAGGTGTCCAATTTGAAGATCATATTTATGGTCGTCGCTAGCTCGCGAGGCATCAAAGAATATTCCTTGGTCTCCCGATGAGTTGACAAGAAGGTTCCATGTGGTAGATAAAAGAAGAAAGTTTGAAGTTAATCGCTAGCTCATGGGGTTCTTAAGCGGTTAAGAGAAATGGTTGGTGAGATTGCTATAAAGGGAAAAATATAAGTGAAAAATGTTAATCGCTGAGTCGTGAATGAAATAAAGGTTAAGTGAAATCTGCTGGCAACTTGGCGAGTATGTAGTCGGGTTTCATCGCTAACTCATCATGGTTAGTAGAACTTAAAGATAAATGTTGGCGATTTGGCGAGTAGCGGCCTAGAAAAGGTTAATCGCTAACTCATAGAGATAAAGTAAACATGACGTTAAAAGATTTCTATTTAGCGAAGGACATGGTTTCTTTTGGACGTTATCTCGCAGATGGTAAGTGATTAAGCATTCAATGGTTTGCGAGTTCGCGATGACGGTTTTGTTCAACTCATCACTAGGTCGCAAGGTTATCTGACAGACTATCTGTTGATGTGGCGACTTAGAAATGAATATGCAGTGAGATGAAAAGGAAAATGGGGGTCTTACTAATCAAATTTTGACATCTGGAGCTTCCTGTTATGTGCATGGTTGTGTTTTTTGAATCTTTAAAATAGAAAACTGGAGTTGTTACAATGCATCAACTCAACAATGACATTTATGAGGAATATATCATTGCAGGGATTGCAAGATGTCATAGATAGTATAGTGAGGTGATGGCATGGAGGCAGCTCGAAAAGCTATAAAGGAATGTGTGTTGTCCTTCTCTAAGTACTCTGTGATTGTGCTTTTTCAATTAAGTTCGCACAATGCTTGTGTTGTAGAGGAAACACTCAAAAAGTTGTAAAGAAGCTGTTCTGAGTTGCAGGTTGCAGGGCATGGTAAAATGAGTCAATCAACAATAGAATCATTGAGCAAAAGGGAGAAAGGAAGTAGATTATCAGATGAATTCATCAAGTTGCTCCCTGCTTGTTCTAATTCAAATTCAGCCAATGAATATGCATAGCAAGATGCATGGGGCCAGTGCAAGAATGTGGATACTCCCGGTATGAGTGACCCTTTCCTATTCAATTTCTTTTGGGGAAATAGGGTTAAAGAGGTTCCCATTTCAAATCCTTGGGAGACATTGAGTCTGGGTAAGTTAATTTGTCTAGATGTTTACATGGATATAGATTTGCTAAGAGAGTTGGCAAAACAATATGTTGCAGTCATTGGGATGATTAGGAAGTAAGATAAGTATGACCTAGTAAGGATCGATAGGGCTAGTTTTGTTGAGGCTTTTGGGATTACTGGTGCAATGTGCACATACATTGATCTAGGGAAAGAAAAGGAATATTTTGAGAAATTTCACAAATTCATTAAGAAAAATGTGATGCCAAAGTTCATTCCTACAGCTGATGGCAGGAGAGTGATAGTCCTAGATGACTTAATGTCTCCCTATGACTTGACAAAGTTCCACCATTTCTTCCAATGCATAGTGTATGGTTTTTGTAAGGTGCTAGGTATAGGAGGTGACAAAACTGTGACCGTAGATTCTCTCAACATGTCTATAGATATTCTGAATCCACATGTGAATAAGGATTATGATTATGTGGGCTGGATTGTGAATGAGATCTAGGAAGGCCTAAAGGAGATAGCAACAAATACGTACACATCCCTCTGTTGTTAGTTTCAAACATTTTTCAATTCTCATGCACTTGATTCTATATTATAACTACCAACACATAGATGATGAACTAGAGTTGAACAGGTTTGAATTTGATTGCCCACAACCAGTAAAATGATGGACTCAAGTTTGGGATAGCTCTTCTCGCATGTCTAATTTCATTTGTTTTCAGAATGGGATCGTGCAACCCCTATATTTAATGTTGGAAACCCCTATTGAGAAGTTGTTTGGAGCATTTAGGAGGGTTTTGAGACCTAAGAAGTACCTTGATGACTGGCCTCATGCACATAATTAGGGATATTTCTATTATTTTAATAATGTCACAATCATTAGAGTTTATGGCTGCCCACAACCACCTCACATTTTACTTAGAATAGTGCCACCCAGAATTGCATGGGTAGAATTCATTTGGCAATTAACTTTAACTGATAAAGACTTGTTAGAACGCCATAAGAAGGGTACTTTCTTACCTAGGTTATGGAGTGTTCATTTCTTCACAATAGTTAAGAAAGCTTTGGATCAAATGAATGATTTTTTGAGACAATTTAGGATGGAATGTGTTGTGCCAAGATATTGTGATTCAGAGGGTTTCGTTAAGAAAGCCTACAAAGTAATGATTGTTACCATAACTGATAGTAATGTTGAAGATTGATTATCTAATGGTGATGATGATGAAGACTGACCAAGATAAGAGGAATACATGATAAAAGAAAGGTTAGATCATTTATTGTCTTGTCATTGATGTCAAGCAATTGATTTTTGGTTTATATTATGTTTCCATATCATTCGATAATGAATGAGTTAAGAAGAAGAAGAAGAAATGAGATGTTGAGAAGTTGAAGAATATAAATGGGAAACTGATACAAATCGGATAATGATTAGATTATGTTGATATAATTGTTTTCTACCTAACATATGATTATGTTAAGTTGGTATAGCATGGCAATGAAGATTTATCAAAATAGTAAGTTAAGTTGTTTTGGCTACCGAGTAGGATATGTCACTTGGTAAAGGTAAAATGCAAAAGGAAGTAACTCGGTAAAGGAAAAGGAACCAAAGACACCGAAAAACAAAGAAAATTTTAGGCACAGAGAAAAGTTAACCGAAATCCAAATAGAGGACACCGAGTGAGGAACAAATATTAAATAAGGATTGAATCAACATTTAATGATTAGGTATGATGAGATCGATGATCATGATGACAAAGAGAGTTAGTTACAAGAGATCTACGGACTTGAAAATTCAAGGTGAAGATGTAAGATCTAAGCGGAAAAATAGATGGATCAAGTTTCAAGAAAAGTTCAAGTTCCTAGGTGAAAAGAAAACGTGTTACCAAGATCTAGATTCAAGGCATAATGAATTGGATGATTAAGATTGATTAAAGGAAAATGTAATAAAGGAGATTAAGAGTCAAATTTTGTTTATATATAAGATGGATTTTTATGAACAAATGGCTAGAAAACTAAATACTTTAAGGGTCATCTATTGTTGTAGTGAAGAAGAAACAAAGAGATTCTGAGTGGAAAATAAAGATTTGATGAAGTGTTGAAGGCACTGGATAATGAAGAATTGAACGAAAGATTGAAGAGAGCACAAGGATCTGATTGAGAAAAGATAGTTGCAAATCTACAAGTCAATTTATTTACTGTTGCTTACTAGCATTTGTAACAGAGAAATCTCTTAACATAGTGGACTTAACAGTCTTATTATAAAATCCTTGAAAAAGGTAACATTCTAAAGAGTGTTTGAAGCCCTCTAAAAAGGTCATTCCTAATAGTGTGAAGATCATAACAATTCTGAGGTAAATCCCTTAACTATGTCACACCTAACAGTGTGTATTATAATATTTAACCAGATTGGCTCTTAATCGGGCATACTTTAGAAGAGTATTTTCTTAGTGGGTGACAAGTCCCGCAGTGGTTTTTCCCAAAGCTAGATTTCCACATTAAATAATGGTGTTACATGTGATGCATGATTTGTTTGAATGATTTAATGATTTTTATAGTTTATTTACTATTGTCAGTAAACAGTGAAGTTTATTTTACCGAGCTGCTACTGAGTTAATCAAGAAAACTTTGTTAGGTATTTAGAATCAGGGATTACTTATTCACCCCCCATCTCCATAATCCAACAATTGGTATCAGAGCTAAGTTTTCTGAAGAGATAATTTTAAAAGACTTGAGTAAAAGATCTGAAGATGAATAGGAGAGAAGCACCTAAGTTGAACAAGGAAAGTTTCTCTACATGGAAAAGCATAATGAGACTGTATATATCTGGGATTGGAGAATCTGCATTGAATCTTCTAACTAATGACTACACTCCATCGCCTCCCAGACCTATGATAGTTGATAAAATAAGAGAAAAGTAGGAACATAACTCGGTTATTATAGATATTGCTTCTTCCCTCACCGATGTCAAATTCAATGATGTTAAGGACTATGTTAATTCAAGAGAGATGTGGGATACACTTACACTAATATATGGAGGAGATCATCATGTATAAAAGGCTAAGGTTGATAGGCTTAGGGGAAAGTATGATGAACTGAGGATGAAGGATAAAAAAAAACATCACACAATATAGAAGCAAAATCAAGGAAGTAGTGAGTGCCATTAGAGGTGCTGGTGGAAAATTGAATAATGAAGAAGTGGTAAGTAAAATTTTGAAAACTCTTCCTTCTAAGTATGCTATCAGAGTATCTGCTATTTAGGAATTGAGATCTATACCGAATAATATTGTTACTCTTGAAGCCCTAATCGGTAAGCTGATCGGTAAGATGACTTCATCTCAGTTAAGTAATTATGATAATAGTCCACCGACCATTGAAACTACATTCAAGTCATCTCTAAGCATTGGTACATCAAGAAAAGACAAAGAGATTCACAGTAGTTCATATGGAATTGAATATGATAGTATTTTGAATAAGGAAAAAGAACAAGAAGAGTAAGAGGCATTACTAGCTAGAAGACTACCAAGAGGTAAAGGAAAGTATAAAGGAAAACTACATTTGAAATTTTTTAACTGTAATAAGATTGGTCATGTTGCATCTAGATGTCCTAACATTGACAAGAATGACAAAAGAGACAACTGACACTGAAGATTTAGAGATTACAAGAACAAAGGTAAGATGTCTTGCTACCTAGTTGAGGAAGGTGTAACTGGTGATGAATCTGATGATACTAAAGAAGAATACGAAGTTGTTTATGTTGCAGTAAAGGAAGAATTTGATGAAGAAAAGTATGAAGATCAAAAATTATTTCTAATGTAAGTAAACTTGACGCATGGATTATTGATAGTGGATGTTCACATCATATGACTGGTGATATTGACAAGTTTGATAATCTAGAAGAGTATGATGGAGGATTTATCAGATTTGGCAATGATGCTCCTTGTCCTTTGAAAGGTAAAGGATCCATTGTATTAAATGAGAAGATGAACTGTAATGATGCATATTGGGTTAAATGACTGAACTATAATCTGTTGACTGTTGCACAAATGAACAATATTGGCCACTGAATGGAATTTTAGAATAGAAAGGTTAAGATTTATGGTATTGATGGAGATTTGATTGGAACTAGTGAACAATCAAAAGGTAATTTATTTTATCTTGATACTTTTGCAAAGAGTTGCTTATTTACTAAAGTGGAATATGTATGGCTATGACATAAGAGACTTTGTCATGTTAATTTTGATAACATGATTAAAGTGAGTAAAAAGAATAGAGCTAGAGGTATACCGAGATTAAGTAAACCTGACAAAGCTATGTGTAAAGAATGTCAAATTGTTAAGATGACTAAGTCTAGTTTCTCAAGTAAATCTTACTCTACTAATGGTATCTTGGAACTAGTACACACTAACCTTTGTGGTCCTATGAGAGTTCAAAGCTATTATGGAGATTGGTACTTTATTTTGTTTGTTGATGATTATTCAAGGATGACGTCTGTTATGTTTCTAAAAGAAAACTTTGATGCATTCCAAATGTTTAAGTGGTATAAAGAAATAGTTGAAAAGGAAATAGGAAAAGAACATAAGTGTTTGAGATTAGATAGAGGAGGTGAATTTATCTCCGATGAATTTACTGTCTTCTGCAATGAGCATGGAATTAAAAGACAAGTATGTGCACTGAGGACTCTAAAGAAAAATGAGATAGCTGAGAGAAGGAATAGATATATAGTTGATTGTGCTAGAAAACTGTTAATTGATAAAGAAGTTGCACAAACATTCTGGAGAGAAGCCATAAGCACTGTTGTCTACACACTCAACTGAGTATAGTTGAGGAAAGGTACAAACAAGACACCTTATGGGCTCTAGTTTGGTCACATACCGAATGTAAGTTACTTTAAAATATTTGGAAGTAAGTGTTATATATTGGAACATTCTAGAAATGGAAGGCTAAAAGTACAAACCCGTGTCACACTTTTATAAAGGAAAAGGTCAACAACACACAAACTGTTCAACTTTAACAACACAAAAGTCACATTTGTGTTTAAAATTTGAAGATGGTGTAAACTGATGAAATGTGTAAAACTGGATGAAATTTATGTCTATAATTTTTTTAAAATTTTTTGAATAATAATTGATATAGTTTTTTAATTTTTCAAGTCCATTTTTTAATTACTAAAAAATGGTGAAAATCTGGGGTTTAGTTCCCGTCAAAAAAGCATATGCAAATAATCTTTTTTTCCTTTGATTCCAAAATATGTTATAGATGACATGTATACATAGTGCATTAAAAAAGATCGGTTTCCTATGTATATTTTTCTCGTTATGACTACTCAAAGTCGAACTTATCCGAAATTGACAATTTTTTTTTCCTGTCAAACTTTCCCTATCAAATGTATATTTTTCAGAAACAAATTACATATTCTTGAAGAGGACTCTCTCCTCTAGTATTAAATATAAATATAATTTTTTTTTGTTATGATTTACTATTTTTTATCTTTTTTGAAGCGGCGTCTTCTCATATGTTAAAATACCTACTTACAACATTTTACAATTATAATATATTATTTAAAATCAAAATAATATAAAATTTATATGCCCATAATCCTGACTCCGAGCTCTACAAAAGGGTATTTTTTTATTTTTGAAGTAATTTGTGTTTTGATGCAGAAATAAGCTGTAGAACTAAGAAGTTCTGTAAAACTTCATTTTTTGCTTGTTTGGCTGCCACATACGATGACACAGATAATTTCAGCTGGACCTGTTTCAGCCGGAACCGGTTCGACTAGACCAAGTTCAGCTGAAACCAGGGCTGACTAATTGTGGTCGCCTTAGCGACCGAGCACTTAAACCCCATATAAAAATAAAAAAAATTGAATGAAAAAATAAAAAATAAATTATGGAGTATATGCGAAATAATTAGTGATTTTTTAAATAAAATCATTTTGTGGAAGTTTTCTATAGTCTTTTTTTCGTTGGAAAGGGAATTATGAAGGACAAGTTCATCAATAAGGTATGTTTTTTTTGCAATATATTTTTATATATTATTTTTTCTTTGTTTTGTATTATTATATTTTTATATATTATTTTTTCTTTGTTTTGTATTATTATATTTTTATATATTATTTTTTCTTTGTTTTGTATTATTATATTTTTATTTAATTGAAATATTGTTTTATTTAGTTTTTTAGATTATTTTATTGGGGATATAGTTCTTGGTATGTAGGTGAATTGAAGTTATCAATTGAATGGGGAATAAAAGGAGCAGAACAAGGAAATATGATCAAATAAGAGAAGACAAATTAAAAGGTCATACAAAACATAATGAAGATTAACATGTTGAAGTAGGGGAAGAACCTATTGATATTGAAGAAGATGCAATCCAAGTAGGAGAACAAATTGGTAGTTCTCAACATGGAAACATATCATTTGACATGGGAAATTTGATTGAGATGAATAAAGACACACTTTTCTGTTGGAAAGTTGACTATACTATTGCATATGACTAGATATAGTGTTTTCATTATGGCAACAAATTCATATAGTGTTTTGGAGTCAGCGCACATCATTAGAAGATCAGAAATTGGCTAAGTACAAAAGACTAGACAGTTGGCAGAGCACCAGTAGTTCAAAGCATCAGCACACATGCATATGACCGAGTTATGATATGTGCCCTAGAAGATAAGATGGTAAGAGTATATTCATGCTTAGTCTAAGTGCACATGATCAAAAGATTTAGTATGAAAAAGATACAGACAGTTGAAGTTACACAGATAGTGAATGCTAGAATAGAATAGTGTATGCAATCGACTGTTGGTAATTTGATTAGCGACTATAATATTGTTTTGTAAAGGCTATGCACCTATCATAATTAATTTGTAGACATGTAATTATTTTTTTGTGTAAACAGGCTTGAGCCTATTCAATTGGAAGCATTGTATGTAATCAGTTATAGGCCGACTTAGTTAATTATTTTAGTAGCGCATATAAATATCAGATGCACCCTTGTAATAGGAATGGAAGTTGATAAATAGTTGAGATAACCAGAGAAGAAGTGTGTGAAGAGTTGATAAGATGTAATAGATCTTTTCAAGAGGTCAAAGCATCAAGGCATCAAAGGAATTGATCTGACAAGCAGTGTCACAGTACCAGTTCATCTAGCAGATATAGTGTGTATCTGAGATCAGAAGGTTGTAGCCTTCACCACTTGAGCAGTGAGCTCTAGGACAGTGTGTCCCCACCCCTAACAGGGTTATTGTAAGAGAATCCTAACAGGGTCTGACCCTTGACAAGGTCACTATACTAAAAGCATTATAAGGACAATTCCTAATAGGGTTAAGGATCTTCTAACAAGGATAATAAGACACTAGTACAGATTATTAGTGGGTGTCAATTCCCACCAGGGTTTTTACCTATTTGGATTTTCGCATAACCATATTGGTGTTATGTGTTGTGTTCATCTATCTTGTTTATGTTAATGTTCATTTCAGTACTTAAGCATTCAAGTTAAGTTTAAAGAGTAAAGTAAAAAGATTAAATATAGTAAACACTGATTCACCCCCCTCTTAGTTTTCCCATTCCCAACAATTAGTATCAGAGCTCTGGTCCACAATAAAGAAGTTTAACCACTTGAGGAGATCATGAACAAGACATAAATGAAACATCTGAAAAAGAATCTTGAAGCTACTCTAGAAGACCTTGATAGATCTGAAAAAGAAATTGAAGAACTGAAAGAAAAAGTCAGTGATTCTCAAGCAGTCATCAAAAGACTAAGAAAAGATTTGAAAGAATGTTCAAATAGTAATTTAGGGAAGATGGTCAAAAAGCTAAATGAAGAGAACACATCTCTGAAAGATCAGATTGAAGAGTTGGATGAAAAACTAACTAACAATCAAGAAGTTTATGATGAACAGATCAAAGAGAACCTTCAACTGAATGAAGAATTGAGGAAAGAAAACATGTAAATCTTGGAGCTAAGAAACAATAAAGAAAACTTGGAATTTGAGTTAAAAGAAGCTAATAATCACATTGATAAATTACACACAAGCAAGGATCTGATAGAATCTTAGTTATATACTCGGAAGCTTAAAGGAGATACCAACGACATTGGATTCAATGAAGCACAAAATTAGATTGATGACATGCGTGCAAGGATGAAAGCACCATAAGACACCACAGATGCTAAGGAGATAGGAAATCAGACTAAAGACAATACTGAACCATCTAAAGATGAGCGCAAGCCAGTAGACCGAACTTGTTATGCATATAACAAGCATGGACACATAACAAGGATTTGCAACTATAATGGTCACTCAGCTAGATAGTGTAAAATGGTAACCCATGTCAATGCACCAAGGAATTTAAGGCTTCTAGTTATTTGTCACTCATGTAACAAGGCTGGACACATCTCAAAGTTTTGTAGATCAAGAACACAAAGTCAGGAAAGCCCTAAAAAACTAGAAGAATCAATTTTGGATACCAAAGGAGAAGTCAAGTTTGTGAAATCTTCAGAAGATGCAAGCCTGATTTGGTCAGAGGCAAAGAAGGATAAGGTTGATGAGAATGTATTGGATGCATCCATAGTGGTTGCACCCTCTACATTCAGATGAATGACCCTCAGGGTCATAGGGGGAGCTAATTTAGCTCTAGACCCATGTACGGCTGGTATACTCACCCTCAGAGTATGTGCCTATGGATTTAACATCTTGGAGAAAATATGATGCTATGTGCAAGAGCACACTTCTTGATTGATTTTAGAATGAAAGTTGGAGATTTTCATTGAAAGTCTGGTTTACGCGGCAAGCATTAATGGTGAAATTTTCACTTTAAAGTACATAGAGACTTGTAGATCACTCATTGCATTCAAGCTTGAGTGATTGGAGAACACTGAAGCCCTAGCAGTTGATTGTGAAGGATTGAAGTGTGATTCACCAGCAAAGAAGTGTATTTGATCCGTTGTGGAAGCCCTAATCAGTCACAACAATTTAGAAGTTCTTGGAAACCTAATCAAAGCGATAAACAAGTAAGTTATGGATACTCTCGTTGTGTTTGATGTTGCAGAGAAGAAGAGATACATTTTCAAGAGGCACCCCTTCAAATCTACCCTAGATGATTTAGATGGAGCATTCTCCCAAACCCCTATGGGTGTAATACATGTCGAAGACATCCGTGCATACATATACTGTAAGAAGGAGCCAGTAGGTCTTGACAGAACTAGAGTGCACATTGAGACCATGATGAAACCAGACAAAACCTTCCTTGATGAGTTTGTGTAGTTAGAGAGCCATCCCATAGTTGAATATGCTATGACATATGAGTTTTATGAGTTCGAGTAAGGATTACAGAAGACCTAATTCATAACATGACATGTCTCTATAAGAAAGGTGTCGTTCTTCCAACAGGCAAGGATGTGAAAAAACTTGTTGAGAAAACATGCAAATCAAGAAGTGATATGAGCGGAATGACTATAGAGCCTATAGAGGAAAAAGGCATCAAATTGATGTCTATGATACTAGGGTATAGGTTTCAACACACCAGCAGAGTGAAAAGTGTGTCAGCAGCCACAATTCTTGCAACAATAAGACTTGTGAGAGAAAATGGAGAGTTTAATCTATACGAGATCCTACACACACAATTGATAGACAACATTAAAGCCATTAAACATGACAAGACCAAAATATTCAGGTTTGGGTCTTTGATCATATACATGTACTTCCACATTCTTGGAAAGGTGTCAAATTTGTATTTGGACAAGAGTATGCCTACAATGCCACATATATCCTTTAAGGAAACTACTGAGAGTACACTAAAGGACTACATGAAAAAGGAATTGAAGACATTCAGAATCAAAATGTAGATGAGATATAGGATTCCAGAAAGCATTGTTGAAAAATACAAAGACACTATTTGTTTCATGGTAGAAACTGATACAACTTGTATGTAAGTAGTGGAGCTAAGAACAAAGTGGATCCATCCACTTGGATATGAGGTTGATGAACGAATCCTAGAAGCATATGCACAAGTATTTCTATCCACCCCTAAGGACCCTAATGAACCAAGATGGGGGACTTATGAAGAGAAAATAAGAGAAGTTGATGCTATTTTGAACAGTGCATCAACTAAAAGAAAAGTAGCTAAGGTTACTTCTAAGATCCTCAGAATTCATGGAGTAACTCAAGTAGACCTTGACAAAGCAAGACAAGAAAAGATTTCTTTGGGAATTGAGATCACATCAGCAGCAAAAGCAAAGGAAGACGATCCTAAGTTAAAGAAGGTCAAGATTGAGAAATCTGAAGATCCTAAGGATAAACAGGAAAAATCTAATGTTGACCCTCCTGTGCCCACAAGAATAATTGATCTTATAGCTCCTCCTGAGTATAAGGAAATTCCTAAGAGGAAGAAAGAAATTAGCGCAAGTCATCCATCCTCGCGAGCAACAAGAAGTAGGAAGAATACTCAAGCACCTCCAAAGGTAGGTTTCAAACCTAGTCTTAAAGTATTGGGTATAAGGATTGTTGATGAAGGAAGATTGGATTAGACAAGAAATTTTTATGACAAATAAAATGAAATTGACAAGTGAAAGATTCATGGCATGATCATAAAACATATGATCAAGTTCAAAAAGACAGTCTTGGAATTGAAAACAGTCATTTCGGACAATGTTTGGAACATCTTAGAATCCTTGAAGAAACAAGCTATTGAAGAAGATCTTAGGATAAGAGAGAAGATTCTAGATGAAAGTCTACTGGTGTGTTCTTTAGAAGAGAAATCACTATTTATAGATTTGGTAAAGCCACATCTACGAACAAAGCTAAGAACACTACACATAATGGACAAGAATTTTGAGTTGACAGCCAAAGAGATAGAGAAAGCCTTTGAGAAGGTTTTCATGAACAGACACATGTACCCACCTACTGCGCCCAAAACTCAAGTACCCACAAAGGTAGCCAAGGAGTCAGAGACCACAAATGTGCCATTTACAAGTCCTCAGGATTTAGTGCCTATAGTTGAAACTCCTGCAGAGGTAGAAAAGTCTGCGCCCATGATAGAGACACCAAAAGATAACACTATCATCATTGATAATGTAGAGATAGCCATGACAGCCATAGATAATGACTTGGAGAAGTTTGAAGAAGCTTTTGTGAGCACACAAGAAGCTGAAATTCTATGTGGTGACAATTCACCCAAGTTACAACAAGAAGAAGAAAAAGAGACAGAAAAAGAAGAAGGAAAAGAAATAGAAAAAGAAAAAGAAATAGAAATAGAAAAATAAAAAGAGAAAGAAAAAGAAAAAGAAAAAGAAAAAGAGGAAGAAAAGATAGAAGAAAAGAAAGGAGAAGAAGAGGTAAAAAATAGTGAACCAATAGACAAGCCATCTGTTGAAATGATAATAAGAGTTAAGCAATGGTGGATAATACTCCTATCACTCCATTACCCTTAGCATCATTATTGACAAGATTGACACCAAACACCACTAATTTGGATTCTTGGGGAGAAGAATACTTGATCAAGATCAATGTCTTAGCCATGGAGAAAGCAAAAGACAAACAAGTTAAGAGAAACCCCTTGTTTGTTGAATTGATCTGTCAACATTCTGAACAGTTTATTACCTTCAGATAAGAAAGTGTCTAAGGTTAATACAGTTGATGATGTTAGCAACATCCTTACAACCTTCAAGACCAACTTCTCTAGCTTGGAAGAGTCTACATCTCAAGTGGTAGAAGAGAAGTATATGAAGAAGAGGCTAAATGAATTGGTTAGCAACTTTTTACTTCACCTAAGTTCTCTAAAGATTGGTCAAGAATCTTTGAAGGACTTTGCAGCAAAAGGCAAAAAAATTATTGCTGATTGTATGGACCAGGATAAGTTGATTGATGATCATTTCAAAAAGATCCAAAAGGTAGAAGAAATGATAGAAAATGTAAAGAAATTAGTGAAAGACCCCTCCACCGATGTGAACATGTGTAAAAATGTGTACCAAGGATAGATAGATTAGATTGAAAAATTTGAGAAAGAGATGTCTAAGATAAGGGAAAGGCAGACATAGCTCAAAAATGCTCTTGCGCCCTCTCTAGATATTCTAAATTAGAATATCAAGGAGATCGATGCCACCATGGTGACATATGATCAAGGTCCTAGCATAGACTTGGAGAAGATGGAGAAGCTACAATATGCATTAAGCACCCATCTACAGATTGTATTTTGGAAGAAAGAGATCCAAAACTTACAGATAACATATCTGGATGTTCTAACACTGTAAGTACTTGTAGATACATTTTTGAAGCACCTTTGTCATTAATGTCAAAGGGGGAGTAATATATAGAATATGGAGTCATACATGTAAAGAATATGTATAGTAAAGAATATAAGGGAGATATAAGATAGAGTATGACAAAAGTTTTTTTTATAAGAGAACAGTTAGTAACTGTGCCATATTCCTTTGTTTCCATCAATGACAAAGGGGGAGATTGTTGGCAAGTTCACTATACTATTGCATATGAATAGATATAGTTTTTTCATTATGGAAACAAAGTCATATAGTGTTTTGGAGTCAGCGCACATCATCAGAAGATCATAAATTGGTGAAGTACAGAAGACTGGACAATTGGCAGAGCACTAGTAGTTCAAAGCATCATCGCATGTGCATATGACCAAGTTATGGTATGCGCCCTAGAAGATAAGATGGTATGAGTATATTCATGCTTAGTCTAAGAGCACATGATCATAAGATTCAGTATGACAAAGATACAAACAGTGAATGCCAAAACATAATAGTGTATGCAGCCGACTGTTGGTAATTTGATTAGCGATTATAATATCATTTTTTAAAGGCTATGTGCCTATTATAATTAAGTTGTAGACATGTAATTATGTTTGTATGTAAACACACTTGAGCCAATTCAATTGGAAGCACTGTATGTAATCAGTTATAGGCTGACTTAGTTAATTGTTTTAGTAGCGCATATAAATATGAGATGCACCCTTTGTAATAGGAATGGAAGTTGATAAATAGTTGAGATAACCAAAGAAGAAGTGTGTGAAGAGTTGATAAGATGTATTAGAGCTTTGCAAGAGGTCAAAGCATTAGCGCATCAAAGGAACTGATCTAACAAGTAGTGTCACAACACCAGTTCATCCAGCAGATATAGTGTGTATCTAAGATCAGAAGGTTGTAGCCTTCACCACTTGAGCAGTGAGCTCTAGGACAGTGTGTCCCCACCCCTAACAGGGTTATTGTAAAAGACTCCTAATAGGGTCCGACCCTTAACAAGGTCACTGTACTAAAAGCATTGTAAAGACAACTCCTAATAGGGTTAAAGATCTTCTAACAAGGATCATAAGACACTAGTATAGATTATTAGTGGGTGTCAATTCCCACTGGGGTTTTTACCTATTTTGGTTTCCCCATAACTATATTGGTGTTATGTGTTGTGTTCATCTATCTTGTTTATGTTAATGCTCATTTCAGTACTTAAGCATTCAAGTTAAGTTTAAAGAGTAAAGTAAAAAGATTAAATATAGTGAACACTGATTCACCCCGCCCCTCTCAGTGTTCCCATTCCTAACATTTTCAGTCAAGTTTCATCTGAACACATGGTATCTAAAAGTAAAATTAAATTGCATTGAAAAAAAATTTGGGATGAATATTTTGAAAATAAAAGCATGTTTGAAAGAGCATAATTATTTGCAAAGTTATTCAGGAAAAGAGAGATGAATCATGTTTTGGAATTATTGGGTGTTGATGACAGCAAAAAGTTTGTGGATAATGTTAATAAAAAAATAGTTGAAAATTTGCAAGATTCATTAACCAACATTAAGAACACAACTTGAGGAGCCGATTTAAGTGATGCATGTAGAGCATTGATAACTACAATATCTAGTAGGAAGTTGACATGAAGAAAACAAGTTTGTGCAATTTTTGATTTAATGTTGTATCATCTTAAAATGGAAGCACTTCCATGTTAAGAGCATTTAGCCCTCTAAGTAAGTGGTTTGGGGTCATGTTAAGCACCTTGATTAGGTCTTTGCATGTATTTGGCTTTCTCCCCGCTTTCCACTTCTTCTCCGCGCTTGATTTATCCATTCTAGGTGAAATTAGGGTTAAGGTCTTAAGGACTTTCCTAATTTTCCCTCTTCCATGGCTCTATTTTCTAGGTAGGGTTCAGAAATGAGACCTCCTAATCCTTCATCACATCAAACAGAGGATTTTCTATCTATTCCAAACATCTAGTCCTATTCAGATATCAATTTCCAAGTTTCTGACATCTCCTGGAACCTCTGCTACAGAACCTGACAAAGTTAGGGTTTGAGGTCAAAGTCAACCTCGACCCTAACTAGGTCAAGTTTGACCTCGACCCTAACTAGGTCAGGGTCGACCTTGACCTTGACCTCTTCCCACCAGGATTTCAAATTTTCATTTGTCGGCAATTTGGCTTTTAGGATAATTATTTCTCTGCCTCCGGGTTAGCTGTTTCAGGCTCTGAAATGGTAAATCCTTTAATTGTATTTAATCAAGGTATATTTTCTAAAGGTGAGGACCTAATTGGGATTTAATTCTCCAAGGTGGCCCATCTAGAGGAGTGTGCCCTAGATCACTATAAAAGGAGGCCTTCCTCTCTCATTTTCACATCAAATCTCATCTCAAGCAATCAAGCATCTAGAGCTCTCAAGTGCAAGCAAGTATTCAAGCATTCAACTGTTCAAGCATTCATCCATCAAGGAGATCCATTGTTAGCCATTGAAGGATTCAATCTCTTTGGAGCCCCCTTGAAGATCCACCCTTCTCCATCCATTCAAGCCTTCTCATATGAAAAGATCAAATCAAGATTGGTGTTGAAGATCAAATACCATTGATTAGAGACATCTTTCCATCCATTAAAGCATTCCTACTTGTGGATTTGAGGATTCAAACCTCTACAAGGACTTCAACATAAGCGAGGTGATTTGTTTCAATTACTTTGTTTATGCACAATATATTTCAATTCAATTTCAAGGTTAATTCCTAAACTGGGGTTTGACTAAGGCAAACCCTCCATACAACCAAAAACCCCCATTTTCTTGTAGGTATAGGTGTGAAATCTTAGATCTGAGAGTGAATTTGGATACCCTTTTCGACAATCTTTCAGGATCTATGAACAGAATCAGAATTGAACTTCAAATAAATAATGTGGTCTTTGACCTTTTAAAAGATCAAAGTCGACCTGTGTGAATTTGGAGAAAAGATTTTTGGGTTTTGTCCGCCTTGACATTTCCAGTCCAGCATAGGTGATGAAATCTTCAGAAAGTTCATATAAAAGCCAGAATTCAACATTTTCTAGATTTGCCCTAATTCAAGGTTAGTATTTACACTTTAATTATTTCAATTTCAAGTATAACACATTCTACCTAGGGAAACATCAGATTTATTCTTTCTTTCATATTCTCCATCAAATTGATCCAATTCTGCATTAACCTTTTAGGTTGATCAAATTGGATCTCCTTGTTAGGAATTTGGGTTTGAGAATAGATCTCATATTCCCCTTAAAACATTTGAATGAGGTTGAATACATTTTAACATCATTCATTTTGGTGAACCCGACTAGCTTACTCTCTTTCTTTTTGGTGTTAGATTTCCCTTTGTCTTATTGTGTATGTTTGTGTGTGTGTTCACCTTCATCATTCATTTTGGTGAACCTGACATACTTACTCTCCTTTCTTTTGTGGAATTGGATGCTTTATTGTGCTTTCCTTTTATCTTGTTAGTATTAGATTTGTCCTTTGTGATTAATCTTGCATGATAATTAGATTTCATATTCATGCTTTATGTGTTCTTAGTTTAGTTCATTTGCATTATATTGGTTTATGAGCTTTACTACCACTAGTCCTACTTATAACATTCCAATTAGAAGAAGTTGTAGACTCATGGGTGCCTTTGAGCCTGAATCTTCTCCTTTCCTTAGGATCCCCGATGATATCTTGATTCTTCATGATTCTAATCCTACTATGGAGAAAAACTCTTCTCACTCATCTCATGATGAGGATGATGCTTTAAGGGTTCCTCCTAAACAAGTCCAAAAACTTTCCACTGAACTTGATAAAATGGGTAATTGGCTTCTTCAAGAAAACCATAGTCAAGATTCCATTCACGCTATAGAGGCTCTTAAGAAAGTTCTTCATGATAGTGATCAAGGTGTTAACCTCATGTTATTACTCATCTTGTGCATTCCAATGTTAAACCTTTAACTCAAGAGGCTCAAGATTTAGGTTTCACTGCTCCTATCACTAGTGTTGAACCTCCTTCTAATCCTTTACCTAGTATTCCTATCTATACTCCTCCTTTGGTGACTATGACAGTTCCCTCTATTCCTATGAGTGTTCCTCCTATGTCCCTTCCTACATCATAACCTTCATATCATAATGTTCCTTTCACTTATTCCACTCCATTTCCAACTATAGTTCCTAGTGTTCCTCCAGTTGTATCTTCTATTTCTGCAGCTTCGTACACTTTACCTAGTGTGTCTAATGTTCCTACTCCTATTTCCTCTAATGATTCAACAATCATTAGTTTGGCTCAAACTGTATCATCCTTACAACAACAACTTGCTTCCTTAACTCAAAACAAGTTTAGTATTCCTACATGTGACATGGGAAGTCCTTCGTCTCAGGATATTATCTGAACTCCTGTTCCTCAGCAAGTCGATATGCCTCGTCTTGAGAACTATAATGGAAAAGGAGATCCTATTCATCATGTTAAAACATTCGAAATCCTTTGTAGGGATTATGCTCATGACCATAGGATTTTAGCCAAACTATTTGCTTGAACCTTTTGTGACAAGGCCTTACAATGGTATTGTTCCTTGCCTCCTTATTCAATTGATTCCTTTCCACAGCTTGCTAATGCATTTATTCAACAATTTCAAAACAATTGCAAGTGTCTTTGACTGATTTAATGCATCATAAACAAGGTGCTAAAGAAAAGCTAACTGAATTTATTGGTTGATTTAAACATTTGCATGCTCAGATTTCTTATCATGTTCCTGATATTGATATTCAACATATGTTTATTTCAAATTTGCAAAAGGATATTAGAGATAAGATTCTGCTTATTGAATTTACCTCTTTTCAACAACTTTGTGTTTCCCTTCATCATTATCAATTACAAGTGAGCCAGTTTGAGAGCAACACTCCAATGGCTCTTGTTCTAGTTGATAAGAGTGATGCTGCTCCTAATCCAAACAAGTTTCAAAAATTCAACAACTATGTCAAGATAAACAAACAAGCGAATGCAGTTGTTGTTGCATCTCATAATGCCACTTCTGCATCCACTGATTTTTTATTAAATCGTATGTTTAATCCTCTTTTTGAAACTTTACATGCTATTATGAATAGGTTGTTAGCTGCTAATATGATTACTTTACCTCCTATTCGACCTCTTTTACCTACTACGATTGCATCTAAATCTTTTGATCAAAATTTTTTTTGTCAATATCATCGTCAGAATGGTCATGATACTGAGAGATTTTATTCTTTAAAACATAAGGTCCAAGATCTCATTGATGCTAAAGCTTTATCTATTGATAATCTGGATAGTAGTGGGAATCAATCTTTCTCTCCTCCTAATCAGAACCTTCAAATCTATACGAACCCTTTACCTACGCATGATACTAATACTATTTCTCAACCATCTACTATGGAAATTGTATATGATTCAAATATGGATGAACTTAATCATGTCATTAATCAAGTGGAGCATGTTGCTAAGCCTATATCTCCACCTCAACCTTCACTTCAAGTTCTATCTCAAACTCAAGTTAAACCTAAACCTAAAGTGAAACCTCAACCTAAACCTTGACAACCATTCAAGAATAAAAGACCTCAGGAAATTTTGATTACCTTTGATGACTCTAAGATTATTAAAGCTCTTGATGGTCCCCTTTACATTGCTGCTAAGATTGCTCAGATACCCACTCGTGGTTGTCTTGTTGATTCTACCTCCTTAGTCAATGTTATCACTAAAGAAATTCTTTTTATGAAAAGTTTACAACGTGACTTCTATGATACATCAGATGCGTGGATTCAAACTTGTAATGGTTTTCTTTATCCCTCATTTGGTTCTATTACTTTACCGGTTGAACTTTTTGGAAAACTTGTGAACACTACCTTCATTGTGGTTCCTACTTATGATCAATTTCAAGTTAAGCTAGGTTTTTCTTGGTTGACTGCCATGCATGGTGTTGCTTCACCTATCCATAAGTGTCTTAAGTTCATTCATGATGGTGAAGTGAAGATGATTAATCATAGTCTATATCAACCTTCTAGGCCTAGAGATTGTGCTGCTCTGGATTTCTTTTGGCCTTCATTACCTAATTCATGTCCTCCTCACCCTGATAATCTTTTTCAATCGTATCAAGCTTACAAGCATCATAAGATTCTTCAGTTAAGCATACCTCCTATGGATCTTAATCGTGGTCTTTTACCTACACCTTTGTGTAGACATGGAAAATTGGCCAAAGGCTTAAATCAATCAAAAGGTGCAATAAATCATCAAAATAGCACGAAAAATCAATAAATGGAACAAAGGCAATTCAAATCAAAGGAAAATTCAATTAAATGATTAAATAAATCTTGAAAAGGGGAAAAACACTATGAAATTGATTAAATTCAATTAATGACATAATTGTTGAAAGCAAAAATCAAAAGGAACCTCTTACCCTTCATGGCTAAATTTAATTACTTTAATTAATTAATAAATCATAATTTCCCTCAACAAAGCAAATTGGAGACAAAATGGACACAAATCACTCACTTTTGTTGAAATGGTCTAGCCTTTTGAAACCATTTAAATGATTGTCCCCTCCTTGTCCCCCCATTTATGAAAAAAGCAAAGCCAATTGACCTTACCCAAGCATAACCATGATCAACTCACTCTACCCCCTACCCTTGGGAAATTACTATAAGTATGAGGCATTTTGAAGAGCATTCCATCTTGGAAGTCATTTGCAAAAGGATTGTTACTATAGGCAACTTGAGCATTCTAAGAGCAATTGAAGCAAATTGAGCATTTAGAGTTTATCATTTTATCATTTTATCATTGCATTGTTATCAAAATGGAGCTAGATTAAGCATGAATTCTTCATAGAATAAGCATTTAGAAGCATCATAGCAGAATTATTCTCATTTTAGAGGTGTCACTAGTGAGGATTTGCAGCTGAGAGCTCACTTACCACTTCTTTCTAGAGATCCATGAGATGTTATAGATTGTAGTTTCATTTTAGAGTAAATTTCCTTTGTTTTTAGCTTAAATTGTTGCTACTTGATCTTAATTTCATGAAGGTGAATAATATCATCACACACTTTGATACCTCCTTTAACTATGGCTTCTAGTTTTGTTCCTCCTACCTAATCTATCAAAGATCTTGTGATTGCTCCTCCTATGGTTGATAATCCTTTTGATCTTCCTAAAGAACCTGTGAAGGATCCTACGATTGTTCCTCCTAGTTCTCAACCTATTTCAAATAAATCAAAACGTAACTGATCTGCTAATGAACATCGTAAAAAGTGTCATGCTCATGCTAAAGCTAAAAGATCTCCACTTTATGTGGATACACCTATGCATAATGTATTAGAAGATGTTGTTACTAATAATGATGTTCACATGCATGATTATGATGATTCTATTCGTATCTTAGATCCTATTTTGATTAATTTGGATGAAGAAGATACTCTTGATGATACTGATAATGTTAATGATGAATATGAGACTATTGATATTGACATTGATTTGCAAAATATGCTTTCATCTCAATTAACTCTTACACCTAGTATCGAACATTGTGATTCTCAAGAGGATCCTTGTTTGGAACTGGCTATCATTCCTACTATATTGGATATAGTCCCTCTTGCGAGTTACCCACCTACCCTAAATGATATACAATGAGATGGGGAAAGTAGGTGGCATGCTTGATTGGCTTGTCCTTTGTGGTAGCTTTGTTGTGTGTTTGCTTGTTGTACTGTGCTTCTCCCGTAATGTGATTGCTAAATGTTGTTAGATTCTTTATACGATCCTTGTTACTCAGTTGGTACAAGGTGATGAAGGAATTGAAACTGTTGTTCAAATTCCTCTATATGTATCTCTATTCTTCTATGTGTTATTCAATGTTATGTTGTAAATGTGCTATTGTTTGTAAATGTTTCCTTGTGTAATCTGCTTGGATTCGAGATATGGTAGCGCTAATTATTTTTGGTCTCCATGTCATGGTCTGAAAAGATTCTCCTTCGTATATCTTATGTGATATTTCCTCCTTTGTGATTGTAGTTCTACTTTCTTTGGGGAATGATGTCAATTCATTTGCAATAATATCATATATATATTATCTTATGATCATACTGACCCCATGGTAGGTAGATCCCTTCCGTGTTCTCTGTATGTTTCTATGATATTTCCCTTGATTTGTCTTCGTCTGGGGGCATCTCGACATGGAAACATAATAAGTGGAGTTGTTTATGTTTCTGTTAAAGCCATTGCTCCTGTTAAAGTGTCAGCAATGACTTTAATGTGGGGGCATACACTCTGCTCACTTATTACACACACGAACTTATGAAAAATTCAAAACATGCTAAATCTTCTAAAGGTAACACACATAAGTTGCTAAATCTTGAGGAAGATATGCACTTTAAATTTACTTTTCAACCTTTCTTTTTGGATTAAGAACTAATCCTTAAAGTATGGATTTATATTAGGATCTCTTGATCCCTCCGGTTTCAAGCACACATATATTTTTGATCCCTTAAGGTCGAAAGTGTCCTTAAGATTGGATCCCTTTTTTTTTATTTTATCCTTATGGAATAGAATATTCCTAAGGATAAATCCTTGATGGGTTGACTAGTGAGTAGCCACATTCACTAGGTGGTTCAATTCCATCTTTCCAGTTGCACCTTTTTTTTCCCTGTGTGGTTCACAATGGGACATAAGTTCTCATTGGGTGAGGTAATCACACTTTTTCTTTCTCTCTTTAGAGATGTCTCTCTTATCTGTGATCTAAGAGTCGATGAAGACTTGAGTCCCTGGGGGCTTGGGATTTCTCTTTGTCCCTTAGATTATGATAAGATTATCTTGTTATTTTTATCTCCTTTACCAAGAGTTTGCATCGAGTCCATACTCTTGCTAAAGTGGGGGCTTAATGTATCATCTTAAAATGGAAGCACTTCCATGTTAAGAGTGTTTAGCCCTCTGAGTAAGTGGTTTGGGGTCATGTTAAGCACCTTGATTAGGTCTTTGCATGCATTTGGCTTTCTCCCCGCTTTCCACTTCTTCTTCATGCTTGATTTCTCCATTCTAGGTGAAATTAGGGTTAAGGTCTTAAGGACTTTCCTGATTTTCCCTCTTCCATGGCTCTATTTTCTAGGTAGGGTTAAAAAATGAGACCTCCTGGTCCTTCATCACATCAAACAGAGGATTGTCTATCTATTCCAGACATCTAGTCCTATTTAGATATCAATTTCCAAGTTTCTGACATCTCCTAGAACCTCTGTTGCAGAACCTGGCAAACTTAGGGTCTGAGGTCAAAGTCAACCTCGACCTTGACTAGGTCAAGGTCAACCTCAACCTTGACCTCTTCCCGCCAGGATTTCAAATTTTCATTTGTTGGTAGTTTGGCTTTCGGGATAATTATTTCTCCGCCTCCAGGTCGGCTGTTTCGGGCTCCGAAATGGTAAATCCTTTAATTGTATTTAATCAAGGTATATTTTCTAAAGGTGAGGACCTAATTGGGATTTAATTCTCCAAGGTGGCCCATCTAGAGGAGTGTGCCCTAGATCACTATAAAAGGAGGCCTTCCTCTCTCATTTTCACATCACATCTCATCTCAAGCAATCAAGCATCTAGAGCTCTCAAGTGCAAGCAAGTCTTCAAGCATTCAACTGTTCAAGCATTCATCCATCAAGGAGATCCATTGTTAGCCATTGAAGGATTCAATCTCTTTGGAGCCCCCTTGAAGATCCACCCTTCTCCATCCATTCAAGCCTTCTCATATGCAAAGATCAAATCAAGATTGGTGTTGAAGATCAAATACCATTGATTAGAGACATCTTTCCATCCATTAAAGCATTCCTACTTATGGATTTGAGGATTTGAATCCTCTATAAGGACTTCAACATAAGTGAGGTGATTTGTTTCAATTACTTTGTTTATGCACAATATATTTCAATTCAATTTCAAGGTTAATTCCTAAATTGGGGTTTGACTAAGGCAAACCCCCCATACAACCAAAAACCCCCATTTTCTTGTAGGTACAAGTGCGAAATCTTGGATCTAAGAGTGAATTTGGATACCCTTTTTGGTAATCTTTCAGGATCTACGAACATAATCAGAATCGGACTTCAAATAAATAATGTAGTCATTGACCTTTTAAAAGGTCAAAGTCGACCTGTGTGAATTTGGAGAAAACATTTCTAGGTTTTGTCCGCCTCAACATTTCCAGTCTAGAATAGGTGACAGAATCTTCAGAAAGTTCATATAGAAGCTAGAATTCAACGTTTTCCAAATCTACCCTAATTCAAGGTTAGTATTTGCACTTCAATTATTTCAATTTCAAGTATAACACATTCTACCTAGGGAAATATCAGATTTATTCTTTCTTTCATATTCTCCATCAAATTAATCCGATTCTGTATTAGCCTTTTAGATTGATCAAATTGGATCTCCTTGTTGGGAATTTGGGTTTGAGAATAGATCTCATATTCCCCTTGAAACATTTGAATGAGGTTGAGTACATTTTAACATCATTCAGATGCAAGTATCTAGAAGAATTGTTCAAAGATATATTAGGAGGAGAAATATGTTAGATGAAAACATTGAAAAGAATTGGGTAAATATTTGTAGACTTCCTTAAAATGACATAATTTCTGAAGATGTAAAAAGACAAGTCATTGAATATTGGACTACTTGCTCTCGTGTTTCTTCCAATAGAAGTGATACTATACATATGAAAGATGAAGAGACATGTATGAAATATGAACATTTAAAACATTTTATAAATATAACACAAAGTGAACTATTTCAAGCATTCAAGCAAGAGTTTTTAGAAGGGAAAATATGTCAGAGAATGTTTGAGAGGTTGTGTCCCATTTTTGTATGCATAAATAAGGTACACAAAACTTTTTGTTGTCGAAATCATGTTGAATTTCATCTATATTTGCAATCATATAAAAAATATATGGCAATACTTAATCCAAATATGGTTACCCCTAGAAGTATGACATAATTTGTGAAGTCTATTTTATGTGATAAATCAGAAGATTCACACAAGTTCAAAGTACAGTGTATAAAAAATACATGCAATAATTGTGGAGATTTACACGAATTTCCACTACAAATTGAGAATATTGATATTTCAATGCCAGTTTTGTGGAAGAGATTTGAATATGAGACATATCGAACTAAGATAGGAGATGAATCCAAAAAAATTGCATTGAAGGAGAGTGAATTACCCTACCTTGAGTTTATGACCAGATTTTGTACTATGATATATCCGCATATCCAACATTATCATGGTGCACGATGGCAAGCCAAATAGTTTCATGATTCCAAAAATTATTTTCCACCTAGTTGTATTCTTTCAATTGTAGATTTCTCTGAGAAATATATATTTTCCCTTCAATTAGAGCTTCAAGGTCAATATTGTCATTCTGAACAAGTTGCGGTATTTGTGAAAGTGATGTACAGACATGCATAATTTAATTTGGATGGGATAGAAAGTATTGATCAAAATGAATGCATTATCATCAAAGAGGTTCATTTCTATATTAGTGATGATAGAGTTCATGATAGGAGCTATGTGTTTCATTGTTTTGCAATGTTTTTTGAAGATCTTGCGAATCATGGGATAAAGGCTTTACAACACTGGATATGGTCTAATGGTTGTGCAGGTAAGTACATGTGTATTTCAATTTATTTTAATTCTCTTATTTTTTTAAGTTTTTAAATTTTTGTGTGTACACATGATTCAAAGTATTTTTTTAAATGATATCTTATGTATGTATATTTATGTACATGTGCACGTATACGATGTTATCTCAAACAAAAAATTTAAATCTACAAAAGCTTTTAATTGGTTAGCCATGCAACATGCTAGATGCAATGTTAAGTTTATGGGGAACTTCTTTGAAAGTGGCCATGGAAAAGGGGAGCACGATGGAGTAGGAGCATGTGTAAAAATTGCACTTCGCCAACATAAACTTGCAGGTATGTACATGTATTTATGATATTTGAAATTATTTATAATGTCTTCAAAAAAACTTCTGGATCCATTTGCTTTAATCTAATTTAGTTCATATATAAATTTACATGTTACACACAGGTAACATGATAGAGAATGCAAATAAAATTGTTGAATGGTGTCAAGGTCATTTTGTTGGTCGAGACACCCAATACAAAAAATGTTATTTTTGGGAAGTGAAAGGTAAAATTTATTTTCTAGTTCAATTTTTTAAAAATAAATATTAAATTTTCTTAATCATATATGTTTTTTTCACTTTTATCATGTAATTGTTGATCTAATTTAATGTGTGCAAATTTCAAAAAAAATTATATTTACATATCAGATATAGATCGATTCAATCCTTACAATTGTCAAAGAATTGTTGGTATCAAAAGTTTACATCAACTAATGACTACATGACAACACAAACCGTCATTGATTCAAGTAAGAGAAAAATCATGTTTTTGTGTTGAGGACAATCCAATGAGTCAATGTGAGAATATTACAAATGGATATGTTTCATGATGGGATATGAAGGAGTTGATTAGAATGCCTCCTTATGAAGATTATGACATTGAGATAAACATTCATGATCTTATATATTCAACCAATTTTGAATGTGTTTCTGATTTAGTTGTTATAGGTGTGTGCACATGTACGCATGTATATTATTTTTATTAAAATTTCAATTTATATCACAAGTTGTACACGATCAAATTATTTATATCTTTTCATGTTTAATTTTGAAATTGCAATGGACATTTGTGTAATACATCTACACAGGTGATATTTTTGTTGTGGTTGCGGATCCTGACAATGCAGAAAGTGTAGATTATTATCTTCTAAAATGCACCAAAGAAAAATATAAGTTGTCAGAAGTAATTGTAGATGGTGATGGACAATCATATCCAACTGGTTCAATTGTCATTGAAGGCACATATTATTAGCAAACAAAGATAGACCAAAATGGTGTTCAATTTGTTGAATACATGGTTGGACAAAAAGTTCTACATTACAGTCATTTGGTTGTAGCGACAAAGTTGCAATTCGAGACATTGCCAAAAAGACGACGTCGAAACCAAAAGTGGAGGTTTCCTATTGAAGAACATTAAATTTTTTTGGAGATAATACAAGATAGAGTGGATCTGATGCAGGAGCATCCTGGGTGTAAGAGCAATCTTGCATCACCCAAAAATATTTCTATTTTTATATTCAATAAGGGCTATTTTGTGCAGAGCTGCTCTTTATGGAAAGTTACTATTTTTGGTAATTTTTGTATGTGCTCAGAATGATCTGATTTCTTTCTTGGAGGTTCATTTTGGTCATATAAGTCTGCCAGTAAAGTTTCATTGCCAGATCAAGTGTATATTGGAAGATATTGAAGATTTTCGGTATTGGCAGCAGGGTACAGAAACTTTGAACTCAGTTTTGAAGGTTTTAGAGGCCCCAGATGAGGTCAAAAATTTGGGTGACAGGGGCTTGCGTGGGTCAAGCCTGTAGAGCGCTTCGTGGCATTTCCAAAATGGGGTTATAATAGCCGATCGGGTCAACTGGTGATGACTTATGGTCTTCAGAAGTTGGGCCACCTGAAATGGCAAAAAATAATTTTCTTCAAAATTTCTGTTCGGGTTTCAAAGGTTATCTTGAGCCGACTATGATGTAATAAAATGTAAAATAAAATAATTCTAAGTTTGGTCGGCTTTATTGGCTAAAATTCTGGAACCTTCCCAGGCAGTGGAAAATTGCCTATATAAGGAAGGCTATATTATTGTCTTAGGCACTTCAGAATAGTTCTGGGTAGTAGATCTGGGTAATAGTTCGAGGCTTTGTCCTATAGAATATTGTAAGGGAATGCCCATGTGGCTTTGCATATTGTAATTCTGAAAGTTTGTAATTCCACATTTGTGGAGATAATAAGAAGCCAATTTTCTATTCTTGCATATTGTTGTTGTTTCTCTATTTCTGTTATGTGGTTGTGGTATTAAGGGGAGCACCCTTCATCAAGTGGTATCCCATATGAATATGCATCATATGCTCATCCAATGTCTTACTAAAGATCAAAATATCATCTAGGTAAACAATGACAAACTTACCCCGAAATTCTTTCAGAACCTCGTTCATGAGCCGCATGAAAGTGTTCGGTGCATTGGTTAGCCCAAAAGGCATGACTAACCACTCATATAGTCCTTCCTTTGTCTTGAAGGTAGTCTTCCATTCATCTCCTTCTCTGATCCGAATCTGATGATATCCACTCTTCAGATCTATCTTTGAGAAATACACAGCTCCACTCAAACTGTCCATAATATCATCCATTCGTGTCAATGGAAACCTGTACTTGATTGTGATCTTGTTTATTGCCCTAGAATCTGTACACATCCTCCATTCTCCATTCTTCTTTGGTGCTAATACCGCTGGTACAGCATAGGGACTCAGACTCTCATGGATCAATCCTTTCTGTAACAGTTCATGTACCTGTCTGTTCAACTCCTCACTTTCTGCAGGTGTCATTCTGTGTGCTACCTTATTCGGCAAACTCGCTCCTAGGATCAAGTCCATTTGATGACTGATCTTCCTGACTAGTGGTAATCCATTAGG
This sequence comes from Chamaecyparis obtusa, assembly GCA_027943335.1. Classification (NCBI taxonomy): domain Eukaryota; kingdom Viridiplantae; phylum Streptophyta; class Pinopsida; order Cupressales; family Cupressaceae; genus Chamaecyparis; species Chamaecyparis obtusa. The sequence goes on from BSBK01001993.1 coordinate 614,251, forward strand.
GATGTTATCAGATACAATATCCTGAAACTCATTCAACAAATCTGCAACTTCTACAGGAACATCTTCTACTTCCTCTTTACCAGCTTTTGGATTTAAAGCAAAACATACATGCTCATGCCTCATACCATCTAGGAAATTTCTTCCATCAACAAAAGTTATCCTTGCATTACCACATACCTTTTCTTCAGTCTCCTTCAATGGTTTTAGCTTATGTCGCACTCCATCCTTTGTCAGGGAATAGGTATTCGCACGACCATCATGTACAACACATCTATCAAACTGCCATGGTCTACCCAACAACATATGACATGCATCCATAGATATGATATCACACAATACCTCATCTTGGTATCCGCCAATCTTGAACTTCACCAGGCATTGTTTTGACCATGACCTTGTGGTCATCCTGTACCCAGGCAATCCGATATGGATGTGGGTGTTTCTGTCTCTTGAGCTTCAACTTTGTCACCATCTCTTCTGACACCAAATTGTCAGTGCTTCCACTCTCGATAATCACATCACAACATTTACCCTCACATTGCATCTAGTGCGAAATAGGCTCCTCCTTTGTTCAGGTTCATTCTCACCACTCAGCAAGACTCTTCTATTAATTAGCGTTTCTCCTCTTTCAGCATCTTCAGAATTTGATGATCTAGCATCTTCATCAACATGTGCAACTTTGGCCTGGCCTTCACTTCTCCTGTCTGTTCTGCCTTGGCGCTGAGGACATTCAAATGCCCTATGACCTTCTTCTCCATAGTGAAAACATGTTCCACGGAAGCCACCTCTTCCAGATCCTTGTCCTCTTCCTCTTCCTCTTTGATCTCTATTATTCTGATCCTGGAAGTGATTGGAATTATTTCCTCACTGATTCTGACTGCTACTGGCCTCATCCTTCTTTTTCGGATCTTCATTTCGGCCACCATATGACCATCCACCAGATCTTCCACCACGACCTCTTCCATTTTGTCTGCTCTCAAACTTCTTGTTCAGCTTTTCCTCTACTTTTAGGGCAAACTGGTATGCCTCCTCAATACTATTCATTCAAACCAGATTCAACTCCTCCTGAATGCTTGGCCTTAACCCATTAAGGTATCGGGCAACTTTCTCCTTATCAGCTTCTGCATGGCCTATTCTAATGAGAAGTCGATAGAACTCCTCTATATACTCCTGCACAGATCTTCCTGCTTGCTTCAAACTCTGCATTTTCTTCAGTAGGTCAAGCTCATAATCAACAAGAATGAACTGTCACTTCAATTTATCCACCATCCGATCCCATCTCGTGATTTTCTCTTTTCCCCTTCTATTTCACTCCAACTGAATTTTTTGCCACCAGATCTTCGCATGACCCTTCAGTCTGGCCTTCGCAAATTTGACCCTATCAGGATCCTCAACATCTTCATACTCAAAATATTCCTCACATTCATTGATCCAGTCGATCAATTCCTCTTGGTTAAGATTTCCAGAAAATGTAGGAACCTCAATCTTAGGTCTTTTCCCAATCTTGGAAATCGCTCGAAAAAGTCTTTCTTCCTCCTGGTTCACAACTTCAGCTTCTCCTTCTTGATATTCTTCTTCGGCTTCATCCTCGCTTTCATCTCTGACATTAAGATTCATTCTTCTGCGAATCTCTTCTTGCAATGCTCACACTTGTCTTTGCAGCTCTCTAACCTCAGGTGTCACAGCACCAGCTCTTCCACCACGTTCTCTTCGTGGAGGCATTTTCACGATGTGCGCTAAAACCCTAACCATGATCCTAGTGCAAACTGCCTCACAGTCGGTGATCTGTTTACACACTCAAGAAAACCTGGCTCTGATACCACTTGATGAAGGGTGCTCCCCTTAATACCACAAACACATAACAGAAATAGAGAAACAACAACAATATGCAAGAACAGAAAATTGGCTTCTTATTATCTCCACAAATGTGGAATTACAAACTTTCAGAATTATAATATGCAAAGCCACATGGGCATTCCCTTACAATATTTTGTAGGACAAAGCCTCAAACTATTACCCAGATCTACTACCCAGAACTATTCTGAACTGCCTAAGACAATAATACAGCCTTCCTTATATAGGCAATTTTCCACTGCCTGGGAACGTTCCAGAATTTTAGCCAATAAGGCCGACCAAACTTAGAATTATTTTATTTTACATTTTATTACTTCATAGTAGGCTCAAGATAACCTTTGAAACCCGAACAGAAATTTTGAAGAAAATTATTTTCTCCCATTTCAGGTGGCCCAACTTCCGAAGACCATAAGTCATCACTAGTTGACCCGATCGGCTATTATAACCCCATTTCAGAAACGCCATGAAGCGCTCTACAGACTTGACCTATGGAAGTGCCCATCACCCAAATTTTTGACCTCATCTGGGGCCTCTAAAGCCTTCAAAACTGAGTTCAAAGTTTCTATACCCTGCTGCCAATACCGAAAATCTTCAATATCTTCCAATATACACTTGATCTGGCAATGAAACTTTACTGGCAGACTTATATGACCAAAATGAACCTCCAAGAAAGAAATCAGATCATTCTGAGCACATATGAAAATTACCAAAAATAGTAACTTTCCATAAAGAGCAGCTCTGCACAAAATAGCCCTTATTGAATATAAAAATAGAAATATTTTTGGGTGATGCAAGATTGCTCTTACACCCAGGATGCTCCTGCATCAGGATCCAAACTATATGTATCAGGAGCTCTAGCCTAGAAACTCAAGTTTTGTGTACCTTTCATACTTTTAGAAATGAACTCAAGTTTTTTTTAGCTTAGAACTCATAAATGATGTTACGATTTATATATTGGATGTTCTTTGATATATAATTATGCAGGCTTGGACAATTTAATACTTTGATCTAAATATATATATAATTATGACATGTATGTCCCATTAAGACATCCCCTTAATATAAATTAGATAGATTAATTATACATGACATTAAATCTAAATTGATTACTAGTTAGATTAAGTATATGATAAATTAGTAATATAATAAAATTCTTTTACGCATGTTGTTATGTATGCTAAATGATGTACATACATGTTTTTATTTATGCTAAATCATGTGGTTAAATATTATGTTCGAGTGTGTATATAATTTTTATATATATATACATGTTCTTAAATATTTATGCTTTGATGGTTCAATTATGCATGCTTGGTTCAATTATGTATGCTTTGATGTTTCAATAGAATAAATTCAAGTGTTTATATATATATATATATATATATATATATATATGTGTGTGTGTGTGTGTGTGTGTGTGTGTGTGTGTGTGTGTGTGTGTGTGTGTTAGACTACATTTATTATTTTATGTCCTTAAACCCCTTAAATCCCATTAGGACCCATTAATTTACACATTAGAAGGTCATAAATTGTGTCTTAAGGGGTCCTAAGACCCCTTAAGACCTTTTATGGTTATAATGGGTATTAATGTGTCAAAAGGGGTCGTAAGGGATTCTAGGACCCCTTAAGATCCATTTAGACACATTAGTACACATTTCGACACATTAATACCCATTAGAACTATCAAGTGTCATAAGTGGTCCTATGACCCCTTAAGACACACTTTATGTTTCAAAAGTGTCATAATGTGTCAAAATGAGTCATAAGGGGTCCGCGTACCCCTTAGGACTCTTAAGACACATTAATGGTCCTTACGACACATTTCAACACATTAATACACATTACAACCAAAAAGTGTGTCCTAAGGGGTCATAGGACCCCTTAAGACACATTAATAGTTCTAATGTGTACTAATGTGTCGAAATGTGTCGTAAGGACCATTAATGTGTCTTAAGGGACCTAAGGGGTCCTAGGACCCCTTACGACTCATTTTGACACATTATGACACTTTTGAAACATAAAGTGTGTCTTAAGGGATCCTAACGGGTCATAGGACCCCTTAATACCCATTTTGACTTATTAGTACCCATTTTGACACATTGATACACTTTAGATCCATAAAGTGTTCCTTAAGGGGTCATTAGACCTCTTAAGACACTTTATGGTTCTAATGTGTTGAAATGGATCTTAAGGGGTCATAGGACCCATCAGGACCCATTAAGACCCATTTGGACACATTAATACACATTAGAACCATAAAGTATCCCCTTAAGGCATACTTTATGGTTCTAAAGTATCAAAATGTGTTGCAATGGGTCTTAATGGGTCCTATGATCCCTTATGACACATTTTGACACATTTCAACACTTTAGAAACATAAAGTATGTCTTAAGTGGTCCTATGACCCCTTAAGACATACTTTATGGTTCTAAAGTGTCAAAATGTGTCTTAATGTGTCGTAAGGACCATTAATGTGTCTTAAGGGGTCCTATGACCCCTTAAGACCCATTTAGACACATTAGTACCTATTTTGACACATTATTACACATTAGAACCATAAAGTGTCTTAAGGGGTCCTATGACCCCTTAAGACACACGTAATGTTTCAAAAGTGTCGTAATGTGTCAAAATGATTCCTAAAGTGTCATAATGTGTTGAAATGGGTGGTAAGAGGTCCTAGGACCTGCTAGGAGCCATTAAGCCCCCTTTTGAAACATTTTGACACATTAATACACATTAGAACCATAACATGTCTTAAGGGGTCATAGGACCCCTTAAGGCGCACTTTATGGTTCTAAAGTGTTGTAATGTGTCAAAATGTGTTGTAAGGGGTCTTAGGACTCGTTAGAACCCAATGAGACTCCTTACAACACATTTTGACACATTAATACACATTAGAACTATAAATTGTCTTAAGGGGTCCTATGACCCCTTAAGGAACACTTTATGGTTCTAAAGTGTCGAGATGTGTCACAATGGTTCTTAAGTGGTCCTATGATCCCTTAGAACATATTTAGACACATTAAAACACTTTACAACACATTACAACACATTTTGACATATTTTGACACTTTAGAAACATAAAGTGTGTCTTAAGTGGTCCTATGACCCCTTAAGACACACTTTATGGTTCTAAAGTGTTGAAATGTGTCTTAATGTGTCGTAAGGACCATTAATGTGTCTTAAGGGGTCCTATGACCTCTTAAGACCCATTTAGACATATTAGTACCTATTTTGACACATTATTACACATTAGAACCATAAAGTGTCTTAAGGGGTCCTATGACCCCTTAAGACACACATTATATTTCAAAAGTGTCATAATGTGTCAAAATGAGTCCTAAAGTGTCATAATGTGTTGAAATGGGTGTTAAGAGGTCCCAGGACCTTCTAGGAGTCATTGCAACCCCTTTTGAAATATTTTGACACATTAATACACATTAGAACCATAACGTGTCTTAAGGGGTCATAGCACTGCTTAAGGCACACTTTATGGTTCTAAAGTCTTGTAATGTGTCAAAATGTGTCGTAAGGGGTCCTAGGACCTTTTAGGACCCATTGAGACTCCTTACAACACATTTTGACACATTAATAAACATTATAACTATAAAGTGTCTTAAGGGGTCCTAGGACCCCTTAAGGCACACTTTATGGTTCTAAAGTGTCTAAATGTGTCGCAATGGGTCTTAAGTGGTCCTATGATCCATTATAACACATTTAGATACATTACGACACATTTCGACACATTTTGACACTTTAGAAACATAAAGTGTGTCTTAAGTGGTCATATGACCCCTTAAGACACACTTTATGGCTCTAAAGTGTCGAAATGTGTCTTAATATTTCGTATGGACCACTAATGTGTCTTAAGGGGTCCTATGACCCCTTAAGACCCATTTAGACATATTAGTACCTATTTCTACACATTATTACACATTAGAACCATAAAGTGTCTTAAGGGGTCCTATGAACCCTTAAGACACACATTATATTTCAAAAGTGTCGTAATGTGTTGAAATGAGTCCTAAAGTGTCATAACATGTTGAAATGCATGGTAAGATGTCCTAGGACCCACTAGGAGCCATTAAGACCCCTTTTGAAATATTTCAACACATTAATACACATTAGAACCATAACATGTCTTAAGGGGTCATAAGACCTCTTAAGGCACACTTTATGGTTATAAAGTGTCGTAATGTTTCAAAATGTGTCGTAAGGGGTCCTAGGACCTGTTAGGACCCATTGAGACTCCTTGTGACACATTTCAACACATTAATAAACATTAGACCTATAAAGTGTCTTCTAGGACCCCTTAAGGCACACTTTATGGTTCTAAAGTGTTGAAATGTGTTGTAATGGGTCTAAAGTGACGTAATGTGTTAAAATTTGTTGTAAGGGGTCCTAGGACCCATTGAGACTCCTTACGACACATTTCAACACATTAATTAACATTAGAACTATAAAGTGTCTTAAGGGGTGGTGTCTAAGGACCCCTTAAGGCATAGTTTATGGTTCTAAAGTGTCGAAATGTGTCGCAATGGGTCTTAAGTGGTCCTATGATCCCTTCTGACACATTTAGGTACATTTTGACACATTTTGACACTTTAGAAACATAAAGTGAGTCTTAAGTGGTCCTATGACCCCTTAAGACACACTTTATGGTTCTAAAGTGTTGAAATATGTCTTAATGTGTCATAAGGACCATTAATGTGTCTTAAGGGATCCTATGATCCCATAAGACCCATTTAGACACATTACTACCTATTTCGACACATTATGACACATTAGAACCATAAAGTGTCTTAAGGGGTCCTATGACCCCTTAAGATACACGTTATATTTCAAAAGTGTCATAATGTGTTGAAATGAGTTCTAAAGTGTCATAATGTGTCTAAATGGGTGGTAAGAGGTCCTAGGACCTGCTAGGAGCCACTAAGACCCCGTTTGAAATATTTTGACATGTTAATACACATTAGAACCATAATATGTCTTAAGGGGTACTAGGACTGCTTAAGGCACACTTTATGGTTGTAAAGTGTGTTAATGTGTCAAAATATGTTGTAAGGGGTCCTAGGACCTGTTAGGAAGGATTGAGACTCCTTATGACATATTTTGACACATTAATACACATTAGTACTATAAAGTGTCTTAAGGGGTCCTAGGACCCCTTAAGGCACACTTTAAGGTTCTAAAGTGTCGAAATGTGTCACAATGGGTCTTAAGTGGTCCTATGACCCCTTAAGACCCATTTAGACACATTGGTACCTATTTTGACACATTATTACACATTAGAACCATAAAGTGTTTAAAGGGGTCCTATGATCCCTTAATACACACATTATATTTCAAAAGTGTCATAATGTGTTGAAATGAGTCCTAAAGTGTCATAATGTGTTGAAATGCATGGTTAGATGTCCTAGGACCCACCAAGAGCCATTAAGACCCCTTTTCAAACATTTCGATGCATTAATACACATTAGAACCATAACGTATCTTAAGGGGTCATAGGATCACTTAAGGCACACTTTATGGTTCTAAAGTGTCGTAATGTGTTAAAGTGTGTTGTAAGGGGTCCTAGGACCCATTAGGACCCATTGAGACTCCTTACAACATATTTTGACACATTAATAAACATTAGAACTATAAAGTGTCTTCTAGGACCCCTTAAGGCACACTTTATGGTTCTAAAGTGTTGAAATGTGTCGCAATGGGTCTTAAGTGGTCCTATGATCCCTTAAGACACATTTAGATACATTGCAACACATTTTGACACTTTAGAAACATAAAGTGAGTCTTAAGTGGTCCTATGACCCCTTAAGACACACTTCATGGTTCTAAAGTGTCCAAATGTGTCTTAATGTGTCATAAGGACCATTAATGTGTCTTAAGGGGTCTTATGACCACTTAAGACCCATTTAGACACATCAATAACTATTTTGACACATTATGACACATTATAACCATAAAGTGTCTTAAGGGGTCCTATGACCCCTTAAGACACATGTTATGTTTCAAAAGTGTGGTAATGTGTTGAAATGAGTCCTAAAGTGTCATAATATGTCAAAATTGGTGATAAGAGGTCCTAGGACCCGCTAGGAGCCATTAAGGCCCCATTTGAAACATTTCGATACATTAATACACATTATAACTATAAAGTGTTTTAAGGGGTCCTAGGACCCCTTAAGGCACACTTTATGGTTCTAAAGTATCGTAATGTGTCAAAATGTGTCATAAGGGGTCCTAGGACCTATTAGGACCCATTGAGACTCCTTATGACACATGTCAACACATTAATACACACTAGAACTATAAAGTGTCTTAAGGGGTCCTAGGACCTCTTACCTCCTTACTAGGGCCCCTTAAGGCACACTTTATGGTTCTAAGGTGTCTTAATGTATCTAAATGTGTCATAAGGAGTCTCAATAGTTCCTAACGGGTCCTAGGATTACAACACATTAAGACACATTCTATTATGTTAATGCTTTGATGTATATCCCCTTAAGACATCCACCTAAGACATTCATAATGAACGTGCATGCACAAAACATAACATGAAAACATGCATGTTTTGATGGTTGAATTTAGTATGTTCTTGTACATGAAATTTGTACATGGTCTTATGTATATACACTTTTACATGTCTTATGTTATGTACATTCTTTTATGATGTTCATGCTTTGATGTATGTCCCCTTAAGACATTAGTAAGAATTTAAAATGTTTTTATGTTTTCTTTAGGCTTATGACTTTTAAATATAACTTAATTGATTCTAAGTACATGTGTGTGAACATACAAAATGTAAATTAATTAAATAAACTTATTAATTACATTTGAAATGACATGTGCATAAAAAATATACATTATGCACATGAACATCAAGTATGTTTTGATGGTTTAATTTAGTATGTTCTTACATGAAATTTGTATATGTTTTTATGTATGCACTTTTATATGTCTTTTGTTATATACATGTACTTGCTTAAATTATGTTCATGCTTTTAGCTATGTCCCCTTAAGACATTAACTTGAGAATTTAAATTAATTAATTCTAACTACATACACATGAACTGTAAATTAATTAAACATTAATTTAAATGTCCAATTGATTCTAACTACATGTACACATGAAATGTAAATTAATTAAACATTAATTTGCATTTTAATTGACATACATGAAAAATATACAAATGACATGAACATACATAAAATAAGTGTACTTAATGTGAACACACATGAACATTCATAACATGAACATAAATAACCATGAACATAAAAACATGAACATATAAAATGAACAATACATAGAATAGCATGTGTTTATGAAATAACATGTGTATGAAATAACATACATGTACATGTATATATGTAACATGGTCATATAAAATATGATCCAGAATATAACATGTCTATCAAATGTCTAAAATAACATGTACATGTATGTAATGGACATCATATAAAATATCTAGAATATAACACATGTCTATATATCAAATGTCTAAAATAACATGAAATGTCAACTAGGGTCATATCACTATCCATGATGTAATGCCCTGCCAGGGAACCCATGAGAACTTAACCTAAACATGCATCTAAGTTTGTGAAATTTTTTTAAAAAGAAATATATATACATGTCGAATAAATTAAATACTTATAAATTAAAAAATATTATATATAAATGTACATCTAGAATTACTTGTGAGTCATGCTCCATGGGATCGACAGGTGTTTGTAAATCTCCATAACCTAACATACTATCAATAAGACCTTGGAGCAAGTATAAATTTAAAAATTATTAATCATTTAATTCAAAACTTTAAAAGAAATATATGTACTCGATTAGATGTACACACATGTGTAATAATTTTTAAATTTAATAAATTTTTTAAATAAACACATGTATACCATAGAAGTATATAATTCTCTCCTGATATTTCTCAAGTCTAAATCATGTAATGACACCTATGAGGGATCAATATGATCATCTGTAAGCAATGTAGTGAAAATTCAATGTGATGAAAGAGGATCCTGGGTAGGGGGAGGTACATCATAGCCAACTGTAGTCTGTTGAGGAGCTGTAGATGGTGAAGGAATATCCTCATCTCTTTGTACACTCTAGGAACCTAGTCCAGTAGAATCTCATGAAATAATGTGGTCAACATGTGCTGAGATGCCACTCAGAGGAATCCACGTGAGTGTCTGTAAAGCCCGAAATGCAGGAAGTAGATCACTAGATAAACATGCGCCCATATGACGCAAAGCAACAACCTCAAGGGGAGATGGTATGTCTGCTATCTGGTACGGATCATCTGTGTTGGAGGATGCAAGTGTAGGAATGGTAGTATTAGAATGTACATGTATCTTATGTAGTGGTTAGATGACATCTCATGAGCCTGTGTTGTGATACTCTTGATACTAGAATACGTATCCCTCCTAGTGTCATCTGGTACACTCTATCCTATAGCTTTCATTTCCAACCTTTTGGCATAACCAAAAGGTTTGGACCCACCTTTGTCCACTTATTAGTGGGAATAGGGGCATCAACTGGACTGAATCTGTCTGATAGACGTCCCTTCCCTTGACCAGCATAACCTAGAAAATTTATGTAATCAACCTCATGCTGCAAATGGAATTCTGCAAACAATTGTTTAGAGAAATATAATGGAAGCTCATCCTTCTAGGGCCACCTATGATGAGCATCCAACCAGTGAGGATATATAAAGGGTGCAACAAGGTCATATGTACACCTAGTAACCATGTAACCTCTGACCTGAGCCCTGTCTATATAATGAGGAAACATAGTCTTCACCATAGCGGTGGAGACCTTAAAGTCTATTTATTTGTACTTCACAGTGCCAGTAACACTACGAGATAAAGAACTATAAAAAGTATCAATATCGATGGTATCATAAGGGTTGTATGATTCAACTATCTGAATCATTCAAACCAACTCCTCTCTAATACTATTCACCCTATCCATATTAGGGAGGGTGGTGGATGTCTCAATAGTACGATCAAGAACCTCGATTGAACGTGTCAATCTAGAAATAGTATCAGAAAATAATTGCTCTCTCTCCTCTCTAGAAGAGGTAGACCTACGTGTAGAGTGGGAATTACCACCCCCCTGAAAACTAACATCTCCTAATGATGTAGATGCTACCTCAGAATGAGATGCCATGTATGATATATATAGATCTACAAAAAATATATATGCACTCAAAAGTATGTAGACAAGAATATGTATATAAATCTCTGCACATGCATACAAATATATGTACAATATAAATACAAAATAATCTTTAATTTTTAAAGAACATGCATGTACACATGTTATGATCATCTAGATAATTTGTAATTCAATTATATATATCTAGATTGAATGCACAATATCTTAAAAACATGTACACATGTATATATAATTTAAAAGTTCAACATGACAAAAACATGAATGATATCTTCAAAGTACATACATACATACATACATACATACATACATACATAAATACATACATACATACATACATACATACATACATACATACATACATACATACATACATACATACATACATATATATATATATATATATATATATATATATATATATATATATATATATATATATATATATATATATGGTTCATTATATTCAAGACTATCTATCTATGCACGAACTTTAATTAGATACTTGTTTGAAGTACATGTGGAACTTAACTCTAGGTTAGTTCTAAGTAAATGTTTGAAAGTTATCTGTTGACTAGTTCGTTAAAACTAGGAACAAAAAGTAACCTGGTTAGTTCTAGGTTTGAAGTATGGTTAACTATACCTGAACTACATGTATGTATGTATAGTGATGTTTTTAAAAACACATAGAAAGTTCATTTTATATGTATATAAATGGGAATTTAATTAAAATATAGTGTTTGAAATGATTGAAAGTGAACTTTAACTACATTTTACAAATTAACAAGTGAAATTTAAATTTACAATGTACAAATTTAAAATCTAGAAACATGACAAAAAGCTGAATGGAATTTATAATTCAAGCATATATTTAAATGCATGTGTATGTACATACGTATGTATATACATGCAAATCACAAATTTGTACAACTTTTAAAAACATATATAAATATAAAGTTCATAAATGTGTATGTATGTTTTGGTTTTATTTAATTAGTCTAGATTAATTAGGTTTGAAGAATGAAACTAACTAGTCTAGGTAACTAACTATATTTCACTAGGTCTATTTTTTAAATCAAGTTCAAGAAGTTAGGTTAACTAGGTTGACTAGGTTAAAGTTATGTTTGGTTAAAAGTATGGTTAACTAGGTTAAATCTAAGTTTGACTATAAAGTTTTAAAACTAAGTTTGAAATATATGTCCAACTTTAACTGGCTAGTTATTTAAGTAATTAAATGAATACGTTTGAATTTGATGCAGTCAAGGATGGTGGATCCAATGAAGGACAGTCCAACCTTGCAGCCAATTACCAACACAACAGAATAACACAACACAAAAAATGTTTCAACTGAATTTTCATTAACATGCCCAGTTGTAAGGCCTTCCGGGGTTAGGGCCAATTACAATAAAAAATAGTTCTACAAGATCAACATAGATCCAAGCCACCTCTAGCTAGTCCAGTTCTGAAATGAATCAGCAACTGATGGAAAACCTAAGACAAATCTGAACTTGAGCTCGCAAGCCTCCAAGCAATCTCCTTGTCTCCAAGCATGCAAACCACTAGCTCTGCTATTACACACTATCATAAATCAATCTGATCTTCAATATCTCATAGGATCCAGATCTAACTTCTATATTCTACCTCTGACTACCCCCTAAAAAACTACCTGAACACTCCTTAAATACTAATCTTCAGCCACAAGTCGGCTGGATGAAATAATTAACTCCTACAAATAAATATTAAATGCAATACAAGTTGTAATACCCCAAAAATGGGCTATAGGTTCATTAACCTCCTACATCTTCAAATAGAATGAAATCGATACAAAAGTCCTAACCTAAGGCACATTTGCACATTATTAAATCCTAATTGATTTTATCCTAATTCTGCATTGGGGAATATTCCTAGCAATATTCCTATTTATCCTAATTATGTTTAATTTAATTATTATTTGGAGATAAATCCTATTTATCCTAAAGTTTGATTAATTGAATATTTTATTAATTAGATTTAATACTGCCACTTAATTATTTAATTAGATTTAATTAAATTATTCCTAAATTATATTATTTAATTTTGACAATAAATCTAAAATCTCATGACTAATTGATTAAGTTCTATATTTAATTAATTCATGTCAATTGTCAATTTTTAATAATATAATTTTAGAATAAAGTTTGATTTAATAATTGATTAACCCATAAATCAATTGTTTTAATTTTAAAAAAAAATAGTTAAGTTGAGAATAAATCACTTTATTTTTAAATTAATTTATAAATAAATCATGCACAACCAGATAAGTAGGGAACTAGAAATTAATAATCAATTTTAAAATGAAACTCAACATCTGATGATGAGTTGAAAAAGAGAACACAAGCTCTATTTTGAGATAAAAACTACTTTTGCATGATTTTATGAATTGAATATTCTTAATTTCTTGTTAACTCAAAAATCAACCTAAGTTTATCAAGAGTGATTTATGGCTTTTCTCAATGCATCCTCAAACCCTGGATTTCTATAAAATCAAGGCTCAGCTCTTCACAAGGGTTTGGAAAATTTTTATTTGGCAATCAACACCTCGAAATCGCATCCTCACTCTGGTGAATTTGTGACTGAAGAATCAATCTTTTGCGAATCAAGGCTATTGTGAGATTTTCATTTATTGTTTTGAGCATTCATAGTTTCATATCATAGATTTTTATATGCATTCATAGCATTTCTTAGATTAAATCTGCATTCAAACTCAATTTCATACATTATAACTTAGATTCATATAGTTTCTCATTCTTATTGCATAGAAAATACAAAAATATAGATTAATTTGCATTCATATTTCATTATTTTCATCATCTTAAATCCTTCGTTTAGGTGTTGCATTGTCACTGATCTTGATTTCAATCTAAGAACATCATACTCACACCTACTAGAAGGTAGTAAATTGCTTGGTTAGCATAGTTTCAATTACTTGCAGATTTCAATTTTTGCTAACCTCTAATATTTTACTGAAGTGTTGTGTCTACAACTAGGTACAAAATTCACACACATTTTTGGCACCCACTGTGGGGCCTTGAAATGGGTTTCCATTCTATTCTATCATTTTTCTCGAACCCATGACCACAAGGTTAATTTTTGTGAGTTTTGTGATAAATTTTTGAGCTATTTTTCTAGAAATTTGATTGATGTTTTTATTGGTACATGTACATATGACATGATACAGATCTAAAATTTATATTTATGGAAAGATGTTTGAGTTATCTTTCATTTTTTGTTAGTTTTGATTAATTTAGTTTTGATTAATTTAGTTTTGATTTACAAAAGTTATGATCATTTTAGTGAAGACTGGTCTGAACCTGATTTTATGAAATCTGACTGATGTTTTTATTGGTACATGCACAGATTACATGATACAGATCCAAAATTTATATTTATGGAAAGGTATTTGAGTTAATTTTCATTTTCCATTGGTTTGGATTAATTTAGTTTTGATTTGCAAAAATTATGATCATTTTAGTGAAGACTGGTTTGAACCTGATTTTATGAAATCCGACTGATGTTTTTATTGGTACATGCACATATGACATGATACAGATCCAAAATTTATATTTCTGGAAATGTATTTGAGTTAGATTTCATTTTCCATTGGTTTGGATTAATTTAATTTTTATTTGCATAAGTTATTATTGATTTAGTACAGACTGGTCATAATCTGATTTTTTATGACATGTTTTTCGATTATCAAATGACATATTATCTTTGACTAACCTGATTTTCTACCATGTGGGGTTGATAAGTTGCATTTTTTTTAATGGATATTTATAACAGTGGGTTTCATGTACAAGAATAGGTAAGTTTTTCATAACAGTGGTTTGCAGGTGCAGGTACATCTTGTGGGTACAAAAGATAGAAGACAAATGCTCAAAAATTGCTAAAATAGGTAAAATCTACTAAGCGCGTTGTGAGGAACTTAGGTATTCTGTTACATCTGATAACACTTCATTTTGGGACATAAAACAAACTCTCTTGTGTCAAGCTTGAGTGCCTTACATCTTTCATAATTCACACTTCAGTTTTGGGCTCTAAAACGAACATAGATTTGCTTTTTGCATATCTGTTACACATAGTAATTAGGCCCTATGAACACTATTTGTGGATGATCTTGAGACAGTGGGATTATTTCACTTGTTCATGCATGCAAATCTCTTCTTGATGATAGATCCCCTTGTAGGTAGGGAGGTTACTGAGATTGTCTTGTGTTCTACTAGATTTGTGCATCTTCAACTTTTGATTGATACACTCTCTCTCTAGAGAGGTTGATAGATCATAAGCGGTTGAAATCATAGATCTTTGCAAGATAATTTTGGTCTTAATGTGTCAGATTAATCTGTCTGCTTTGTCTTGGTGAAGTGAAGAGGTTAGGGGATTATGCTCTACTTCCTTTTTGGATAGTACCAAAAACCCATATCCTTGAATTTGATCTAGTCCCCCCATGGTATCTTTTGTGAGTCACCTTTAGAGAGGGTTAACCTTAGTGGAAATTCCCTTAGTTGGGTCAACCATGTGGATGGAACCTCAAGCAGTAATAGCAATTTTTTCCATGGTAGCAACAATCACTATATAAATGTCCTTGTGAAGGAAATCTTCACAGGTGTGGTCTCTTGTTGGGCTGTCAAATCTCCCTAGCAGCTCCTGATTGATTAAATTCTTAGACTGTGTCAAAACCCCAGTGCACCTGGATTGGAGTTCACCCTCTTGAGATCACAAAATTTGCAAAGTAAGACCATTACTACAAACCCTAGTGAGGCCAAATTTTTCATTTTCTAGGAATATGTGCATTATTGAAAAACTTTTTGGAACATACAGAAGTAGTATTTCTAGGGATTAGCACAATAAGTCACTATTGCTTGTTCATGTGCAAGGTTTCTTTTTCCCTTGTTCATTATTTTCAGATGATTTCTTGCTTCCATTGCTTGCTATTTTGCGTGCTTGATATCTTCTTGGTTATTTGAAACAAACTGTTACACGGATCTTCAAAATTTACATAACAATTTGATACTAAAACATTGAAAAATTACAAAATCTAAGAAAAAATCCTTTTATGGAGTGAGAACTAAATATTTTGTCAGAGAATAGCCATCACTATGTCTCTAAATCTGTTTCTCAAAAACTATGTCTAAACTATCAAATTGTGTCCTTTTATCATGCGAAATTTCACTTTATAAGCATTCCTTCGCACGAAACAACATATTCTTGTGTGCAACCTAGTACTTCCTCATGTGAAACAACATTCTCTCACACGAACCTATCCTAAAATTTGCAAAATAGAGAGCTTATTACTGCCAGTTGGTCAACTTTTTACTAGATCTGATTTTTGTTTGGGGTTTGTATACCTATTTTCCTATTGCACACCCTCTGAAACTGCATGCCTAGAGTTGAGAAACAAGTCCCAGAATTTGTCAAACAAATCATTGTGTTAGAAATAGAGCAGAACCTATAAAAAATCCATTCATTTTCCTAAAGTGGTCACTTGAGTCTGATTTAGCCTTCTGATTTATCGATTTGAGTCTTTTTCATCTTGTGTCAAAGCCTTGTCAAAATTATCTTCAAATTCAATCTTTTTACTAAATGGTTAAGTGTTGTGAGCTCATGCCCACCATCTGTTGGGCATCTACCCACACTACTATGGTGTAGTATCCTTCACTTACATCTGATCTAATCTTTAATCACTTCAATCTTGACAAGGTTGCGTCATTCGATCTTCTTGAATCAATTCATTCTTTAGTTGTCTTCATCTTATTCTTTTTCTTCACCCAAGGTTAATGGTGGAAACTAGAGCTTCCTCTCACAAGAAATCTAGAGAAGCACTTAACACTATACCTTTGACTACTCAAAAGGGTCCAACTCTTGAACAACTCTACAATTTTGGTCTTTACGAAGATGACGGTCTTGGCAATTTTTGATTGAAAACTGGTTACATACCCCCTCCATCAACTCACAGAGGTAATCAACAAACTCCACCTCGATCTAATCTAGGGAGCCCTAAAACTCCTAACATGTCTCATGGAGGGACACATCACGGGTCCCAAGGACATCAGTCTCAACACGGTATGGATAAAGAACCCACACCTTCTGAAATTGCCCAATATCAAAATGATGATAAATTCAAAAGAATGATGAAACATTTCTTAAAGGAAGATAGAGAAGCATACTTTCTAGAGTTAGCTCATCAAAGAGCTAAACTTCCTCCAAACTTTAATGTTGAAGATATCATTACACATGAGGAAGAAAATCCTATCATGGCTATGATGAAACAGATGCATGTCATGCAAGTTGAACTTAACAAACTTGAAAAAAAAAACAAACCTAAGGAGTTCTCCATGGAAGCTCTATGCCATTTTCCATTCAATAAAGACTTGTACATGCCACCATTCCCTAAAAAAGTGGAAATGCCTAAGTATGATAAGTATGATGGAAACTCTGATCTTCAAGATCATGTCAAAGAATTTTGTACTCAATCCATGGAGTTCATGCATGAACCAACCTACTTAATGCATCTCTTCCCTCAATCTCTGGGAGGAGAAGCCATTCATTGGTTCTCTAGAATGCCTCCAATTATCAAAACTTTTGAGGAGTTAATCAAACTATTCTATCAACAATACTCCTAAAATATTCAACATCTGGTCACCATGATCGACATCTGCAATTTGCAACAATATCTAGGTGAACCATTCCTGACATTTCTCAAGAGATGGAGGAAGAAATTTTCTCTATATGCTAGACCCATTCCAAAAATTGAGAAGCTGGAAATCTTCATCAACAATCTTGTTCCAGAACTCAACTACCACTTGCAAATGCAAAATCATACATCCTTTGATAAGATGGTAGAAAATGCAATCAAAATTGAGAAATTACTTGTGCAAAAAGGAGACATATCACTTCAAAAGGACAAGTATGAATCTGGATCTAGTTCTAAAGATAAAGGCAAAAATTGGAATAAGAATAAAGGCATCGTCATAGATGGCATTGTTGATAATATTTGTGCCCCATATAAGGCACCCACTTTCAATCTCACTATTGGCACCCAAGCCATCAAAGCTGCTGAAGCTAAAACATCTGAATCTAGCAAAAAGTCATCTGATTATAGACCTTGGGCTACAGATCCTAATCGCAAATTCACTCATCTTGGAGAGTCCTTGGAATCTGCCATGAAAACTCTATTGGAAAACAAAATCATCTACTTGCCTGAGATGAAAGTCTTTGATCTTGAACCTAAACCAAAATGGTGGAGGGAGAATGACTTCTATGAATTCCATCACAATAAGGGTCATAAGACTAATAACTATGTCCGCTTGAAGCACATCATACAAGAAAAAATTGATAAAGGAGACATCATGATTGACAATCATAAGAGAAATAATTATCATACAGCATTCACGGAGCCATTTCCTAAACATGGTAAAGAAGATTCTTCTTCTCAGCCTAATATGGGTGCTAAAGTCAATTATGCATACTCTGGAAACAATGTTGTCATCAATGTGGTTGAACCATGTCTATTTGAGCATTACAATGTCATCACAATTTTAAGAAAAGATAGAGAAAATCAATCAGCTAACGCAGTTACTTGATCACAAGCTCAGACACACCTACAAGGACAAATACTAGATTCATCCCATGTCCCTAAGGTGCCTTTCAATATTTCATCTGCTTCTAAATAGAAGGCTACATCTAAATCTTCAAATCCTAAAGACACAAGGCCTACTTCATACAGTATTGTCCAACAAATCCAACACACAAATGAAAAAATCTCTATGTTTGAGTTGTTTCGGATATCTCCAGCTCATAGAACCATTCTAGACAAAGCTCTGCTTGGATACAATGTTCCTGATAACCTTGATTTAGACAGATTCCAGACTATGGTTGGTCATATTACGTCTCCACAGTATATTTCCTTTTCAGAGGAAGATGATAACTCTTTGAGTCATCTGCATAACCAGTCCTTGCATATTGAAGTCTTGATCCAAAACCATCATGTCAAATGTGTGTTGATAGATGGGGGCACTGGTCTACACATTTGTTCTTTTAGCTTGATTACACAATTGGGATTTTCAGAAATGGCCATTGATCCTAGAAAGAAGATAACAATAAAAGCATATGATGAGAAAGAAATATCTTCAAAAGGAATAATTGTCCTACCTATCAGAGTAGTTCCTATCATCAGAGATACTATATGTCAAGTTCTTGATCTACCTTTAGCTTACAATATCCTTCTAGGGAGACCCTAGATACATGAAATGAAAGCTATTCCTTCTACATACCATCACTGCTTGAAATTCCCTTATGAAGGGGTAGAGGTGACGATCCCCACTGATCTATATACAACTTGCAATACATTGAAAGAGAGTGCTGATAAACTTGTTCCTAATAACAGAGAATCTTCCACTAAGCAAACAGATGTAGCATCCACATCCAAGATGGAAGACATTGCTAAAGAGGTTAAGATCAAAGAAAATGGTATGGGAGAATATACTATAGAGCCAGTCTTATCTTTGACATCTCTCCCTATCTCACCTAAGTCCTATGGACAAACTCTAAAACAGTCCAAACTAGAGTCTAAAGAACCTCTTGAGGCATATAAAGGAAATTTTGTTGCAAAAAAAGTATCTAAAAAAGAGTTTGAAGAAGATGAAGCTATGCTCACATGGCTATACAAAGATGAACCTAAATCTCAAGTTGTTCAAAAATGCGATGCTAAAATACCAAATATCCCTTCTAAGTCATATGGCCCAGGAGACAAATTGATCACAAAAATGGGATATACTAGAAAAGGACCTCTAGGACTACATGGTAAAGGTCTTCTATCACCTCTTCACCATTGTGGCCAAGAAAAAAATAATACAATAGGTCTAGGATATAAGAAGAAGCCTTTCTATCTTAGCAAGAACTCCCCACATGTCTTAGAATAGATTGAGCCATCCACAACAAATCAACTAAAGGGAGAAACAATAGAACAATCTGATAGTGATGATTTAGACACCACTGAAGATCTCATTCCCTATAAGCGTTTGCCTAAAGAAATAAAAGACCTCCTTGAAGCTGAAGATGATCCAGTAAAAAAATTTAATGTAGTAGAAATAGAAGAACCTACTATAGAGCAAGAGATAGTTGCACCACAAGAACCAGCTAATCTCGAAGACAATCAAATAGACAAAGAGGAAGGTGGTAGTTATTCTGAGATAGATTCTCATGAGTATGAATTCAAATTAGAATCTAAGGTTAACCCTTCTTGGGGTATTCATCTTGACTTTACGCATGTTCTTAGATTTCCTAGAGGCATAGATGAGGAATCAAATGACTATGAATGGGGAGCCATTCTAGAGGAAGATGAGCTTATTACAGAGAAACATGTTGATGTTATTCACCAATATGAATCTAAACCCAACATAAGTCTAGGGAGAAATGATGAACTTATCATGTCCGATCCACCAATGGCTGAAGTGGACTTCCATAATGACATTGAGCCTATTCACGAATTGAACGTCTTGAGTTGTAATATCACCTTTGAACTCGAGTGTCGGGTTAGGACCAATGATGAAAGATCCATATCTGTAAACACTCTTTCCCAATCTTTTACCACTTTGACTATCCAACATCTTGACCTTCTTGACCAAACTTCCACAAATCCAAGCTATGGTATTTATACCTTCCCGAATGACTATGCCCTTGCTTGCTACCTAAATGCAGTTGAGCCTATGTGGACTTCCATCAATGAACCAAGCGTTAGCATGATAGAGTCAGACATCAAGTATCTTAGTCAGAAAAATAAGAATAAGAATAAAAAGAAAAGGAGTTCTGAGGGTGAAAATCACTTTGTGGCAGTCTCAGAACCTACAAAAGTAAAAATAAAAGACATATCCGATCATGAAAACCTCTCTGAGGTGCCTAAGGATGAGATATTTGATGTCCTTTCGAGTCATTTATAGGATAGATCTCCAATTCTAATTGAGCCAACTCAATCCATCAACTTGGGAACAACAGAAGAACCACAATTGCTCCATGTAGCACAATCCTTATCAGAAGAATAAAAGCAAAAATTTACAACATTCTTAATAGAGAAAGATATCAACTTTGCATGGAAATATTCAGATATGCTAGGATTGGATCCTAATCTTATAATGCACCATTTATCTATAGCTCCAAACATCAAATCTGTTAAGAAAAAATTGAGAAAAATGCATCCACATGTTGCACTCTTGGTAAAAGCTAAATTAGAGAAGCTGCTAAAAGCTGGATTCATTTGTGTTATTGACTATGCTGAATGGATCTCTAATATTGTACCTATTTCAAAACCAAACAAATCAATAAGAGTATGCACAAATTTTAGAGATGTGAATAAAGCATAGCCTAAGGATGATTTTCCATTACCTAACATTGATATGATAGTGGACATGACTGCGGGTTTTGAGATGTATTCTTTAATGGATGGTTTTTCTGGATATAATCAAATAAAAATTGCTCCAGAGGATTAAGAGAAAACTGCTTTTACATGTGTGTGGGGTACCTTTTGTTGGAATGTCATGCCATTTGGGCTTAAGAATGTTGGTGCTACATATCAGAGAGCTATGACATCTATTTTTCATGACATGATGCACCGAACTATGGAGGATTATGTTGATGATACTTTAGCAAAATCTATGATTAGAGTTGAACATCTAAATGACTTGAGAAAGATACTAGACAGAATGGAAAAATTTAGTCTCAGAGTAAATACTAAGTGTGCTTTTGGTGTCACTTCTGGAAAGCTCTTAGGATACATAGTTTCAAAGAAGGGCATTGAAGTTGATCTAGCTAAAGTAAAGGCTATAATGGAGATGCAACCCCTGAAGAACATCAGTCAAATGAGAACATTGCAAGGGAGAGTTCAATATATTAGATGCTTCATATCTCAGCTAGCAGACATATCACAACCTTTTACAAAGACATTACATAAAGGTGTGATCTTTGCATGGAGCAAGGAATGTGAAAAGAATTTTAATCATATCAAGAAATATCTATCAAATCCTCCTATCTTGATGCCTCCCATTCAAGGGAAGCCTTTGATCTTATATGTCTCTACTACAGATACATCACTGGGGGCATTGCTTGCACAACATGATGAGAACAAGAAGGAAAGAGCTATATACTATATTAGTAGAACATTGGTGGCATATGAAAAGAACTATTCTATGATTGAAAAGGCTTGCCTGGCTATGATCTTTGTGTCACAAAAATTGAGATATTATATGTTGGCTCATACCATGTATTTAGTAGCTAAGATTGATCCACTAAAGTACCTATTAAGAAAAGCTGCCCTCACGGGTAGATTAGCCAAATGGGTCATGCTCTTAAGTGAATTTGATATTGAATATGTTGAAATAAAAGCTATCGAAGGCCAAGTTATTGCTAATCAATTAGCAGATGCACCTTTGTTTCATGACACACCAATGCAAATGGAATTTCTAGATTCCTCTATCATGAATCTTTCTTCTAGATAATGGAAATTGTTCTTTGATGGCTCCTATACATAGAATAGATCTGGAGCAGGTATCTTGTTTATCACTCCTCAAGGATACTCCATTCCTAAGGCATTTAGAATAAAACTTCCTTGTACAAATAATATTGCTGAATATGGAGCCCTTTTAAATGGTATGAAAATAGCAATTGAGTGGAGGGTAACAAAATTACACATTCATGGAGACTTACAACTTGTAATACATCAAGTCAATGATGTGTACCAAACAAAGGATGAAAATCTCATTCCATACAAGAGAATGGTAGATGATCTAAAGAAATACTTCATATCTATCACCTTTGATAAAATACCTAGAACAGAGAATAAGGCTACCAGTGCAATGACAACGCTATCTACTTTATTATAGTAGCTTGGACATGAGCTACGCTATGAATTCCTAGTAGAAGCACTATCTTATCTTGCATATGACTCCCCTGATCTGCACTGTTGTGGGTCATGATTCATCCTGATATAAAAACCTATTCTCCTATCTCAAAGGCCAAATCATTCCCGATACCTTTAACCGTCATGAAAAGAGATACCTTATCCATAATGCCTCCTGATATGTCATCATTGGTCACGATCTATACAAACGAGGTCTAGATGGTATGCTACTTAGATGTTTAGAATGGGAAGAGTCTCAATGTGCGTTAGAGGAAGTCCATGATGGTATTTGTGGGTTGCACTCGAATGGTTTAACACTAGCCCAAAAACTTATTAGGGATGGGTACTATTGGCTGGAAATGGAGAAAGAGTCTATTAAGTTTGCTAAGAACTATGAAAAGTGCCAAGTGCATGGAAACTTAATTCATGCTCCAGGGAGAGATCTAATCCCCTTCACTACACAATGGCCTTTTCACCAATGGGCATTTGATCTTATAGGATCCATACATCCTCATTCTTCTAATGGACATACCCATATAATCACAGCTATAGATTATTTCACAAAATGGGTAGAAGCAGTCCCTTTAACACAAGCAACTGGAAAACAAATATCTATGTTCATCTTGAACTACATCATATGCCGGTATGGTATTGCATATTCTATAGTCACAGATAATGGTGGATAATTTAAGAACAAAGACTTAGATGATTTATGTGCTAAATTCAAGATTACACAACATTGGTCATCTATCTATAATCCTCAAGGGAATGGACATACAGAGGCTTCAAACAAGAATTTATTGAAAATATTGCATCGTACAGTTAATAAGATAGGAAGAGACTGGCATCTCATGATCAATCCAGCTCTCTAGGCCTACAGAACAAGTATCAGAATGCCTACTGGGGCTACACCTTTCACTTTATTTTATGGGTTTGAAGTGGTACTGCCTATTGAGGTTGAAATCCCATCACTAAGAATCAGAATGCATGGTCTAGTAACTGATGATGAATACAGTGTCTAGGTTATACGAACTTGAACTACAAGATGAGCTCAGACAAGCAGCATACGATCATCTCAGAGTATATCAGAAGAGAATGTCTAGAGGCTACAACAAGAAAGTCAGACACAAAGAATTTTAGGTTGGTGATCTAGTCTTGAGAGAGAATCCTAAAAATCAATCACATAAACAGTGCAAGGGGAAGTTTGAACCCAAATGGCTGGGTACCTTTGTTATCACTGCTACTTTTGGCTCTGGAGCCTATCAAATCTCAATAACTGATAGAGAACAGCTCTGAGAACTAATCAACATTCTCCATTTGAAGAAATTCTACGCCTAAGGCATTTAGTCTATGGTAAAATATCCTGAAAAAATTATAAAAATTGGAAAAAGTCCTAAAAAAATGAACATCTTGGTGAAAACCTAGCAATGGGCACCTTGATGATTCACAAAAAAAAGTTAAAAATATCAAAAGTACAAAAAATTTGAAAAAATGAAAAATATAAAAAAATGGGAAAAATAAAAAGTGTCTTGGTGAAAACTTGGAAATAGGCACCTTGGTAGCAAAAATAGAATCTCTACCAAGATGGTGAAAACCCGGCAAATGGGTGCCACTTGTTCAAAAATGGTCCATATATTATCACAATCTTTGTCTTTCTTAGCTTTTAGTCTTGCTTTAGTTTGTACATATCTCCTGGTTTGTTCCTACATTCCCATTTTCAATAAGTCGGTCTGTACACCAAATGGCTCACACGTCTGTATCCTATCAATGCCTAACACTTGGGGGCAATCAATGTCATATCCTATGGTCTTTAGTATACCTCAGATGAGTCATGTCTAGTTAGAGTCCTTTGAAGCTTCATCCAAGTGAGTCAGTCAGTCTCCTCTCCAGAAAGGGATTTTGCATCTACAACAACACAATCAAACATCAACACAAAATGAAAATAATCTGTGCTTCATGCTTTTATCTCCTTGTATGCTTACTGATTCACATTGATATTTTTGCATATTTTGTTCCCACGAGCTCTTCGATGATGTCCTTTACAAGATTTAGAGAGTGATGACTGGGGGCATAATCTTTTCTTTGTTTTCTTCTTGTATGTGAAAATCTATCAACTTTGGAAATTCTGGATTGAAATGGTGTCCGTCTGTAAGAGCCTCTATCTCGAATTGGATGGCCACGAGTACCTCAACCATTGATACTTGGAAAATTCAAGGAAGTTTGATCTCACTATTGTCTTTTTGAGTGAATTCTTTCTCCTACTGTGAAACATGATCTTACCTAAGGATGTAAACGATAAAGGGTCACTACGGGTAATTCACACTGGACTTAGAATGATCTCTTAACTATTTGATGTGTTTGTCATGCAAGGTGTATTCTGGTCATCATGACGTTGATGTTATGATGCTTATACAAATTGCAATATTAAAATGGACATGATATTCAAGTAATCCTAGCATTTGTGCCTTGGTGCTTATATCTACTTTGACATTCTGAAATAAAATCAATATTCATATGTCTATAGTTTTCTAACCAGTGGGTGTTGTATTGATTCTTGCGCATACAAATCAATATTCATATGTCTATAGTTTCCTAACTAGTGGGCATTGTATTGATTTATCTGGTTACCTAAAAAGTTCAATGATGAGAACAAATCGACACATGATTAGTGCCTAGGTCCTAGGTCCTAGGTTTGCATTTCATTCTACATTTCATTTTGCACTTTGCATGGTCTCACAAATTACTTGAACACTTAAACAATTCTTCAAAAAAAAAATGCTAAACATCACTACAAGAGCTGAATCTTACACGAAGGTCCATCTAATGAAATAGCAAGTAGAATCCTTTTTCAGGATCAAAATCGAAATCTGAGATCGTTTATATTGTCAACTGCTTGCACAATCAATCTTCAATCATCACAGAAATCTAGTATTCAACTTAATTGACTATCTTACATCAAACTATCAAAATTTCAACTTGGTCAACCATGGTCAACTCATGGTCAAACCTAGTCAAACTTGGTCTCTAGGACCTCTAAACAATGTAGAATGCATTCTCGAATGTGTATAACCAATTCTCAAATCAATTAACATGCTTCTAAACTATATAACACTAACTTTTCTTGTCAGATTTCAATTTTCATCCCGAAGGGGGCATGGTATTGCACATCATTCAAGTCTATAAATCTAAATCTGTAATCAAATCTTTCCTTAGTAATCAAGACAACAACCACATCTAGTTATTGATTCATCAAAAGACCTCATCTCTTGGGGAAAATCTATTGCTATCTATTATCCTAGATCTATCTTGTAAACTGTATCAACTTTTCGTTAACTATTGGTTCATTAGCGTCATTTCCTTGTTTCTTCGTAACTGATGGGTTTAGGATGTGATACCAATATGATTCATACAAGGACATTCAAGTATGGAATCAATCACTCACTTCTTCATAATCATAAGGTTTAGAATCAGGCATTTTGACACTTCTTCGTAATCACCAGTTCATTGTTGATATAGCTAGCATCATCTAGATTCCTAGTCATCCTGGACCTGGGTTGACATCTTTTTCCAATCTTTCAATCGGTTTTTGTCTTAGAATCAGTTCATCTTTCAAATCAATCTCAGACATCTTTATCATACACAGATTATTCTTTGAACCACTGTGCTTCGCACAATAATTCAAAGAGGGGCAAAATTTGTAATACCCCAAAAATGGGCTATAGGTTAATTAACCTCCTACATCTTCAAATTGAATGAAATCGATACAAAAGTCCTAACCTAAGGCACATCTGCACATTATCGAATCCTAATTGATTTTATCCTAAATTCTGCATTGAGGAATATTCCTAACAATATTCCTATTTATCCTAATTATATTTAATTTAATTATTATTTGGTGATAAATCCAATTTATCCTAAAGTTTGATTAATTGAATATTCTAAATATTTGATTAATTAGATTTAATACTACCACTTAATTATTTAATTAGATTTAATTAAATTATTCCTGAATTACATTATTTAATTTTGACAATAAATCTAAAATCTCATGACTAATTGATTAAATTCTATATTTAATTGATTCATGTCAATTGTCAATTTTTAATAATATAATTTTAGAATAAAGTTTGATTTAATAATTGATTAACCCATAAATCAATTGTTTTAATTTAAAAAAAAAAAGTTAAGTTGAGAATAAATCACTTTATTTTTAAATTAATATATAAATAAATCATGCACAACGAGAAAAGCAGGCAACTAGAAATTAACAATCAATTTTAAAATGAAACTCAACATCTGATGATGAGTTGAGAAAGAGAACTAAAGCTCTATTTTGAGATAAAAACTACTTTTGCATGATTTTATGAATTAAATATTCTTAATTTCTTGTTAACTCAAAAATCAACTTGAGTTTATCAAGAGTGATTTATGGCTTTTCTCAATGCATCCTCAAACCCTTGATTTCTATAAAATCAAGGCTCAACTCTTCACAAGGGTCTGTGCAATTTTTATCTGGCAATCAACACCTCGAAATTGCATCCTCACTCTGGCAAATTTGTGACTGAAGAATCAATCTTTTGCAAAACAAGGCTATTGTGAGATTTTCATTTATTGTTTTGAGAATTCATAGTTTCATATCATAGATTTTTATATGCATTCATAGCATTTCTTAGATTAAATCTGCATTCAAACTCAATTTCATACATTATAGCTTAGATTCATATAGTTTCTCATTCTTATTGCATAGAAAATACAAAAATATAGATTAATTTGCATTCATATTTCATTGTTTTCATCATCTTAAATCCTTCATTTAGGTGTTGCATTGTCACTGATCTTGATTTCATTCTGAGAACATCATACTTGCACCTACCAGAAGGCAGTAAATCACCTAGTTAGCATAGTTTCAATTACTTGTAGATTTCAGTTTTTGCTAACCTCTAATGTTTTACTGAAGTGTTGTGTCTACAAATAGGTACAAAATTCACACACACATAAGTCGACCCTCAAATAGCCTTACAAATATTTAATTCTCCATGTTGGCCTCTAGATCTACATAGGAGAATACAACAAAAGATACAAAACAATAAATGCACCAAGTCGGCCAACCAAATCACCAAGAACTCTAGTTGGTAAACCAGAACTACCGAGTGCTAGAGAAACAACTGAGAATGAGTGAAATAACCAACCAAGCCAGGAAACACAAAGCAATATAGGTATCATCAAGCACAAGTTCCACCGGGCATAGAAGCTTCACTGAGTTCCTTCAGTGACTGTGCTTCCTTCAATAACCAAGACCATCGGTTAAAGTTTCAACTGAGTACCACAGAACCAAAACAAAACACCTCCATGAAGATTCACTGAGTACCCTAGAATGCCCTTGCATCAGACACCCCAGGTTTGAAAAGATGTTCATATGCTGGAAGAACACCTTCTGGGATTCAACACATAAACCCCGAACTGGTTCTTCATATACAAGTCCTCCAACTTTTTAGCTTGCATACTCTTCCACTTTAGTTTTCTTTGTCTCTTCAAGTCTTTCCTTGATAACACATAATTCTTTTCTCCATACTGATCATGCATACCTTCAGGATCTACCAACTGAACTTAGCTACCAATACTCAAATTTCTCCTACCGAGTGTTGTATCCAACAAAGTCATCAAGGAAAAATTCCTGTCATCCTTCTCAACAGTAAACACATTCTTCACATAATCATACATAGCTCTGCAATCATATTGCCAATGTCTATCGAGCAATATATCACAACTATTCATCTTCACAATATCACATAACATAAGATCCTTATACTGGCCAATCTGAACATTAACAAAGCACTATTCTCTTACTTCTAGAGCATGATCATTTTGTAACCAGCCAATCCTATAAGGATAAGGATGCTTCATTATATCCAAACCAAGTTCTTGAACCATGTCCTCAGCAACAAGGTTATTAGTACTACCACTGTCAATAATAACATCAAAAAGTTTACCTCTAGACTTGCACCGAGTCCTGAACAAGTTACTCCTCTGACAAGGTTCCTCCTTTGTACTGAGAATGTTCACTGAACCAACAAGTTCTTAGATTCAGGTTCATTCTAAATGTTCTCATTTACCACAGTAGTCTATCGGTCACGAAGCTTTTTCTGTGCTCACTCAAAAGAATGATATCCTTCTTCACCATAGTTATAACAAGTTCCCTTAAAGATAACTCTACCTATCTTCTTCTTCAGTTCCATAGGTTTCTATTCATCTTTAGCAATTAGTTTATCCTTCATCAAGTGATCAATCTTATCTTTCCCTCGAGGATTACTATGTTATCTCCTTTTCAACTTATCTTCTACCTTCAGAGCATACTGATAATCATCTTCAACTGAATCAATCTTCAACATACCAAGATCATCCTGAATATTTAATCTCAAACCATTCACATATCGACCTACCTTTTCCTTACCAAGTTCTCTATGTCCAGACCGAATAGTAAGTTTGTATAATTCCTTGGTATAATGCTCAACAATCAAATATTTCTGCTTCAGATTCTACAACTTCTTAAACAAGTCAAGTTCATAGTCAGCATGTATGAACTTAGCTTTCAATTTAGTCACCATCAACCTCCACCATTTGATCTTCATTTCACCTTCATCTTCTCTATCTCTTTGTATTTCTTTCCAGCAAAGAGTAGCATGTCCTTTCAACTTAGTCTGTGCCAATATTACTCTAAGAGGATCTTCAATTTCTTCAAGCTCAAAGAAATATTCTAATTCACCAATCTAGTCAATCAAGTCCTTGGGTTTCAAAGTACTAGAGAAAGTAGAAACTTCCATTAGGTAACTATTACATAACTGAGCTCCAGATCTATGCAACCAACTAGTTCTGTCTTCAATAGATCTATCTCTCTGGTCATCACCACTAGATCCAATAGCTTCAAAGTCTTCAGTAGCTTCCTCATAACCATCATTAGTACCAAGATTCTGAGGTACACCAAAAATAGCTCTCATGATCCCAGTGATCATGTCATTCTTCATCAACTCCATCTCAGATCTAAAATTAGATTTCACCTTCTATGTAATCTTTGATCCCACCGCATCACAGAGATCTACAATCACTCTAGGGTCCATTATTCTCTAAGGCATCCTTAAAGATAAGAAAACCCAAAGAAACAAAACCCTATACCCAACCACCTTGTACAACCTCCAAGTTGTATGCAAGTTAGATCAGCCTGCCACCTTGCATGAACAACCAGATCAAGATTCCACAAGTTTAGTTCCACAATTTGTAACTCAAATCATATGATCTCTTCACCAACAAGGTCAACTTTCTCAAGATCAACCTTCGCTCAAGAACAACCTTCGCTCTGATACCACTTGATGTAGTCAAGGATGGAAGAACCTGATATCTCTAATGAAGATGACCTTGAAGAATAATTTCAAGTAAATAACTAGTACCAGGATGAATCGATTGACTTCAGTGATGATGCTGGTTCAATTAATAGTAACACTAAAAGGAGAGGAAAATCAAAATAAAAAATTGATCGTCAATGGGAGATGTCGAGGAGATTTAAATTTGATTGGGCGGAAAAGTATCCATTCATTGAACTCGTAGACAATCTAATTGTAGATGAGAAACTAGTAGAATGTAGATGTACAATTTGTAGTTGGAAGTATAAAAAGGAAAAGTGGTTGCAGCTTAAACTAGACACCATAGAGAAACATGTTGGTAAGGTTTATGAAACCTCAACTGTCGATGGAAAGGAAATAAAAGTGGTAAGATATAAAACAAAGGAGCAATGTCAACATAAAAGGAATGCTGAGGAATATTATTTGTTTTAGAAATTTAAGACAAAGCCTGGTGAAGTTCAAGGTTCTATTAATGCTATTTTTGCAAAAGTAAGCGAAGTAGAAGAATGCGAAAAAGCTGTTCAATTAAGTAATGTTTTCCATATTTTGAGCAGAGGGCATCCAATGATAGACTATCCTGAAATGAGTGGTTTGTTACACTTTCTAAAAGTTCCTAACTATCCTGTCACTCATTGGTCAATAAATAGAGGATGGGAATTGGCAAGTTGTATTGCCCAGGTTGAAATAGAGGATGTACAGAGAAAAATAAAAGAGTCAACCTTTATTGCACTATCCTTAGAAGAAGTTATAGAAATAGATAATAAGTCATGGGTATGCATGCATGTTTATATTGTACATAATAATGTCCTCCAACCACATCTACTAATTGTTGCAAAATTGAGGGACAATGCGACATCGAAAACTTTATTTCAATTATTAAAGAGCCATTTAATTGAATATGGAGGTATAGATGAATTGATAATAACAAAGAAGTTGATCTGTGTTGGAGCTGATGGAGCTTTAGTAATGAAAGGTCAAAGGAATGGTCTTTTCACAAAGATGTAGGCTTCTTGTTCACCATATGTTTTTGGCATTCACTATATGGCCCATAGGATAAATCTTGCTTTTAGAGTTGTGAAGAAGTTCCCTTTAGTAAACAAGGTTGAAGATTTAGTAAGAGAGTTGTACTCATATTTTTGTCAAAGTCCCAAACATTTTACAAAATTTTAGCACTTTGCTGATGGAATTACCAATGGAAACAAGCTTCTTAAAGATGTTGATACCAGATGGATCTCTTTGGATGGACCAGCACATCAAGTTTTTTTTGAATATCAATCTTTGATTGGACTGATGTATGAAAATCGGGACAATGCAGAAAGTCAGAGATGTGGCGACCTACTTGGGAGGTTAAGTAATATAGAGACACTTTTGACTTTAGCATCTCTTCTTCCCATGCTAGAAGAAATGACGTTCATTATGAAAAAAGCCCAGCAAAGAGCCATGTATATTGTAGAATATGCTTACTTGCGTAAAATGTCATGCCAAGCCCTGGATAGTCTCTATCGAAATGACCTAAATTTATCCGATGACAAATTTAATCACTGGTGGAAACTAACAGATTTGGAAAATCCTAATAATTATTTAAAGATTGTTGAAAATGGGGATTTATGTGTTTGTGTAAGGGGATTTCAGATACCCATGTACTATAGTGCCCCAAAGAAGCGAGCTACCAGAGTTACAAGGGAAGAGTTTACCAAGATCATTGAGTCTATAGAAGGTAATGCAAGAGACATAGCCTATAAAGTTTCCTCTAAAATAAGATCCCGATTCCCATATGAACAACTATTTGAGGCCATGGCAATTGTGTTTCCTCAATATTGGACCTTAAACTCTAAGGAAGATTATCGTAATAGGCTGATGACTTTGATAAAGGAATTTTGCAAATCTATAGAATTCAATGGAGTGACTATCAATGGAATTTTAGATGAGGGTCTTCTTAGACAACAATCAAGCACTTTTGTAAAGACTATGAAGCATCAATATCAATTAATGCATAACCCATATGAAGAGAGCTCGGCAACAAGGCTTTGGATAGAACTAAAAAAGAACACAATGTTGCGTGAAGAAAATTTAGAGTTCTTCAAGCTTGCTGATCTATGTCAGACCATGATATTGGGTTTAGTGGAGGATGAGAGAGTTTTTAGTGCTTTGGGCTTCCTAAAATCAAAGCTAAGAAACAAACTAGACAAGAATTTGGAAACATGCTTGAGGGTCTACACATCTAGGTATGATGTCAATACTTTTCCTTATCAAAAAGCAATGGAAATCTAGAAGAAAAGATGCAAAAGAAGAGGGTTGGGCAACACCATTAACCAATCTCTGAAAATGACTTTGAGTGGGACAAGTACATGTGGTGATGGGAGTCATATAAGTGGAGGTCAGAATCAGAGTGAAGAAGACACAAACAAAAATGAAGAGAACAATGAAGAAACTGGAATACCAAAATTGGATGACGACGACGACGCAGAGATGAATTGGCAAATTTAGGAAATTTTTGCTAAATTAGCAGTAGCAATCAATAAGTATTTTTTGAACTTATTAACAACTATATCATGTCATTCAATGTTCATTTTAGAAAAGCAAGAATGTATTATGTTTCATCATTTAAATTTGAGAAAAAAGAGTATTATTACTGTAGAGTGTAGTTTGTAACTTTGTATTGTATCATGAATGATCATTCATATTTGAATTTGAAATTCCTGAATGAAATTTTGTATTCCAATAGCATATAACAGAGTAAATCAACTAAGAATAACTGAATAAAATAGAGTAACTCAACATACATTGAATTGGAAAACATGAAAATTAGATAGAGCACAATTTGTTTTGTATTCATTTGTAATATATTACAATTTACAGTAGTTCAATTTTTTTTGTATTCATTTGCAATATATTACAATTTACAATAGTTCAAAATTTAGAGCAATCTTTGTAGGCCAGTCCAAACATCCTCTAATGGCAGAACAATTTGGTTCATAGTATAGTCACAGTCCTGCAACTTTGTTAGCAATTCATATTTGGAAGTGTGACTTGACAACACTGTTGCTTCTAAAAATCCATTCAAAGTTCTCACTGGTTTGATGAAATCCATTAATGTATTAGGAGATATGTCTATAGGAAGAAAGCGTAAATCACTATTTATTTTGTCATGCAACCTTATTTTGTAATTTTCTCTTCCAACAAAGTTATTTGCGTCAAATCCCTTAGGAAAACCAAGAATTTCCATATTCGCGTTCCTTTGTTCCATCTTTGTGATCTTCTACTAAGATTTTTCATCCAATTCCTGTGCTTCCCATAGCTTCTCACATTTTTGAATCATACTTGATACCTTTACTAAGGCATCAAGGTGGTTGCTAATTCCCTTGTTTGATAAATAACTATCACTCTTACTATAGAGTTGTTGCATAATATCTTTTTCTTTCTTTTCTTTCTTGACAACATCCATGTTCTATTCAATGTTCTTATGGAGCTTCAAATAACACACTCTCATACTTTGAAGCATTTCAAACCACTCATACAAGCTATTACACATCACCAATATTTGGCCCCAAATGTCTTCTTTTGCAATCTTCACTAAATTATTATTAGTATTTGTTAAAGTTTGAATTGTATTATTGGTCTTCTTTAGTTCTTCTTCCATTTCTTCACAATTATTTTTCTCTTCCACTGCTTTGTGTTCCTATTATACACTAAGTTTTCACCCTTGATCCAAGCTCTCTTAGTCTTGATAACCTAGTATAACATAGAAATCATCTCCAGGTGTGGGACCTATGCTAACTGAGATGAGACCTCCACATTCTAGGCTAGTTCCTCTTGGATAATCACCTTAATTTGTTCTTCTTGACATGAAAATAAACTCTTGAGGGAAAAGGGATAGGAGGAATGCATGAAAGGGGAATGACTAAAATCAAATTATCCTACTAGGTGATACACTGAAAAGATGATATGAATTAAAGTATAGAGGATGAAATCAGTGCACAAACTTAGGTCTAGGAGATCACAACTCACTAAATAGGCTTGCATCAATATTTCATAGAAGGGTCTACAATAGAAGGAGGCTATTCAGGGAAAGAGAGAATTTCACAAACAATAGCATTCCTAAGAATTTAGACACAATCTATAACCCGCAAACATACATTCACCTCTGCAACTAGGTATAGGAATGAGATAGATTGTCAGGGGGTTGAAGTATACCCACAATATCATTCAAATCAAATCATCCACAGGAATACACATAAATTGCAGAAAGAAAGAGGGATCATGAACCCTAAGATATTACTAAAAACATACATATACTTAATCCATTAAGAGAAAATTTAGACAAGAAAGCATAGGGATAGAAAGAATGTCACAAAATACCTTTGCAATATCTAAACCTCAATGAAAGGCTACAAACTGTAGAAGCTAGAGGGTAGAAAGAATGCCTCAGATAAATCCTAAGAAAGAAAAAAAATCTCCTTTACAATTGTAAAATCTAAACTCTAAAGCTCCAGAAAACTAATATATACACCTCCTTTATTGCACATAGGAAGGAGGAAAAAATCTAATTAGGGTTACATAGATTTTCATAGAATAATAGAAAACCCTAGTTCTATCATTTTTTATCATAAATGCATCCTTGAAATATCTTGGTCGATCAGATATCTATCTCTGCACACAATTACATCACCATAACTACCTGCAGACGAGCCACCTTGATCCATCTACCTCTCTACAACTTGGGCTCACCATAACTATTCAAATCTGGTACTTCTCAAATATTTTAAATTGAAAAATATAAATGGTCACAGGTGGTGCCAAGATTTTATCTCTATCAACGGTTGATATTTGAAGTTGATCTCATTTTAAAACATGGCCGTCAGATCTTTCCAGTTTACCCGAGCACTGCCTCTGTTCTTAACCCTAACTCATCTGGAAAATATGCGACTATGCTTTCTTTCAGTCACTGAACAATTTTCTTAACCTCAGTCAAGTTTGGAGATCACATGAACACTGCAGTCATGAGGTCGCCAAATAAAAGCCTAACCTTGAGTTATGTCTAGAGATCAGGTGACAGCCATTGATCTTCTTTCATCTTACGGTCCTTGCTAAATCACTTGATCTCTTATAACTTAGCCACTGCATTACGAGACTAAGAGATAAATGTGTCACTAAGTCTCTAAATGTTTGGAACATAACCACCAGGATCAAGAGATTATGAGAGCACACAATCACTGGATTGCCGAATGTGAAACATAGCCGTCGGGTTCTGACCTGTCTCAACCTTTAATTTAACTTAGGCATATCTGGAGATCAAGTGACAAAAGACTTCGCTAAACCTCATAATCCTCTTCTTAACTGGGGTTAAACCCTAAGAACACATGACCAAAGTAATCTCCAAGTTGATGAAAACTTTCTTTACCCTAGGTTACATCTAGTGATCACATGATAAGTGTTGATCTTACTTTGATCTGACAGTGGTTGCTTCATCTCCTGATGTCTTTGGTATATTCCTTCTTGTTAGGAGACTACCCAACTGAAGGTAATCTCGTAATCACGGAATAGAAAAGAATATTCTCCCTTTTATTGGGTGATAACCTGACTGAGCTTACAAACTTGGGCTCATCTTGCCACTTGTCATCATACTATTGGCATTTGATTGACAGGCACCTCAGATCTATCTGGCATAGGACCCACCTGACAGGAGTGCTGAGCTGGAGAGAGGATCAATGGTTGTCGCATGATCATGAAGACTATCTCTCGAGCACTTTTCCTTGCGGTCATGTGATAATTGTAGATCATGATCAAACTTTAATTACATCAAAGCTCAGACTACCAGACAAAATGTTAACCACTTCACCAGATCACTAAATGCTAAGGACTTGACTGCCAAAAACAAGAGACCTTGTGAACACACAGTCACTCAGTCGTTGAATAAAAACTTAACCATCCCAAAAACTAGAGACCTAGGGACTGCATTTTTGAAGAACTGGGCTCGCCTTGCCATGTGTCACCACATCATTTGCTTTGACTACCTTGTCATCTCTGACAATTGCCAACTATTCAACTTAACTCAACTTGCCTTTGACGATGGACAATCTGGAGATTGGGTGACTGTATTAAATTCTAAGTCTCATGATCTTTTCATAACCATGGGTTTAATCACGAGATTCCCCGACTGAAGGAAGTCTAACCTAGCTTAAATCTCTACCTTTAATCAAGCGATCACATGACTATGCCTTTGATCTCCAAGTCACCTAATCATTTGGAATATTCTCTTTGTGTTACGAGATCACCCGACTATGTAAGTCTCATTGTCACTTGATAGAAAATAATATTCTCCATGGGTCTCATGACTAAGAGACTAAGCCTATAGAGCCTAGGCTTGCCAGAGACACGTGGCACATTATAATTTGTTGTTGTCTTTACCTTGAGTGGACCACCTCTTGACCATGATCAAATTTGGTGACCTCCCGACTAAAGAAAACTTGAAGTCTTATGAACTTTTGATTAACCACGGTTAACCCTCGCGACTTCCTGACTGAAGGGAAATCCTTAACTTGGGGCCCACATGAGTTAAAGCTATAGTAAGGAAAATCACTTAGTCACCAGAGCTCCAAAAGAAATGCTAACCTTGGGTTTCATTATGAGATTACCCGACTAAAGGGAAATCACTGAGTCACTGAATGGAAATGGAATATTCCATACGATTAGGAGATTAAGATATAATAGGAAGTCATGGGGTCAAGAGATTGAAAGGAATATTCTACTGGGCTTTAGAGATCTCGCGACTGGCCTTAGATGAAAAAGAACATGGGAAATAAAGGGACTTAAGTGGCTGAAAAAGTAACAATGAAATAGAACATGTCATACAGTTTTTAGTGTTTTTTGCCTCTAACGGTCATATTTTTAAATAAAATGGCTTATCAGACTAGAGAGCTTGAATCAATTTGTAGAGATCAGAGGAAAAGGCACAGAACCGTGAAAATTCCTCAAGGTGTTCAACATGGTTTAATGGAAATTACTGGATAGAGCCTAGCTTGTGGCCAAAATTGTGTGGAACAAGAAATTTGGGTAACATATTGGTGATTTCTGCTGGATGTTAGCCTGCTAGACATTAGATCAGTGGCCCTTAAACAATTCATTGGGCATGGAGTCATCTTCTTAAGCATAAAACTTTCTTGATAGAGAGATAGACCTGGAACTGGGAGGAACAAAAATGTGCACAAGCACTTCTTGAAAAGTATGATAACTAACCTAGAAAGCAGGGACAAAAAGAAAGGAAACATATTTATAGAGATCTACAAGGAAGGATTAACCTCAAAACAAGGATTCAAATGGAATCCATTAACTAATATAGGCAAGGCATCTCCTTCAAGAGTTGATAGTTGAAAAGCATTACGCCCTTTGCATTCTGTAATAACAAATGGTCCACCCCAGAAGGAATCAAACTTTGTATGTCTGCCAGGCTTTGATCTGAACTCATCCCACTTGAGGACTATATCTCCAATCTTGAAATGTCTAGCCCTGGCTCTTTTATCAAAACTATTCTTTTCTTTTATCTGATGGAACTCCATATCTTTCATGAATTTATCTCTGAGTTCTTCTAACTCCATCAACTGAGCATATCTGATTTGTAAGGGATCTCCTTCTTCAAATAGGACATATTGAGTGGCTAAGTCCAAAGCCAAAAATTTAGTTGAAATGGAAAACTTAGCTTCTCTTCCATATACTAACATATAAGGAGAATTCCCATTGATCTTCTTTGGGGTAATCCTGTCTAGCCATAAGGCAGATTTAAATTTAGTATGCCAATCTCTTTGGTTATCTTGTAGAGTTTTCTTGATTATCCTAATCAAGTTCTTGTTAGTTGATTCTACCAAACCATTTCCCTAAGGGTAGTAATTTGAACTTGTATTCAGATAAATGCCATTTTTGATTTCCCATTCTGAGACTTTAAGGCTTGTGAATGTCAATGCATTATCTAATATTATGGAGTTTGAAGTGCTGAATCTATGAATTATATCATCATAAAAACTTAAGACAACACTCTCATTTGATTCTTTCAAGGCAAATGCCTCTATCCATCTAGTGAAATAATATGTTGCAGTGATTATCCACTTGTGGCCTGCACTAGATGGAGGATTAATCATGCCAATAAAGTCTATGCCCCATCTCATGAAAGGTTGTTCTATTCTGATTGGCTGAAGGGGTAGAGCTGCAAGCCTTTCTTTTCCTACAAACATGGCACATTTGATGCATTTTCTCACATAATCATGACTATCCTTAAAAATAGATTGCCAAGAGTATCCAGCGCTCATGATTTTAAAAGTAGTAGTCCTAGGAGAAAAATGACCTCCAGAAGGTCCATCATGAAATTCAAATAGGACAACAACTATCTCTTCTAAATCAATACATCTCAAAAGGACACCATTGTGATCCTTTCTAAAAAGAACCTCATCTATTAGCACAAAGGGAATAGATTGTAATCTATAATATCTTCTTTTTGCTAAATCTAGGTCTGTAGGACATTGTCTTGTCTTCAAAAAATGAATCATGTTAGGCAACAAACCTGCTACCTTGGCATGTTCTTCTGTAGAATGCATGACCAGAGATGCATCTATTTGCTTTGATTTCTTCAAACTTTCATCCTCTTCCAAATGTTCACAAAGACCTCTTCCTCTAACCAGCTTAGTGGTTTGGATATCAATGTCATACTCCATCACTTTGGTAATCCAACCAGCTCTTTTCTCATTTAGGTCCTTGGAAAGAAAAAATTCTTTGACACTTGGATGAGTAACTTTCAAGTGTACCTTGCTATGGGTCAATAGATATCTGAACTTTTTAAGACTTTTTACCACAACAAGTACATGTTTTTCCACAAAAGAGTATCTTTGTTCATACTCTTCTAAACCTTTGCTAAAGAAAGCAATAGGCTGCTCCAACCCTTTTGAATTTTCTTGAGTCAACATAGAAAATATAGCATCATGACCTCCATAAGTATAAAGGATAAAATCCTTACTAAAATTTGGGTTTAATAGCAAGGCTTCTTTGATAGCTTGGAAATTGGCTTTCCTTTCTTTAGTCCAATTGAAGGCTGAACTCTTCTTTAACATGGCTGTCAAAGGCTTCAATAAATCTGCAATATTAGGAAAGAAACACCTAACAAAATTAATCCTTCCTATGAAAGATTGAAGGCTTTTCTTATGATGTGGCAAGGGCAGCTCTAGGATGGCTGCAATCCTTTCAGGGTCTACTGTGATTCCTTCCTTGGACACTATGTATCTTAACAATTTCCCCTCATGAACTGCAAACACACATTTCTTGGGATTAAGAGATATCCCAAACTCTCTACACCTTTCAAAGATCTTCCTTAGATGTTTGATATGATCCACTGCATGTTTGGAATAAACAGTTATGTCATCCAAGTAGACCAATACAAACTTTTACATGAGGCTTTTAAAGGCCATATCCATTGCCT
The DNA here is from genome assembly GCA_027943335.1 of Chamaecyparis obtusa. Classification (NCBI taxonomy): domain Eukaryota; kingdom Viridiplantae; phylum Streptophyta; class Pinopsida; order Cupressales; family Cupressaceae; genus Chamaecyparis; species Chamaecyparis obtusa. The sequence continues at coordinate 654,069 of BSBK01001993.1, forward strand.
TTTGAAAAGTAGCACCTGCATTTGACAAACCAAAGGGCATCTTTTGATAAGCCATGGTTCCCCACTTGGTTGTAAATGTAGTCTTATATTGATCCTCCTCATTAACTAGGATTTGATTGTAACCTGAATAGCCATCCAATAATGAAAATCTCTCAGGTCCAGAGACATATTGTAAGATTTTCTCCATAGAGGGTAATGGATGGTGGTCTTTTAAAGAGGCTCTATTGAGATCCCTGAAGTCAACACATAACCTCAATTCCCCATTCTTCTTCCTTACAGGAACAAGGTTGGAAACCCAACTAGTATGCTTGATGGGGTAGATGATACCACTTTCTATCAATTTGAGCACTTCTCTATGGATAAGTGGCTCAAGCTTGGGATTAATAGGCCTGTGTTTTTGCCTTACTGGATTGGCATTAGGCTCTAGTTTAATAGTGTGCTGAGCAAGGGCTGGATTAAAACCTTTAAGGTCTTTATATTGCCATGCAAATACGTCACTAAATTCCTTAAATAATTGGGTGTAAGCTAGCTTTTCTAAATCAGTATTTACTTTTCCAAATTGTAAGCTTTTACCTGGTTCCAACTCTAATTCAACACAATGTTCTTGTTGAACTACCAGGTCAGCTTTGTTCTTCTTAATTTGATCATTCTTGTTAAAGATAGTTTCTAAGGTGACAAGGCCTCTAGGCATCTTGTTAGACCTAAGTTGTATTACTTGGTCACCATAATTCTGCAATAATCTATCTTGATTATATTTTGAGAAAACATCTTCTTCAAACAAGAACTGTAGAATTTGCTCATCATTGTCAAACACTTGCCAATTAGTATCATTATTAGGGACAGAAGGTCTGAAAATTACTTTGATATGCTATTGGGTTTCCTCCTTTGAAATACTATTAGGAATGTCATACTGAGATCCAACAACAGCTAATCTGTCTACATTTTGATTTAGCTTCTTGGAGATGGCAACAATATTGAAAGCACAAAAGTCTTCAATTGCATCCCAAAATCTATGTTTATATGCTTTCATGGTGTCATTCTTGGTTGCACTTATCCCTCTCACTTGGCTGACAACTAACTCACTGTCACCATAAACTTTTAAGGCTTTAAGCCCTCTTTTTCTAGCTCACTCCAGTCCATTCACTAGACTTTCATATTCTGCAGTGTTGCTAGTGGAGGAGAAACTGAATCTGAAAGCTGTATAATATCTCTCTCCTTTAGGGGACACTAGCATAGCACCACCACCAGATCCATGTTTGCTTCTAGCTCCATCAAAAAACAATTCCCAAACTTGATTACTCTGATTTTCTGAATCAATGTCCTCTTTGAGAAGGTTTAGCTCTATGGATCCACTTTCTTGTATTAAATAGCTTCCCAAACCAGCATCCCAAATAATATTTTCTTGGGCCTCTAAAGCCTTTTCTGATTCTTTCTTTCCTCTCTTTCCAGCTTTAGTAGTGCACTGTAGACCACTTGGTTTGTAGACTTTGACACATTGATTTTGTCCAAACTTTTAACTTTGGAAAAATCCATTTGGAGAGTGGTAACTTGAAATTCAGATGGATCTATCTGACTCTTTGGTGGGTTTCCATCTTTATTTGGTGGAATAACAACCATGAACTCCATCACATCTCTTTTTGGGTCATATTTTAGTAAAACCCTATTGGATGTAGGTTGTTCCTATACAGCTGCATTAAGGGCACCAGTCTGCAATGTCTTCTATATTTCCTTATTCTTGGTTCTTGTTTCTACAAATTTATTATAGAAATCATTGAAATGAAAATATGGTGTTGCAAAAGGATTTGAATGTTTGAAAGGTGAACCAGAGGTAGAGCTTGCAATGCCTATTGATCTAACTAATGCTCTTTGAGGATTTAAACTTCTAGAGGTTTTGCTGAAGCTGAAACTACAAATAGTTGTTTATGACCGTATGACATTGTTGTCGATGTTCTTCTGTGAGGGGAAAGCTTTTCTTCTTGACACTACCTTCTATTATGGGATTCTGTGTAGATTCTACTGGCCTCTTTAGAGAGAGAACTTGTTGTATAAGTTTCCCAGTCCCACTGGCACTAGTGCCACTACCAGACCCAGTAGCAGTACTAGTAGATTGAAACCCAATGCCTACACCACAATCATAAGCAATTTTTTCTATCTCAATTGTATTCCAGACACCTTCTCCTGTGGGACCCAAACCACCACCTTTATAACCCATTTTTTCCACAATGTCTGCCCCTTTGCTATATACTTTTTTCTGGTCCTGGCTAGTTCTACTCTGGCTTGGAGTAAATGCAATTGGTCGATTATCATCCTCAGTGTCTGGATTATCATCCTCATTGTCGTATGCCATGTTAGGATGCTCCAAATTCCACAATATGCTAAACTCTATATCCTCATCTATTTCATCCAGATCTTCACTGTTCTTTGGTTCACCAAGATCCTTTCTCATACTCCAAAAATCATCCATTTTCATTCTAGTCCATTTTCTATCCTTACAAGCTTCTACTATTCTCTTTGGTATTTTTATGTTTGATGGATTAGCAGCTTTTTCATAGAAATTGTAGGACATCCTAGGCTGTACTTGGTTTATTGTTGTCATAATTTGTGATGACAACTGTTGAACTGAAATTTTTTCCTCACCGAAAAGTTTCTCCATCTCTTTTGTAATGTCATCCCAGCTATCCTTGTTTTTCAACCTCTCTAGCAATGGTTTAATTTCATGTTGAAATAAGTTTGTAGAGTTCTTATTAGCAACAAGCATTGTTTGAATGACATTGAGTGGATCATACTTCTAGTACCACTCTAAATCAAATTGAAAAATATCTAAAATTTTTTTTGCCACTTTGAATGCCTTTCTCTCAAATGTTAACCCTCTAATTGAGAAAGGTTAGGAAGGGAATATACTCTTCTTCGATTGGCCAATGAAGAGTCTATCTGTGCTCTCTAGTTGTACTACATATTCTACTACAAACACCCTATCTGTCACATGCATTGGAAGTTTGTGGGGTTGCAGTTATGATTTGTAAAACCTTAGCACAGTATAATCTTCCATTAAGTACCAGTCAACCAATTGAATTATGCTTCCAAGTTGGATGCAATCCCTACATGAAGCAGACAATTTGGGCATTGGAGTGCTTGTTATTTTTTTGTACAATGGTGCCAAAAAGAAGTCTACAAAATTACTGTAATTCCTTTTGTTATCATACATTCTTATCTAAGGTGTCCAATTATATATTGGAGTACCTATCCCCCTGTGAATTTCAAGCTTGTTGTCATTGCTCATTAATATTGCTGCATGCTTGGCTAGCAGGAGATAGCACAAGTAGGTTGTGAACCTAAATATCTTAGAATTGCCTCTTTTAATCAATGCTAATTGTTCTTGCATCGATTGAACCACATGTCCAAAAAAATTATATCTTATTGGCTCATTGACACAATGGATATCCCAAATGAATTGAAGAATGCTAGAACCCACTTCCTTATTGTCTTCCAGTCCCAGGCAAAATGCTAGCGAGGATATAGAATCTTGAACCATGGCACAAAATGTTAAAATCATAAGGAGGCTTATGGTTCTCACCCAATGAAGCCTTTGCCTCTGGAACTATTAGACCCCTTATAAATGAATCTTTTGCATTTGGAGAGATTGCCTCATATTTCTCTGCCAGTTTTTCTAGGTCAATACGGACATTATAGTTTTGTCGGTCAAACCCTAGGTCTAGCTAACTGTGAAATTCTTCCTGGGTTATTGATAAAATTTCTTCCTGATTTTTTTTATTCACAATTGTTGTTCTTTCTTCATCATAATTTTTTGCACAAATGAAGACAATTTCTGGGCAAGGGAAAACTTTGGGTAACAACATGTGACCCAAATCAACATCCCACAAAGCAACTTTATTTGTTTCCACACCTACCGCTAGGTTAAATTTTATAAAATTAGACCTCTTTGGCCCAGTTGCTTTACTGCATAATGGATGTTTAATTTCTATAACTCTCTTTTCACCATCGATAATAGGATCATAAACATCATGATACTCATCATTGAAACCAGGGATTTCTACTAGTTTTCTGCAATCTATTAAAGGTTTCCCATCTGCTTGAGTTTTCACTTTCCCCATTGTTCTTCGGAAGAATGAAAAAACATAGATTTACAGATATTTACTAACAAAATCATAGATAATAACTAACTAATTAATAAAACCCCAATTTAAGAAAACCCTAATTGTACATGCAAGAATTAAAATTTCAAAATCAAGTTAAACTTACCTGAAATTAAACTTTGAAATCAAGATAGATATCAGTTAGAATGGCTAAGGCTCTCACAAATTACAATCTCAAAATATTTGGCGATGGTTCAACACTAATAGTTCTTTTTAGCTCTGCTGCTACGAGTCGATAGGTTTTTAAAAAGAAAAGGTTAAAAACCTTTCGGTAAATGTAATGGTATATAATTATACTATAATGGTAAAGTAATCTTTCTAAAACACATGTAAGTTGTAACGTAATCTTTCTAAAACATACTACGTGTAACGTAGTCTTTCTAAAACATACTACGTGTAACCGTTAATCTTTTTGATGAATTACACGTCAATGACATACTACGTGTCACATTTCCGGAGTGAGTTTTCAAAAAAGCTTTTTGAAACCCATAGTTCTTCCGAAATACAACTTCAACCGTTCATCTCTCGCAATCCAACAATTGTCATGATTTTAAAATATTAATAATTTAACACACACTAATGAATATTAATTATTAACTATATTCACTTAGAATAGCTTATCCATGAAATTTGAACCATAAATGATAAAGTTTGGAAACATTAATTATTACATGAAATAAAAGAGCAACGCAAATTTTTTATATTATATAAGTCAAAATTTCATTACATTTCAAATATGCCCATAGACCATATCTATTAATGATTCTTATAATCAAAATAAAAAAGAAAAGCAGTAGCACTTCAAAATTCTTAAAACATTTTCATATTATATTTTTTAACATATGTGATTACAATTTATATCATTTCAAAAACCCTGGTAAGCTACTACCACCATAGGGAGACACAATAGAGGGACTAGAGAGTAGAGACTATGTAGAATCATGGACTATTCAGCTGAGGCTCCCTTCCTTCAGACTTCTGTGTGGAATTATGAAGAGAGGATAATGTCGACGAATTCTTCTAGCTATAGATAGTCCCTGGGTTCATCCAGTAGGTGCCACTTCCAGAGGAAATCCCTCCCAATCTATGCCCACTTTCGATGATGCGTGAGCTACTTAGGATCAAGGTTCAGTAGGAATGGTTGCCTGGGAACAACTACTCCTGGTTGTAGAATCCTACGCAAATCATTTGCCCAAGGAATTCCAACCCCAAAATTTGAAAATATGACAACATGCACATCGTTGCCAAGGTACTCTTCTTTGAAAACTTTCCTCATAAGCATGATCATATCCACCTTTTCCCCCAGGTCCAATAAAGATGCCAAGAACTAAGACAAAATGTCAGTGGCAACTCTATACCTATTTTCTCTCTCCATCAATTCATGTCTGAGCACCATCCTTATAACCTCCTTGGTGAAGGCTCTCAACTTTGTAGCAATAGATGCCAGGATTGGGTCTGTGACCAGGCCCAAAAAGGCGTTCTAGTCTTCCAAGGTAGTGCATCTCAAATGAATTAGAGTGTCCATTCACATGACGCAGACTATTCTCACAAATATGCTTTCACAGAGAACCTAGCACTCACAGACTATTCTCACAAATATGCTTTCACAATCGTAAATTAACGAGCATAGATCGATCTATTTATAAGTCCTGATTGAAAATCATTCCCCTAAAGATCTAATTAAATCATAAGATGAATGGTAACTATCCAAAAATCTCTAAATCTTTCATATTTAATGCAACACTGGGTGGAATTGGAAACAACACTTATGATAAGACATTTTCTATCTTGGAAATAATGAAGGCCGAAAGGATCGTGCCACGTAGGTGGACATAACAATTCTTTATAATAAAAAAACCTTAAAACTTGTACCCACTCCGCAGAAACAATAAGCAAAGTACGTTAGCTGCAAAATGGCAGTAGGAAATGAAGCTTTACCATTGATTTAAGATCATCGAACGGTCATAAAACAATGTTCTTATATGATATGACATTTTCATTCAAGCCTTAACTTGAAGGCATTAATTTATCGAGGTATATGATGTCACTGTCACACATATCTGTTAGTGAAAATTGAAAGGCACCATCAAAGAAACCATTAATTCACAGAATCACAATGCACATTACTTTAATTGATGTCATGACTCATCTACTCATCTCCATTAATTAATATTTCTATCTAATATTACCGAATTTGCCAAAAGAATTCTAATATTTCTATCTAATATTACAGTATCACATGTCTGTTTGATTACAACATATCAACGACCAAAGTTGAATTTCGGGCTTAGTGTTGGTCTTCATAATATTTATGGAAAAGTCTCGACGCAATCATGACACATGGTATGCCACATATTGTTGGTCTTCATAATATATACAGAAAACTCTTGGTGGAATCATGACACATGGTATGACACGTGTCATACCACGTGTCATGATTTCATCAAAATTTTTTTGTATATATTATGAAGACCAACAATAGGCCTGAAATTCACCTTTGGCCATTGATCTGTTGTAAATCCAACAGACATGTGTCGTGTGAGTCTGTGACATCATAGTGATGGGAGTGGGACCCGATGCAACTTCAACATCAAATCATAACCATTGGGTTAACATAGATGAACAGTGGAAGGTGCATTTCAGAGGGAATGTCGTGCGATAACACCTTTAGTGAAAAATCTCTCCAGAATCATCACACGTCATTCTTCAAATTTCCAATTATTCAATCGCCATACCAACTATAAATATTTGACAACCATTCGCCATGACAAATAAATTAATTCAAATATTTTGAAAATAGTTTCGCCATATTTTTATAAAAATGGTATCTGTTATTAAAATATTCACCAACCAATATCCATATTTTGAAACATAATTCACCATCAATATTAATAATTTTATTATAAAAAAATTATAGTCGCCATTTTTTTATAAAAATTGTATACACTATTAAAAAATTTGCCACCAAATATCCATATTTTGACACATTATTTTCCATCACTATTAAAATTTTTCCACCCAAAACACATGTGATTCACCACAATTTTATACTTTTCGAGAGGGGGGCGGGTTCCTTAAAGTTATCCCAGACACAAACCACTAGCTCTGCTTTTACACAATATTAGAAATCAATCTGATCTTCAAGATCTCATATGATCCAGATCTAGCTTCTATCTTCTACCTCTGACTCCCCCCTAAATAACTACCCAAACACTCCTTAAATACTAATCTTCAGCCACAAGTTGGCTGGATGAAATAATTAACTCCTACAAACAAATATTAAATGCAATACAAGTTGGCCCTCAAATAGCCTTACAAATATTTAATTCTCCATGTCAGCCTCTAGATCTACATAGGAGAATACAACAAAAGATACCAACAATAAATGCACCAAGTCGGCCAACCAAATCACCAAGAACTCCAGTTGGTAAACTAGAACTACCGAGTGTCAGAGAAACAACCAAGCACCAGTGAAACAACCGACCAAGCCAAGCAACACCGAGAAACATAGGCATCACTGAGCACAAGTTCAACTAAGCACATAAGCTTCACTGAGTTCCTTCAATGACTGATCTTCCTTCAATAACTGAGAACATCGGTTAAAGCTACAACTAAGTACTGCAGAACCAAAACAACACACCTCCATGTAGATTCAACGAGTACCCTAGAATGCCCCTACATCAAAATTATACATGGTTAACTATGAACTAACTAAATTTGAATAATTTATCTCTAAAGCTAATGTTAACTAGGTTAGTTTGATAAATCTGACTAAATTAAAAAGTTAAGGTTAACTAGGTTAGTTAGATAAACAATTAACTAGGTTAACTATGGTTAAAACTAAGTTGAAACTAGATTTCAATTATGGTTTGTTATATTTGAACTATGTATATCTAGTGATGTTTTTACATGTAACATAAATGTTATGATTCGAATAAATTTCTAAAGTTTCAAATGATTCAAAGTGAACTTGTTAAATATTTTAAAAATTAATATTAAAAAATTCAATATGAACTACATATTTAATCTAAATATGACAAAAACCTAAATGATAAATTTATAATTCAAGCATAAATTTATATATATGTACATGTTAACTAAATTTCACTATGTTAACTAAGTTAAGTAGGTTTGAAGTACATCAAGGTTAATTAGGTTAACTAAGTTTCACTAAGTTAACTAGGTTAACTATATTTGTTCAGGTATAGTTAACTAGGTTATCTAAGTTTGACTAAGTTAACTAAGTTTGAATTATGAAAAGTTAACTAAGGTTAAAATTAATTTTGTATAGGTTTGAATTATGGTTAACTACGTTAAGTAAATTTGAATAAGATAGCTAAAAGTTAACTATATTAACAAAATTTAACTAAAGTTAACTACGATTAACTAAGTCAACTAGATTTCAACTATGGTTAACTAATGATAACTATGTTAAAAAAAACATATTAATAAACATTATAAATCTAACATAACTACAAATTATCCTAATAATCATTAAATTAAAAAATATGCGCACATACGCAATGAAAAAAATTTAAAAAAATTATTAAAAAAAAACCTACCTGGTTTGGCCGAAAGACTCAAGAGCTCCTCAATCTATGGAAAACCGCTACAGATGAAATGAGGAACTTAGAGGGCTCAAGAGAATATATAGGTTTTTAATTTTTGGCCGAACCATGTTTCAGCCAAAAATGGTTCGGATGAAGTGGTTCCGGCCAAAACCTTGATGCCACGCGACGCAAGGTGGCACCGCGTGGCTGCCACTTATTTTCAACTGAAAATTATTCGACCAAATATGTTTTGGTTGAAACACACTTCAGTTGAAATGTCTCAATTGTCCTATGTGACATAGGTACGTATGTTTACTCGAAAAGTTTGGCTCTAAAGGATATGAAGGTATATTTCTTGGTTATTCATCAAAGAGAAAAGCATATAAATGTTTGATCAAGGCTACTAACAAAACTGTTGAAAGTGAAAATCTAAGAACTAATGAATTTGTAGAAAGGAATGAAGAGGATAGAAAAAGGGAACCTGAGGATCAAAAAATATTTATTTATCCCCAAGAAGGCAATTCAGTTGAAGCAACCGAGCTATATCAAGGAGGAACCTACCAACAAGATGAGCCTCCACTAAGGGATAAAAACACTGATGAATAGTTTATGGAGCCTATATTAGAAAAATATGTGAGAAGACACCACTCACTGAGCAGAATTATTGGAGAAAATAACATAGGAGTCATGAAAAGAAGTAATTTGAAAGACAACACATGTTTGATTTATGAATTTGAGCCAAGATTAGTGAAGGATGCACTAGGAAATGAAGATTGGATTAATGTTATGAAAGAATAAATAGATCAGATTGCAAAGAACAACACATGGTTACTGGTACCAAGACCTAATGATAAGAATGTGATTGGAACAAAATGGATTTTCAGAAATAAACTCAATGAGAAAGGAGATGTGATAAAAAATAAAGAAAGGTTAGTCTGAAAAGGGTATGGACAAGAAGAAGGTATTGATTATGGTGAAAATTTTGCACCTGTTTCTAGATTAGGTGTAAGGATATTACTTGCATATGCTGCATATAAAGGATTTAAAGTTTATCACATGGACGTTAAGTCTGCATTTATGAATGAAATTCTTGAAGAAGAAGTCTACATTGAACAACTTGAAGGATTTGTTCAGAATTATGATAAGGATATGATCTACAAGCTACAAAAAGCCTTATATAGATTGAAGCAAGCACCCCGAGCATGGTATGCAAGATTACACTCTTAATTAATCTAGATTGGATTTGAAGGGACTAGTGATAACAACAATTTATACTCAAAATTTGATAGTAATGATAAAATTATGATTACTGAGATATTTGTTGATGACATTATATTTGGTGGAAATGAGATAATATCTAAATCATTTGCTGAGGAAATAAGAAAGGAATTTGAGATGTCTATGATAGGAGAGATTAAATTTCTTTATTAGACTTCAAATTCAACAAATAAAGGATGACATCTACATAAAATAATCTAAGTATATCAAGGAGGTCCTAAAAACATTCAATATGGAAGAATCTAAACCGGTTGGAACACTAATGGCTACTGGTTGCAAATTGTCAAAGGAAGATGACACTAAGGAAGTAAATGAGATACTTTATCGATCCATGATTGGTAAACTACAATATGTTGCCCATAGATGACTAGATATTTCACATTCAGTTGGTATAGTTGTGAGGTTTTTCACAAACCCAAATGAGACACATAGGTGTGCAGTTAAAAGGATATTTAGATATCTGAAAGATACTAAAGATTTCAGTCTGTTATATACAAAAGGAGGAGATTTCGATCTCAAGGTATATATTGATGCTGACTAGGATGGAAATGTTGATGACAGAAAGAGCACTAGTGGTAGAGATTTATTTTTAGGAGAAAGGTTAGTGACATGGTTAAGCAGGAAACAAAGCTATATTTCACAATCTATTGCCGAAGCTGAGTATGTTGTTGTAGCTATGAATTGTTCTAACATTGTATGGGTCAAACAATTACTGGAAGGTATGCATGAAGATATTACTAATCCAATTACAATTTATTGTGATAATACCAATGCTCTTAACATATTAAAGAATTTGGTGATGCATTAAAAAATAAAGCTTATATCTATTATCAATGATATATTTACAAAACCATTACCGAAGGATTCTTTTGAGCAACTCTGAGGTAAGTTAGGGGTTATTCCCCTATCGAATGTTCATTAAGGCATGATGTATGCTACAAGATTTCAATTACTCAATAGAATATCTATATTATGAGTTGATGCTAGTGTTCATTCTTTAGGTGAAGTCTGAAGTTTATGACTGCAATGGAAAATCTATACATTTGAAGTATGATTTGAAAAGTTTTATGTTTCTTTGGCATTGTTGTCAAAGAGGGAGAATTTTATCAAAAGAGGGAGAATATATGAAAGAGGCAGAATATTATTGATTATTATTGAATACAACGGAGAATGTTGTTGATGCACTAATATTGCAGTGGAGAAGATCAAAATAAACATTGTCAAAGATGAACAGTAAAGAAGACTACTACTGATAGAAGGATAAAGACTACATAATAAGATCAAGTATGACAAAGAAAAAGCTAGAACTTAGAGGGAGAATATGAATGATAGTGAAGTATTACCATCATCAATTGAACACTGAATATTGTTAGTGTTGCCATCAATGCCAAAGAGGGAGATTGTTACCATAACTTATAGTAATGTTGAAGATTGATTATCTAATGGTGATGATGATGAAGTCTGACCAAGATAATAGGAATACATGATAGTAGAAAGGTTAGATCAGTTATTGTCTTGTCATTTATGTCAAGCAATTGATTTTTGGTTTATATTATGTTGCCATATCATTCAGTAATGATATAAGTTGAATGAGTTAAGAAGAAGAAGAAATGAGATGTTGATAAGTTGAAGAACATAAATGAGAAACTGATTCTGATCAAACAATGATTAGATTATATTGATATAATTAATTTCTACCTAATATATATTTATGTTAAGTCAATAAAGCATGGTGATGAAGATTTATCAAATCGGTAAGTTAAGTTGTTTTGGCTACCGATTAGGATATGTCACTCGGTAAAGGCAAAGGAACCAAAGGCACTAAACAAAAAAGAAAAGTTTAGGCACCGAGAAAATTTAACTAAAATCCAAATAGAGGACATTGAGTGAGGAAAAAATATTAAATAAGGATTGAAGCGACATTTAATGATTAACTATGATGAGCTGGATGATCATGATGACAAAGAGAGTTAGTTACAAGAGATCTACAGACAAGAAAATTCAAGGTGAAGATCTATGGAAAGATCTAAGTTGAAAAAGAGATGGATCAAGTTTCGAGAAAAGTTCAAGTTCCTAGGTGAAAAGAAAATATGTTATCAAGATCTAGATTCAAGGCATAAGGAATTGGATGGTTAAGATTGATTAAAGGAAAAAATAATAAAGGATATTAAGAGGAAAACATTGTCTATATAAAGGATGGATTTGTATGACTAAATGACTTGCAAACTAAATAGTTGAAGGGTCACCAACTTTTGCAGTGAAGAAGGAACATAGAGATTCTGAGTGGAAATGAAAGATTTGATGAAGTGTTGAAGGTAGTAGATAATGAAGAATTGAAGTGAAGATTGAAGAGCTCAAACAGATTTGACTGAGGAAAGATAGTAGATAATATACACGTCAATTTATTTAATGTTGCTTACTATTATTTGTAATAGAGAAATATCTTAACATAGTGGACTTAATAGTCTTATTGTAAAATCTTTGAAAAAGGTAACATTCTAAAGAGTGTTTGAAGCGCTCTAACAAGGCCAATCCTAACAGGGTGAAGATCCTAACATATCTAAGGTAAATCCCTTAATCGGGTCACACATAACAGTGTGCATTGTAATCTTTAACCAGATTGGATCTTAACCGAGTGTATTTTCTTAGTGGGTGACAAGTCCCATAGTGGTTTTTCCAAAAGCTAGGTTTCCACATTAAATTTTAAAACCCCTCCAACCCTAACATATTTGATTTCTCTTTGGAAGTTAGGGGAATGTTGTAGAGACTTATATGCTCAGATAAGAGTAGGTTTTTTATTGAAGTTTTAATAACAAATTCATTCTTAACTATAATACTTTCACTTTCATTTAGGTAGTGATAAATGTTTTCAGTATATTCTTGCATGTGTAATCATCTCTTCTTATGATTGCATGGGGACCTGATGATATGGAGGCACCTAATAAATTTATATGAGCTAATATTTATCAATGGTTATGATCTCTTAGATAAATTAGGGTCAATATTGATACTTGGGTACTTAAACTATAATTGATAAATCAATGCTATGGTTTCCAGATCTCTTTAATGGTTTGATTATTGTATATGCTAAATGTGGGCCTCAAACTTATCCATACACTTCAACATATTCCTTATTCATCAATCACATGCAAGAAAGTTGCATTAAGCTCCTTCAAAAGAGTTTTGAATGCAAATTTTTTTTTAGTCTCTACAACAAGATCCTTAGCAATTACATCCTAATTCAACTAAAAGAAGGACATAGGGAAGCCATCTAATCTAGGGGATTTATTTACTTGAAAGGAGAAGATGTTAGAAATAGGAAATACTGAGAGGGGGGGGGGGGTGAATCAGTATTTCACAAAATTTTTCTTTTGCCCACTTATGGATATAACAGATTACTTTAGTGCATACAAAGATTATCAAGCTGATTAACAAACATAGCAGTAAATAGAAAGAATTCATAATGCATGATATGTTCTCGAGGAAACCCTGGCCAAGGGAAAACCCTAGTGAGGATGGTACCCACAAAGATCACTAATCAAAAGTATCCTATTAGGGATATTGGACCCTGTTAGGAGTCAATTTACAATATATAGTAGATCTGTCCCGGTTAAAGGACTTTAGGCCTTGTTAGAAGCCTTAACCCTGTTAGGAGTTAGATTACAAAACCTGATCACCAGTTGAGCTCACTGCCCAAACAGGTAATACAAAATGTTTCTGATTGTAATATGGTACTTCTTACCACTTCCCATCAATAGCCTTTGCTGCTATCACAATATACAACTATCGCAAGTTATCTTTTCTTTCTTTTTACATATCACATATATTTTCTCATTACATTTCAAGTATGCCTAATATATGAGTTATTAGAGCTAATAAATTTACATGGTCGGCTTCCAAAATATTTATCAAAGAGTAAACATCTAGGATGTCATCCCTTCATAATGTTAAGTCATTATTTTGACAAGAAAAAATAATCCCTTAACTCTTTTGCTAATACTGTCTCCAAAACTGTTCTATCTGCAAAAACTATCTTCGGTAAACTTTGAATAAATTTGTTCGTATTGCTCCAAAATTTATGTGCACTGAGATGGGGTATCCTCATACTCTATAGAAGCTTTAGTTAACTACAGAAACAAAAATATTTCTCCAGTGGACGTCGCCAACTAAATCTTCATCGGGTGCTCTGTCAGGATCACTGTATCCATACTTAGACAATTTCTTCCTTCAACTTGCCATACTTGCATTCTAGATTTTGTGCTCTCAATAGAGATCATATGTTTCCATAATGAAAACATCTATGGATCCACATTAGACAAATTTCCAACAATCTCCCCCTTTGTCATTGGTGGCAACATATGGGAAAATTAGCTAAGTGTGCAAATAAAACTTCAAAGTATTTACACAAAATTGTGGCCAAAAGTTATACAACACATATACAATATTGTACTCCATAGAATAGCTCCCCCTATGAGTATCCTTCCTCATAATATATTCAATTTCCTGCTATCTCTCCCCCTTTGACAACAATGACAAAGATAGGGTGTACCAAAATTTCAAATTTTTTTTTTTATACCTTGTTATCAGCTATTGCAAAGCTGGTAGGCTTGCAACATAGTCACCAAACTCTAACTTCCATGATTCAAAATCTTTCTCCCATACCTTCCTGATGGATTCAACAATATTGAGTAGAGTACTCAATCCGTATGCTTCTGTTTGACAAGCTTGTAGGGAATTGAAGCTAAACTTCTGAAAAGATGTCTTTGCTGAAAGACAGTGCTCAATTTGGTCTTCAACAATTGAGGTCTTGATTGAGATGTGCTCTCTCAAGATGTTAATCCTGAGCATCTTTCTGTTCTTCTCCTCTGCTAACATTCTGATTTCATCATTCAACTTCCTTATGCTCTTCTCTACAGAACTTATCTTTACATTTGGGCTTGACAAGGTGTTTGTTTCAGCTGTAATTGCATCTATCTTCTCTCTGATCTTCTTATCTTCTTCAGCTATTAGGATTTCTGATTTTGTGCATTGTATATACAAAATCTTTCCAGTCTCAAAATGTTTCCTCAAATTCTTTATGCATACATCCAAACTACCAATATCATTTCGAATATTTACACTTAAATTTTGTTGCATTTCTGCTTCAAAGTCTTCCTAAACTTTTATTCTAGCAATATCCTTTAAGTTAGAAAATTCAGAGTCAAAAGAGTTTATTACTGTTTTAGCTTTCTCAAGTGGATCTGATTCAGATGCTGATCACACTCTCAAGTTTCTCTGTCAAAACTCTAACTTTTCCTTCAGGGTCCTTCACCTTCTTATTCTTTCCAATAATTTTATTAAGAGATGTGATGAACTCAAGCTGATCATCATCTTCAACTTCTTTTCCAAGGTCTTCAAAAATTGAACCAATTTGTCTCTTCTTACTGTCAGGTGCACTAGGGGTAGTGACCTTTGTCAAAATTTGTTTACCTTTAACTATCTGTACTACTGGAACTGATTCTGATACTACTGGTGCTTCCACTACCTCTGTATCCTTTTTTGATTCTGTAATCTTCTCTTGCTCTTCTAAAGCCAAATTGTCAACAATGTTTCCTAGATTATGAAATACTGCATCATCTGACTCTAGTGTCACTTTGGTTCCTTCAATGTCCATTGATTCTTTTCCAATATTGATATGTGAAGAAGATGGAACTTCTTCAATACCAACTTCCTCTGCATGCAGTTCCTCTGATTGCTTCTTCTAAGGATCTGATTCAACTTGCTTTCCTGCAACTATATCTGCAAGAACTTGCATTACTGCTTGCTCTGTCTCTTTCTGTACGTCCTCCTTTTTGCCTCCCATTATAAGGATTGTTCTTCTCTTAGTTCTCAATAAAGTTCCAAGAGACTTCAAGAATATCTTCAAATGATCTTCATCCTCAACTTCACAGAACTATCTGATTACATGTTCTCTCATCTTTATGTCCTCCTCTTGTGCTCTTTGTTTTCTATTCATAAGTCTGTTATACAAATCTTCTAGGATCTTACCATGAATAGTGCTAAGTTTCTTATCTGTCACAATCATATGTGTAATCATTGCATTTTCAAAATTCAATCTGTCAAATGATCCATATAGATAATAGAATTTATTCAACTTAGTGAAGTCTCCATGCTTCAATATATCTTCATTAACTCTTTCAATTCTTGGTTTCCAAGTTTTCTTCTTGATTGAAACTACATCATCATCTTTAATTACTGCTACATTTCTAGGTACAGGTGGTATAATCACTTTCTGTCTCTTGCTAGGTCCTGTTGCACTCAGTTTTACTCTTTTTCTAGGAATAGGAGAAAAATATTTATCTCCTTCATCTTTTTCAGGTACTTCAACTTTTAACTTTACTGCAATAGGATCAATAG
The DNA here is from genome assembly GCA_027943335.1 of Chamaecyparis obtusa. NCBI lineage: Eukaryota > Viridiplantae > Streptophyta > Pinopsida > Cupressales > Cupressaceae > Chamaecyparis > Chamaecyparis obtusa. The sequence continues at coordinate 670,447 of BSBK01001993.1, forward strand.
GATCTGCACTAGATGCCTCAGGTGAAATTACAAGATTTTCAATTTTCTTCAAGGCTTCTGCAATCTTCTTAGCTATGTCAAACTCATGACTTGACATACCTGATTCTTTCAATATTTTCTTCATAGTAGATTCAACTCTCTTACTAGATTGCTTCTTTTCTCTCAAACTTATTGCAGAGTTTGAAATTCTCTTCATAGGTTCCAAACCTATTTGCATGACCATCCAACTCACACTTTAACAATCTATTCACATATCCTACTATTTCTGCTTCAGATATTTCATAGCCAAGAGTGTCTATGAATTCCATTCTAGGCTCAACTACTTCAATGTAGGTGAAATCAATGTCTACCATAAAACAAATTTCATCTTTATGCTTTTCAACTAAGGATTGAGGAATCCTTGATTTATTCTTAAGAATATTCTAAAAAGTCTTCAATACAAGCTTCACACTGTCATTAACTTTATCAAAAAGGTGCTTCATGTAGACTAAGTTTATTCTTTCCATTGTGTTCACATTGTCACTCCAATCAACTATGTAGGGAAATCTTCTCAAAATATGGAAAAACATATAGGTTATCAGAGATGAAAACCTAAACTATGTGTACTTAGCCTTCTTAATCTTTTCTAAGCTCTCAAATAACTAAATTTTCAAAATTTCACATAGGTCTACTTGTTTCTTCTCAATACACATAAGATAAGCTAATGAACCATTCCTACAGCCATGTCATCTTCCCTTGAACTACCACATAATTTAGTTGTTAGGATCTTGCAAAGGTACCTAACATTATCTTGCTTAATTTTACTTATCACAATTCCTCTACCATTATAACTATATCCAGTGTTGTCTAAAACAATCTTTCTCATGTTCTTTTCATTCAGTGGAATCTCTCCAACTTTTGATAATCTAGTAACATCATGAATTAGGTCAGCAGTTATATCAATGACTCTATCCTCCATCCAGAATTTCCCATTGTGGATTCTACTTAAAATGATCTTGGTACATTCCTCATCATTAAATTCATGCTTCATGGAATATTTGATAATTTCATTGTTCTCTAGGTGCCCATAAGCTGGTTTAACTAACATGTCTTGATTGTACAATTTCCTGTAATCATCACTAAAATCTACATCTCCCAAACTTTCAAACTTGCAACCTAAATATCCTTTAACATTCTCAATGTGCAATACTTTGTCTAGTACAGATGATAGTGCTAGACTGTTATCAATTTCAGTTGGTTCTACTAGTTCTTTCTTAATCTTAGGTCTATTGTTATCCTTAACATTATGAACCATAGAAATATCCATCTTATCAACTGATTAAAGATCAAAAAATACCTCAACTTTTCAAATCTAGGGTTTTGGTATGATCGTCACTGCAAACTACTTCCAAACTTCTTCAAATCATCCTCAACTCACTTTTTCTTCTTTCAAATCTCTTTTCAATCACTTTGTAATCATGATAACTTCAATTTTGACCTTATAACACTTCACATTAACTCGATCTGACATCACATTCATTCATTTTGCCGCTAAAACCTCAAAAATTTGATTCTGCAAACCTGCAACCATAAAACTTTCTGCGACCTCACAAAACACAATATTTTCTTTTGTGCACTTAACCATAGCATTAGTACAACATAATAAACCTATATCTAACTGCACAAAACTTAACTCATTCAAATTATTAATCTACACTAATCTAAGTCCTAAACTATAGAAACTTACAAAATTTAAGTACTTAAAGAAGGGTCAGGTAAAGATTCATCCTTACCATTAGTTACATTACCTTCCTAACTACTTTCAGTGTTGACTATACCTCCTTGATCTGTGCCTTTATCAAATTTTACTTCATCTTTATTGCTACAACAACCTTTCTCTTTGTTTCCTGCATTTTCATTCCTTCTTGCATTGTTCCTAGGGTTAGGGTTATGATGATAACCTCCATTGTTCATTCTGCAAAATCTTGCTGAGTGTCCAAACTTGTTGCATATCTAACAAATGATTCCATTGTTTCCAAACCTCTGTCCTTGCTGGTTAATCGATGACCTACAATTTCTAGCAATATGTCCTACTTTGTTGCATCTAAAACATACTACCACTTTTCTTTGATTCATTTCTTCAATAGATTTCTTATCTACATTGTTAGTATTCCCAATCATTCTATCATAATTATTCACAATTACTTTAGGTCTTCTACATTCGTTAGCTCTGTGTCCAAAACTATGACAATTATAACAATGTCCATTAAGAGGTTTAAATTTCTTACTTGTGCAATCTCTCTTCATGTGCCCAATAGTATTACAAGCAAAACATCTACCTTTGAATTGTCTTTGCATTCCTTTAGATGATTCTTCTTGTTTTGATTCTTCTTGCTTTGATTCTCCTTTCTCTCTAGGTGGTTCTTCTTTAGGTGGATCTTCCAATGTGTTCTCATCTAGCTTTATTTCCTCCACACTTTCAGATGTCTTCAGATCTGGCTTCTTACTTTCGTGGATTGTTCTAAACATACTAAATCCAAATCCAGTCCTATCAAAGAATGGTTCTTCAAAAGAAATTTGTTTTCCAGTCTTATCACTATTTGAATATAGCCTTTCAATTTGTTGTTTAGATTGAGTTAATTCACCTTTCACAATTTTATTATACTTCTCAAGTTCCACATACTGCACTTTTACTTTTTCAGATTCGGATGTTTCCTTTTCAAGTCTTGACCTCAGATCTTCACTCTCAATTTTCAATTTTTCATTATCAGATCTCAAATTTCCATCTTTCATACTAAGCTTGAGATTTACTATCTTCAACTCATGCTTAAGGATCTCATTTTCTTTTTCTAATTCATCACAATCTTCAACAAGCATATCAGATTTCTTTTTAGATTTTAGATCTTCAATCTTACCTTTTAATTTGTCAATAGCATTCTTTGCATCTTCATATTTTCTTCTTAAGGAGTTTCTTTCATCAGCAAGCATATCAATCTATTCAAGAGCTTCTTCAAGATTCTTCTGAAGTTGATCCATATCCATAGAGATCTTACTCATGCTGCTAAGCTTTCCTTGAATGTTCCTTCTCTGAGTAACTATGCTCTGATACCAATTGTTAGAAATAGGAAATACTGAGAGGGGGGGTGAATCAGTATTTCACAAACTTTTTCTTTTGCCCACTTATGGATATAACAGATTACTTTAGTGCATACAAAGATTATCAAGATGATTAACAAACATAGCAGTAAATAGAAAGAACTCATAACGCATCATATGTTCTCGAGGAAACCTTGGCCAAGGGAAAACCCCAGTGGGGATGGTACCCACAAAGATCACTAATCAAAAGTATCTTGTTAGGGATATTGGACCCTGTTAGGAGTCAATTTACAATATATAGTAGATCTGTCCTGGTTAAAGGACTTTAGGCCTTGTTAGAAGCCTTAACCTTGTTAGGAGTTAGATTACAAAACCTGATCACCAGCTGAGCTCACTGCCCAAACAGGTAATACAAAATGTTTCTGACTGTAATATGGTACTGCTTACCACTTTGCATCAATAGCCTTTGCTGCTATCACAATATACAACTATCGTAAGTTATCTTTTCTTTCTTTTTACATATCACATATATTTTCTCATTACATTTCAAGTATGCCTAATATATGAGTTATTAGAGCTAATAACTTTACATGGTTGGCTTCCAAAATCATTATCAAAGAGTAAACATCTAGGATTTCATCCCTTCATAATATTAAGTCATTATTTTGACAAGAAAAAATAATCCCTTAACTCTTTTGCTAATATTGTCTCCAAAACTGTTCTGTCTGCAAAAACTAGCTTTGGTAAACTTTGAATAACTTTGTTCGTACTGCTCCAAACTTTATGCGCACTAAGATGGGGTATCCTCATACTCTGTAGAAGCTTTAGTTAACTACGCAAACAAAAATATTGCTCCAGTGGACGTCGCCAACTAAATCTTCATCGGGTGCTCTATCAGGATCACTGTATCCATACTTAGACAATTTCTTCCTTCAACTTGTGATACTTGCATTCCAGATTTTGAGCTCTTAATAGAGATCATATGTTGCCATAATGACAACATCTATGCATCCACATTAGCCAAATTTCCAACAGAAGACAACATCATGAACTTCCTACTTCAAGGGGATCTTGGTAAGATAATGATTCATTTTAGGAGACACGATAGAGGGAATATCCTTAAGAAGAATCATTTGTCCCTAGAGATCCAAAACACCACCATAAAATACAATAAGAAAAGTGAAAGTAAAGAAATCTAATTATAATGAAATGTTAGTGACGTTAATTACCAAAAAAATTAAATATGTTTTGTAAAGAGAGTTTCGAATCTAATCACAAATTGTTCTATAGGTGGTTCTTTGTTAGGGTTTTCCTTAAACTATAAATGTAAACAAACAAAATTTTTCCTTCCATGAAATTGAGGAAAGAAATAAAACAAACATCTTTAAAGAAATGTGGTTTCAGGACTACAAAAAATGGATTTGCTAAAAATTCTTTGGAAACTTACAAGAAAATGTAATTGGCAGGTGTAAAGCCAAATTTGCTAGCATCCTTCATGTCTATATCAAAGTGGAAGCTCTAGACAAGGGCATGGATATCCATGAAAAGATAATGGAAGGGTAATTTTAATCAAATGTTGTAGTTGCAAGTGGCATGGTAAACATGTACGTGAAAAGTGGAAGGACAAATAAAGCATGTCAACTTTTTGAGAAAATGCCTCTAAGAAATTTAGTTTCTTGGACTACAATAATAGTAGGATAGGAAAATGTAGGCTCATGGAATGCCATGACAATAGGATATATAAAAAATGGATTTCTTTGAAAATATTTTAGAAACTTTCCAGAAAATGCAATGCACAAGTGAAAAGAAGATTCTAACAACCTTTTCTAGCATACTTGCAGTATTTGCAAAGATAGGAGCTTGTAACAGGATATGATAGGGTTTTTTTTCTCAAATGTAGTTGCAAGCGCCCTAGTAGACAATAATGCAAAATGTGGAAGCATGGGGAAGGAATGGGAACTATTTTGAAAAATACCTCAAAGAAATGTGGTTTCATGAATTGGCAGAAAATGGGTTTGTTGATAACGATTTGGAAACTTACAAGTAAATTCATTTGGTAGGATATGCACTAAATGGATTTGTTGAAAATGCTTTAAAAATAATACACCTAGCAGGTGTATAGCCAAACTTCACAACACTAGAGATTACACATTTGGAAATATGACTTTAATCATATGAATAAAAGATGATTTTGTTAGAACAAACAACAGATTGCATTAGAACAAAGCAACATTTTTCTATAGCATAAAATGGTGTTTCATTTAATAGCTTGATCTTGTGAAGACCCCAATTAAAATGCGGTGTGTATGGGGTCTGTGTGGCTTATGGAGTACTATAATGAGGTCAAATAACTATAATGATGGGCACTACTGAAAATCATTGCTTACCTCTATTGACTTTCATAGTAACACAAATTAACCTACATGTGTCCTAATTTCACCCAATTTGAAGTCAAATGCATTACTACCAGTAGCTTTCTTGCACACCCTTTTCTAATAAGCTAGAGAAAAATAAATAAATTGTAAAACTCAGTTCAAAAAATGAATGTTAGGGGATAGAAAAATGAAAAGTGTATGAACAACAAATAATGAAGAATGGACATAAATGGGCATACCTAGAAAGTATTTTGTTTCTTTCAAAAATCCTTGCAAAATTTACTATTGTTATTCCTCCATATATAGATTGTTAGCATGGAAGATAAATGATAGATGACTTGTAAAAAATAGAGAGTACATTAAGGGTGAGATACAAAAATTGAGGATAGAGGAGGAAAAAAATAGAGTTGGAAGGAAAGGGTAATAGAAAGGTCGGCGGATGAGGAAAAAAATCAACCATTTTAGGTGGCTAGAAAATGGGAACAAAAATGAGGATAGAGACTCAGGAAAAAAAAAATTGAAAGGAAAGGGTAATAGAAAGGTCGACAGATGAGGGAAAAAATCAACCATTTTAGGCAACTGCAAAATGGGAACAATGACAACAAAATAGGAAAAAACTTGGTACAAATGGTATCACATAGAAAAGAGCCCAAAACAATTGGGAATTTTTTTCACATATGGGGCTGAAAACTATTTGACTAAAAATGTTATTTTATGGGAGAAAATCTCCCACATAAATCCTATCGGCATAAATATAATATAAAAGAATAAAATGAATGAGGAAGCATACAAATTTATAACAATAAGATATATATGATGCAGGAGCATCCTGGGTGTAAGAGCAATCTTGCATCACCCAAAAATATTTCTATTTTTGTATTCAATAAGGGCTATTTTGTGCAGAGCTTCTATTTATGGAAAGTTACTATTTTTGGTAATTTTTGTATGTGCTCAGAATGATCTGATTTCTTTCTTGGAGGTTCATTTTGGTCATATAAGTCTGCCAGTAAAGTTTCATTGCCAGATCCAGTGTATATTGGAAGATATTGAAGATTTTCGGTTTTGGCAGCAGGGTACAGAAACTTTGAACTCAGTTTTGAAGGCTTTAGAGGCCCCGGATGAGGTTGAAAATTTGGGTGACAGGTGCTTGCGCGGGTCAAGCCTGTAGAGCACTTCGTGGCGTTTCTGAAATGGGGTTATAATAGTCAATCGGGTCAACTGGTGATGACTTATGATCTCCGGAAGTCGGGTCACCTGAAATGGCGAAAAATAATTTTCCTTCAAAATTTTTGTTCGGGTTTCAAAAATTATTTTGAGCCGACTTTGATGTAATAAATTGAAAAATAAAATAATTCTAAGTTTGGTCGGCCCTTAGGGCTAAATTTCTGGAACCTTCTCGGGCGGTGGAAATTGCCTATATAAGGAAGGCTGTATTATTGTCTTAGGCAGTTTAGAATAGTTCTGGGTAGTAGATCTAGGTAATAGTTCGAGGCTTTGTCCTACAGAATATTGTAAGGGAATGCCCATGTGGCTTTGCATATTGTAATTCTGAAAGTTTGTAATTCCACATTTGTGGAGATAATAAGAAGCCAATTTTCTGTTCTTGCATATTGTTGTTGTTTCTCTATTTCTGTTATGTGTTTGTGGCATTAAGGGGAGCACCCTTCATCAGGTGGTATCAGAGCAGGAGTTCTTGAGAGTGTAAACAGATCGCCGACTGTGAGGCAGTTTTCACCAGGACCGTGGCTAGGGTTTCAGCGCGCATCGCGAAAATGCCTCCATGAAGGGAACGTGGTGGAAGAGCTGGTGTTGTAACACCTGAGGTTAGAGAGCTGCAGAGACAAGTGCGAGCATTGCAAGAAGAGATTCGCAGAGGAATGAATCTTAATGTCAGAGACGAAAGCGAGGATGAAGCCGAAGAAGAATATCAAGAAGGAGAAGTTGAAATTGTGAACCAGGAGGAAGAAAGACTTTTTCGGGCGATTTCCAAGATTGGAAAAAGACCTAAGATTGAGGTTCCTACATTTTCTGGAAATCTTAACCCAGAGGAATTGATTGACTGGATCAATGAATGTGAGGAATATTTTGAGTATGAAGATGTTGAAGATCCTGATAGGGTCAAATTTGCGAACGCCAGATTGAAAGGTCATGCGAAGATCTGGTGGCAAGAAATTCAATTTTAGCGAAATAGAAGAGGGAAAGATAAAATCACAAGATGGGATCAGATGGTGGATAAATTGAAGTGACAGTTCATTCCTGTTGATTATGAGCTTGACCTACTAAAGAAAATGCAGAGTTTGAAGCAAGCAGGAAGATCTGTTCAGGAGTATACAGAGGAGTTCTATCGACTTCTCATCAGAACAAGCCATGCAGAAGCTAATAAGGAGAAAGTTTCCCGATACCTTAATGGGTTAAGGCCAAGCATTCAGGAGGAGCTGAATCTGGTTCGAATGAACAGTATTGAAGAGGCATACCAGTTTGCCCTAAAAGTAGAGGAAAAGCTGAACAAGAAGTTTGAGAGCAGACAAAATGGAAGAGGTCGCGGTGGACGATCTGGTGGACGATCATATGGTGGCCGAAATGAAGATCCAAAAAAGAAGGATGAGGCCAGTAGCAATCACAATTAGCGAGGAAATAATTCCAATCGCTTCCAGGATCAGAATAATAGAGATCAGAGAGGAAGAGGAAGAGGACAAGGATCTGGAAGAGGTGGCTTCCGTGGAACATGTTTTCACTATGGAGAAGAAGGTCATAGGGCATTTGAATGTCCTTAGCGCCAAGGCAGAACAGACAGGAGAAATGAAGGCCAGGCCAGAGTTGCACATGTAGATGAAGATGCCAGATCATCAAATTCTGAAGATGCTGAAAGAGGAGAAACATTGATTAACAGAAGAGTCCTGTTGAGTGGTGAGAATGAAATTGAGCAAAGGAGGAGCCTATTTCGCACCAGGTGCAAGTGTGAAGGTAAATGTTGTGATGTGATTATCGATAGTGGGAGCACTGACAATTTGGTGTCAGAAGAGATGGTGACAAAGTTGAAGCTCAAGAGACAGAAACACCCACATCCATATCGGATTGCCTGGGTACAGGATGACCACAAGGTCATGGTCAATGAACAATGCCTAGTGAAGTTCAAGATTGGCGGATACCAAGATGAGGTATTATGTGATATCATATCTATGGATGCATGTCATATGTTGTTGGGTAGACCATGGCAGTTTGACAGATGTGCTATACATGATGGTCGTGCAAATACCTATTCCCTGACAAAGGATGGAGTGCGACATAAGCTAAAACTATTGAAGGAGACTGAAGAAAAGGTATGTGGTAATGCAAGGATAACTTTTGTTGATGGAAGAAATTTCCTAGATGGTATGAGGCATGAGCATGTATGTTTTGCTTTAATTCCAAAAGCTGGTAAAGAGGAAGTAGAAGATGTTCCTGTAGAAGTTGCAGATTTGTTGAATGAGTTTCAGGATATTGTATCCGATAACATGCCTGATGGATTACCACCAGTCAAAAAGATCAGTCATCAGATGGACTTGATCCTAGGAGGGAGTTTGCCGAATAAGGCAGCACATAGAATGACACCTACCGAAAGTGAGGAGTTGAACAGACAAGTACATGAACTATTACAAAAAGGATTGATCTGTGAGAGTCTGAGTCCCTGTGCTGTACCAGCAGTATTAGCACCAAAGAAGAATGGAGAATGGAGGATGTGTACAGATTCTAGGGCAATAAATAAGATCACAATCAAGTACAGGTTTCCATTGCCATGAATGGATGATATTATGGACTATTTGAGTGGAGCTATGTATTTCTCAAAGATAGATCTGAAGAGTGGATATCATCAGATTCGGATCAGAGAAGGAGATGAATGGAAGACTGCCTTCAAGACAAAAGAAGGACTGTATGAGTGGTTAGTCATGCCTTTTGGGCTAACCAATGCACCGAGCACTTTCATGCGGCTCATGAATGAGGTTCTGAAAGAATTTCTGGGTAAGTTTGTCATTGTTTACCTAGATGATATTTTGATTTTTAGTAAGACATTGGAGGAGCATATGATGCATATTCGTATGGTATTTGAGAAGCTGAGAGAAGAGAAATTGTTGATTAATTTGAAGAAGTGCAGTTTTGTGAAGAAAGAGTTAGTGTATTTGGGATTTGTAGTTTCAGCAGAAGGTCTAAAAATGGACCCAGAGAAGGTACAGGCTATCTTGGAATGGCCTACTCCAAGGAGTGCTACTGAGGTAAGATCTTTTCATGGTTTAGCTAGCTTTTACAGAAAGTTTATCAAAAATTTTAGCAGTATTTGTGGACCCTTGACTGAAACAATGAGAGGGGATAGAAAAGAGTTTAAGTGGCCTAATGGGGCAGAAAAGAGTTTTCAATTATTGAAACAAAAAGTTATAGAACAACCTATTTTAGCACTTCCAGATTTTAATAAAGTGTTTCAAGTAGATTGTGATGCTAGTGGTACTGCAATAGGAGCTATTATGAGCCAAGAAGGTAAACCTGTTGCTTATTTTAGCGAGAAGTTAAATGACGCCAAGAGGAAATATTCTGTTTATGATCAGGAATTTTATGCTATAGTTCAGGCATTAAAGAAGTGGAGACATTATCTGCTTCCTAAGGAGTTTGTTTTGTATACTGATCATCAAGCTTTGCAATATTTGAATAGTCAAGGAAAATTGAATCAAAGGCATTTGAAATAGGTTGAGTTTTTGCAGAGTTATACATTTGTTTTGAAACACAGGAGTGGAAAGTCTAATAGGGTTGCAGATGCTCTTAGCAGAAGGCAACTATTACTGACAGAAATGTAGATTGAAGTGGTTGGGTTTGAGGAACTCAAGAATTTGTATCCAGAGGATCCTGATTTTGGTGCAGCTTGGAAGGCTTGTACAGAACCTGTTACTCTAGACAGGATGAAATGGCTAGATTTTATCATCCAAGATGATATGCTATTCAGAGGGAGTCAGTTGTGCATTCCATGAAGTTCTATGAGGGAGAATCTCATCAAGGAGAAGCATAGTGGAGGATTGGTTGGACATTTTGGTCGTGATAAAACCATTGGTTTGGTTAGTGAGAATTATTATTGGCCGCAGTTGCAGCAAGATGTGAAGAAGTTTGTATAGAGTTGCAGAGTATGTCAGATGGCGAAAGGAGTGAAGCAGAATACAGGATTGTATCAGCCATTACCTATACCAGAGAAGCCTTGGGAGGATATCAGTATGGACTTTGTTCTTGGTTTACCGAGGACACAGCGGGGACATGATTCAATTTTTGTAGTAGTTGACCGATTCTCAAAGATGGCACATTTCATTCCCTGCAAGAAGACTAATGATGCTGTTCATGTAGCAGAATTGTTTTTCAGAGAGGTAGTAAGACTTCATGGTTTGCCAAAGACCATAGTTTCAGATCGGGACACTAAGTTTGTTGGATATTTCTGGCGTACATTGTGGAAGAAGTTAAAGACAGATTTGAAGTTCAGTTCATCACATCATCCATAGACTGATGGACAGATAGAGGTGGTGAATAGGAGTTTGGGAAATTTGCTGAGATGTTTGGTTGGAGATAAGCCAATAGGATGGGATTTGATTTTACCACAGGCAGAATTTGCATACAATAATTCTGTCAACAGGAGCACTAGTAAATCACCATTCTAGATTGTATATGGAAGTAGTCCATGAAATGCATCTGAATTGAGGAAGATAGATAAAGGAGAAATAAGTAGTGCTGAAGCTAAAGATTTTGCAGAACACTTGAAGAACATCCATGAAGAGGTGAGGAAGCATATTACCAAGATGAACGCACAGTATAAGGCTAAGGCAGATGAGAAAAGGAGGTATAAGGAATTTCAGGTTGGTGATGAAGTCATGGTTCATTTGCGGAAGGAGCGGTTTCCGGTTGGTACATATAACAAGTTGAAAATGAAGAAGTTTGGACCATGTAAGATACTGAAGAAACATGATTCAGGAAATGCATATGAGGTAGAATTGCCTACCGAGTTAAATATTTCACCAGTGTTTAACATTTCAGATCTGACAGAGTATCATGAAGGAGGTGTTGAAGATGAGATCACAGCAGCACAATGGAGTATTCCAGCAACTAGTTCAGACACTAAGGAGATCGAAGATATACTCGACAGTTATGTTGGCAGAAGCACAAGGAACAGGACATATGTAGAATATCTGGTCAAGTGGAAAGGATGACCTGTTGAAGATTCATCATGGCTGACAAAGGAGGAGGTTAGCCATCTTGGTTTTCCTCTGCACACCTGAGTCATGACAGGGTCACTTCTCAAATTACCCCGGGTGTTTGATGCAGGAGCATCCTGGGTGTAAGAGCAATCTTGCATCACCCAAAAATATTTCTATTTTTGTATTCAATAAGGGCTATTTTGTGTAGAGCTTCTATTTATGGAAAGTTACTATTTTTGGTAATTTTTGTATGTGCTCAGAATGATCTGATTTCTTTCTTGGAGGTTCATTTTGGTCATATAAGTCTGCCAGTAAAGTTTCATTGCCAGATCCAGTGTATATTGGAAGATATTGAAGATTTTCGGTTTTGGCAGCAGGGTACAGAAACTTTGAACTCAGTTTTGAAGGCTTTAGAGGCCTCGGATGAGGTTCAAAATTTGGGTGACGGGCACTTGTGCGGGTCAAGCCTGTAGAGTGCTTCGTGGCATTTCTGAAATGGGGTTATAATAGTCAATTGGGTCAACTGGTGATGACTTATGATCTCCGGAAGTCGGGTCACCTGAAATGGTGAAAAATAATTTTCCTTCAAAATTTCTGTTCGGGTTTCAAAAATTATTTTGAGCCGACTTTGATGTAATAAATTGAAAAATAAAATAATTCTAAGTTTGGTCGGCCCTTAGGGCTAAATTTCTGGAACCTTCTCGGGCGGTGGAAATTGTCTATATAAGGAAGGCTGTATTATTGTCTTAGGCAGTTCAGAATAGTTCTGGGTAGTAGATCTGGGTAATAGTTCGAGGCTTTTTCCTACAGAATATTGTAAGGGAATGCCCATGTGGCTTTGCATATTGTAATTCTGAAAGTTTGTAATTCCACATTTGTGGAGATAATAAGAAGCCAATTTTCTGTTCTTGCATATTGTTGTTGTTTCTCTATTTCTGTTATGTGTTTGTGGTATTAAGGGGAGCACCCTTCATCAATATACTATAATACTAAGCTTTGATTTTAAAAAACATAATAATACCTATAAATAAATTTGGTATAATTTATTAGTACGAGAGATCAAGAAATCCTAATGTCCATTTTAAGGTTTTTGTTGACAAATTCATGCAACTTGGTTTCAAAATGACATGATGTTAGAGTTGGTGTGTGATTCAAATATCATGCAATTTGATTTTCCCATTGCTGCTGATGTAAGGAACCACATGTTTTATTCAAATTCAGTTGGTCATAGGTTACCAAATTATTTTGTCTTTACAATTGCTAATTATTTAAAATTGATTTGACCACCTTTTATCACTCAAATAAGAAGAAAATCACCACTTTACATATCTTAGTGATCATTTCAAGTGATATTTGTATTTATAATCTTGACTACACCACAAATATCCTCTTACCAATGTGCTAAAGAAAATATATTAATGTCATCAAATCATGATAGATAGGTATTTGTTAGATATTATAGTTAAAAATAGCTAGCATAATAGAAACATATATAGAAAGTGATTAGAAGTGTTGGCTAGTATACTCACTCCCCATGCAATGTATAAAGATCCACTTGTGGTTAATCATATTAGCAACTTATTCAGAACATTATTGATTTTATGTGATTAGGATGAATGACATCGTAACTCACAATGGCCAAATTTCTTCTTGATGACCACCAAAAAAGTAATAAGATTTTAATAAGGCTTATGATACTTCCTAGGAATAATGGTCATATATTCCTTTCGATACCACATTGAAGATATGATTCATTTTTTAGGAGGGGAATTTAGTGTTGTGAGTACTATTTAAAAAAAATCAATTAATAATTACCATTCTAACCAGAAAAGGGATAGATATGAAGAAGTTTATAAAGTTTAACAATTATGATGGAGGAATTATTAGAGTTGGAAACAATGCACCTTGTTTGATAAAAGCAATAGGATCTATTTCTCTTGATGGGAAGACTAACACTGATTATGTTTATTTTGTGGATGGGTTGAAACATAATCTTTTGAGTGTTGGACAGTTAGTTGATAAGGGATATCAATTTTGGTTTATTGAGAAAACTTGTGTAATCAAGGATAAGGATGGTAATTTGATTGGAACTGGATCAAGAACCAGAGGTAATGTATTTTAGTTAAATCCTACTCAGATGACATGCTTGATTACTAAGATTGATGAAAATTGGTTATGGAACAAAAGATTTTGTCATATAAATTTTGATAACATTGTGAAAGTAAGTACTACACTTGCAGTAAGAGATTCACCTAAAATTATGAAACCTACTAACATGATTTGCAAGGAATGTGTTATGGCTAAACAGAAGAGAAGCTCATTTCCTAACAAAAATTTTACATCAGCAGAGAAGTTGGACATTGTTCATATAGATTTGAGTGGTCCCACAAGGACTAAAGGATTCTATGGTGAAAGGTATTTTATGATTCTTGTTGATGATTTTACAAGAATGATGTGGATTGCATTTCTTACAAAAAAGTCTGAGACATTTGATAAGTTTAGAGTAATTAAGAGAAAAGTTGAGAATGAATCTGGAATAAAGATTAAATTTTTAAGATTAGATAGAGGTTGAGAATTTACTTCAAAAGAATTTAACACTTTTTGTGAAGTGAATGGCATTAAGAGATAGTTTTCAGCCCCTAGAACACCTAAACAAAATGTTATTGCAAAAAGAAGAAACATGTTAGTGACTGAAGCAGTAAGAGCTATGCTATTTGAAAATGACTTGGCAAAGACATTCTGGAGAGAAGTAGTGAATACAACAGTATATACAGTGAAAAGAGTACAAATCAAATCAGACACAAACAAGAAACCTTATGAATTATGGTTTGGACATGCACCATCAGTTAAGTATTTCAGAATTTTTGGAAGTAAATGTTATATTAAGAGAGATGATGAAATTGGAAACTTTGACCCTAAAAGTGATGAAGGTGTATTTCTTGATTATTCATTGAAAATAAAAGCTTATAGATGTTTCAATAAAAGAACTAACACTATTGTTGAGAGCGGAAATGTTAAAGTTGATGAAAAGTTCAAAATTCAGGAAAGAATGCTTGATTATGAATCAGATGAAGGAACTCATCCTAGAATTGATCAAGAAAATATTGAATTATTCTATGAAATTGACAGTGAATTGCAGAATGAAAGTCACATTGAGGAAATCAGAGAAGAAGCTAGAGTAGAACCTAGAGTTGAAGCAAGAACTAAGATAGTGACACCTAACAAAAATCTAGCAAGAAATCATCCTATTGAGTAGATTATTGGGAGCATAGAAAAAGGAGCTCTGACACAGAATAAGGTACAAGAAGAACTATGTTTAATTTCTCAAATTGAACCTAAATCTACTGATGAAGCTTGTAGAGATGAACATTGGATTAAAGCAATGAAGAAAGAACTAGATCAAATTGAAAATAAAAAGACTTGGGAATTGGTCCCTAGACCTAAAGATAAGAATGTTATAGGAACTAAATGGATATTCAGAAACAAGATGAATGAAAAAGGAGAATTTGTAAGGAACAAAGAAATATTTGTATGTAAAGGATACTCACAGCAAGAAGGAATTGACTATGAAGAAACTTTTGCACCTATTGCAATAATTGACTATGAAGAAAATTTTGCACCTGTTGCAAGAATTGACTATGAAGAAAATTTTGTACTTTTGCACCTGTTGCAAAAATTAGAAGAAGTCTACATTGAGCAGCTTGAAGGTTTTCCCTCAACTCATGAAGGTGACATGGTATGTAAACTAAACAAAGCTTTATATGGACTTAAACAAGCACCTAGAAATTGGTATGCAAGACTGGATAAGTATTTGATAAAATTAAGATTTACTAAAGGCACAACAGATAGTAACCTGTATATGAAAGAAATTGAAAATGGTTTGTGGTTGTAGTTTTTTTTTTATGATATTATCTTCGGAGGAGAAGATGAAGCCAGTGATAAATTTATAGATGAAATGAAGCCTGAATTTGAAATGAGTATGATTGGTGAGATGAAATATTTTTTAAGATTGCAAATAACATAAAACAATGATGGTATCTTCTTATGTCAAACAAAGTACTTGAATGCCTAATTGAAGAGATTTGGAATGGAGAATTGTAAACTAGTTGGCACACCTATGGTAATTGGACATAACTTATCTAACATAGATGAAACTCCCGCAGTTGAACAAAAGAGGTACATCTCTATGATTGGAGGAATGCAATATTTAACTCATACAAGACTAGACATATCAAATGCGGTTTGAATCATTGCAAGATTTCAAGCTGATCCAAAAGAATCACATTATGCAGTAGTGAAAAGAATACTAAGGTACTTGAAAGGAAAAATTGAATATGGATTGTGGTATGAAAAATCTGATGAGTTTACCCTATGTGCATATACAGATGTAGATTAGGGAGGCAGTGTTGATGACAAAAAGAGTACAAGTGGTGGAGCATTTTTCCTTGGAGGAAGATTGGTTTCTTGGCTAAGCAAGAAACAAAATTGTATTTCACAGAGCACATCAGAAGAAGAATATGCAGCAGTAGAAAACAATTGTAACTAGATAATATGGATGAAACAAATACTAAAGGATATTGGAATAAACTTTGATGAGCCTGTTGTTATACACTGTGATAACACCAGTACAATAAGTATGTCTAAGAATCCTATACTAGATTCTAAGACAAATCATATAGAGATAAATATCATGTAGTAAAAGAGAAAGTTGTAGAGAAAGAAGTCAGACTTGATTATATAAGCACAAAAGAGAAGATTGTAGATATATTTACAAAGCCCTTACCTAAAGATACATTTAAGTATCTGAGAGGTATGCTTGGGGTTATGCCACAACCTACTGTTGAGAAGTAATGAGGATTGTTGCATCAGTCTAGTGGTCTATGAGCTCTATCTTTTTTTGGACTAGATGTTGGTACTTCCTCTATGGGGGAGTATGTGTTTCTGAGCTGCATCATGAGGACTCTAGTGAATGTATTCGGTGAAAAGTGTCTTTTGACATTGAAGTTGTTGTTGACATAGTGGTGTATTATTTGTCATTGATGTGAATGGGGGAGAAGGATACATGAAAAATCATCTATTGAAGAGAATTTGAGGGAGAATGATACAAGCAATATAAAATGGAAAACTATAATAATTGAATAGGAAAATGAAGCAAAATTTGATTGATGAAGAGGACTTAAAAATAGTACAGAGTAGTAGTGTTGTAGTGTTGGTGATCATGGAACTTGGATTTTTTTTCATCTATGTTGCCATCAATACCAATGGGGGAGATTGTTAGGAATGAATTCTAAATATATCCTATGGGGGAGTATTCAAAGCCATTCTATAGCAGTTGTTGTTGCATTCATGACTATGATTGTTATTGATGTCAACACAGTGATCTACTGAAGATTAGCAGAGAAGCAGATAGTGTTTGAATTAGCCCATCTGGAGTATTGAAGATCAATCTACAGAGAGTTGAGGACCTAATCTATATTATGTCCTGAGATCATGGTCAAGAGCGCATATGGAAATTCAACTATTCATGATAGTTATGTGTAAATTAGTGGAAGCAGTATTCAGGTAGCGTTCCTGAAAAGTGGATTGTGGAAATTGTATGATATCTCCTAATCAGGATAGAATCTAGGAATGTGAAGCTATACAGTTGATAAAAACATTATGATAGTGATGTGGATGTGAGAGAAATGTTAGAGGTTTCACGAGTGAAGAATTATCATGTTTGGAAGCTGACAGTTTTATGTAATTATAAAATATTGTGTAACGTGTGGAAGCTTTTTCTTTTGTAATTCGTTAAGCCTTGTTGGCCGACTCATTTGTAATTATTTGAGTGTGGTATAAAGGAAGGATTTTTTTCCTTTATTGTAAGAAGGAATGAGATATTGCATGAAAGTGAATTGCAGAATTGAGCAATATTTGTTGTAAGAGGATATGCGAAGTACAAAGATCTGGTATTGAGATCTGATGAAGTAGCTGGTGCGGTTTGGCACAAACAGAGGAGAAAATTTAAATTTATGAGATCTATAAATATTTGGTAATATTCTATTGAGTAATTTAGAGATTAGTTGTACAGTGTGTTTAGTGATCTTGCCCTTGAAGTTGTTTGGGCTGTGGGTCCTTCTATCTTCCATAACTCCTAACAGAGCTAGAATCTTTTAACATGGATTCAAAGTCTCCTAACAGGGAATCATATGTACTGAATGTATTTCATAAGGCTCCTAATAGAGTCCATCCTCTCACAAGGAATTTTCATATTAGTGCACCCTTTTTGGGCATCATTCCCACCAAGGTTTACTCTATGATCAAGAGGTTCCCTAGTTAACATATCTTGTGTTATTGTGTTACGGTGTATGTTTATCTTTATATGGTTTCTATTTATATTGATTACATGGTTGAAATCTATTAAAGGAGAAAATAATTGTAGTCATCTAATAACTGATTCACCCCCCCTCTAAGCTATCTTGATGGACTTTACTTTCTAACAAACAACCCTTTGAATAAGATTCATGAAGATGTTAGAACTTATGGCTTGGATTAAATCTTCCACTAAGCTTAAGTTGTTAGGATCATCAAAGAACTCCTTAGCTCATGGATTAGCACTAACGCTTTCAGGTATGAATGTTTCAAATTCCATGTGTGGTTCTTCTTCATCATTAAATTCTTCTGGGTAGACAGTCTCGTGATCATTATGCATGGCTAGAGATTCTTTTCTTAAGTTTTCTTGTGATCAAGTTAGTACCATGCATGGGTGACCTTAGAAGATTTGGATTGAAGAAAGATGAATGATTGATGAGGGATGATGAAGAAAAGAAAGGGTTTGGTGAACTAGGATCAACTTGGACTAAGTTTGGATTAAATTGCAAGGATTAAGCCTTGTTGATTGATTAGATTGATTGAATTAGATTAATTGATTTGATTAAGGATTAGATTAATTGATGAGATTGGATTTAAGAGGAACTAAGACTCAATGATTGGTGTGATTTAAAGGTTTTGAACAAACCTAGGTGAAACAAGACCTTGTGATTATGAAAACATAGGATTGGATTTAATTTAAAGTCTTCTCTTATTTGGTTGATATACTGATGATCCTCAAACAAAATAGGACTAGATTAGGACTACTAGAGAAAGAATCAGTTCTCAAAGTAGCCAAGGATTAATGTTTTCTTTGATTTAAGGCCTATGAGACACTATCAAAATGATTCTTTTCACCCTATTACTTGATAAAGGTGTGAAAAAGGATTGATTTGATTATGATTTAAAGCCCAAGATTTTGATTAATGCTCCTGCTATTGAAGAAAAAGGTGTTTAAAGATGAGAAATGGATGAACCAATTGAAGAAGAATGAAGGTAGATGGTACTTAATCATAAGATTCCCAGGTGACAAAGGCCATGTTCACTTTGTTCTTGGCAACAAAATTAGAAACCAGATTGTTGTAGGTAATTTTATCACATTTCTCAATAGCCTCTAGAAAGTTTTGAATAAGATTGATTGGTTTAGTCTTTTGGTCACTGATTTTCTTCTCTCTATGAAATTGTGCTACTGGGAGTTTTTCTTTCTTATGTTTTCTTGAATCGGTCATGTCTTGAGAATATATCAATTTTGACAGGGTAAATCAATGTTTCACATCAAATGATGTGAAGGGCTTCTAAGGAATCAATTTTCAAGTGTTTTGGTCAAATTAGATTACTCACTATTTTTAGGCAGAGATGATTTTTCTCAGGCACAGATGACAATCTGTGAAAATAACAATACTAGGTCTGAGATGCCAATCTGCAGAGATGACAATACCAGATTGGAGATGACAACCTAGGATTTAGAATTTTTTTCATAGAATTTGATCAATCGGATGTTTGATTTGTTTTTTGTCAATTTTTTCAATGGAAAGAACTTATCTTCACACATACATCAAAATTTTGGATTACAAGAACATTTTTTGAAAATAGTCCTACTAAGGACAAAGCAACCTTGCAGGATTCAAGTGTATGGGTTTTTTTTGCAATGAAAGTAAAAAGAAAATTTTTTATCCCTAGAAGGAGATAGGTTACGATTGAAAATATTTTCACACTGACTTAGGAACACACCCAAAAAATCCTTAGAATACATCCATCACCAAGCACGTAATGGCTCTGGTCATGATGTCATATTATTAAAGTGTTAACATTGAAGGGGGCTCGATATGGTAAGTGTCTTGGGGAGATTACTATTCTCCTCACATGTAGATTATCAACCTTTCGTAGGTGAATCAGGTGGCCACTATTCCATAACTTCTAGTAAGGATACTTGTTTGAACACACCCTTTGTGTCTACACAAGCATGACTATGACATATAGCCCCATAAAGCACCTTGACACAAGTAGTCATGTAAACATGATTTAGACTATGAGGCCCTACTAAATGTTAGGTGAGAGCTGAGTATAAGCTCAAATGTCATCTAGCTTATGAGGCTTTAACCCCAAAAATCAAATTTCATTAACGTGAGTTGGAGTGGTGGGCTAACACCTCATTCTCACATCGGTCATTCTAGGGATATTTTTACCTCAATGGAAGGCCCATCTAAAGGATTAAATAAAAATGCATGGATTGGCTAGAGAAGGAGTCTAGATTTATGACTTCCCTCAAGGAGAAGAGAGCATAATGTCCTATCCAACATGGTTTTCTCCCAAACACACCAAACAAACTTGTTCTTTTCTAAGGTCCCTATTAAAGTATAATGCCAAGTGGGTCTAGGTTTCTGATTGTCACAAAGAGATAAGAGCATAATCCCCTACTATAATACCCCAAAAATGGGCTATAAGTTCATTAATCTCCTACATCTTCAATTCAAACGAAATCGACATCAAAGTCCTAACCTAAGGCACATCTAAACATCATCGAATCATAATTGATTATCTTAAATTTTGCATCAGGGAATATTCCTAGTAATATTCCTAATTATCTTAATTATCTTTAATTTAATGATTATTTGGCGATAAATCACATTTATCCTAAAAATTTGATTAATTGAATATTTTCATATTTAATTAATTAGATTTAATATTTGCCACTTAATTGTGTAATTAAATTTAATTCTATCTATTATTAATTGTATTATTTAATTTTGACAATAAATCAAAATTTCTATCTTTAATTGATTAAATTCTTATTTAATTAATTAAAGCATGTTGTCATTATTTAATAATATAATTTTTAATAAAAGTTTGGTAAAATAGTTAATTAACCCATAAATTAATTATTTTATTTCAAAAATTAGTTGAGTTGAGGATAAATCACTTTATTTATTTATTTAATTCTTAATTATTATGCATATTCAAAAGAAACAGTTAAACTCCCAATCAGAAAATCAATGCAAGTTATTGACTTTTTGGAACTCAACATCTTTTTGGAGTTCAAAAAGCTGATCTAAACTCTAATTTGAGTTAAAAAGCTAGTTTTGCATGATTTTGAAAATTAACTATCTTTCATGATCAGATAACTCAAAAATCAAGATGAGTTAATTTGAGTGATTTATGGCTTTTATCCATGCACCTCCAAAGCCCTGGATTTCTATAAAAACAAAGCTCAACTCTTAGCAAATCATCTCATGTTTTTGCACAATCACGCTGGAGAATTGGAATTGAAGAATCAAAGCTCTTGCGAATCGACATCTTTGTGAGATCAATCTTATTTTTGCATTCATATTTCATATCATTGTTAGATTAGCATAGCATATCAGTTTTCATATAGATTAATTTCATATCAGTTTTTCATTCATTCTTTATTGCATAGAAAATATTAAAAAAAAATAGAATAATTGCATTCAATCTCATATCTAGATCAATTGCATTCAAATCCTTCATTTAGGTGTCATCTAAGTCACTGATCTCGATTACAATCTGAGAACATTAATCTCGCACCTATTAGAAGGCAGTAAATCGCTTGGTTAGTTTAGTTTTCAATTTTGCATGATTTTGATTATAGCTAACCTCTAATATTTTACTGAGTGTTGTGTCTACAGATCAGGTACAATTTTCACACACACATTTCTGGTGCCCACCGTGGGGCAACCCACCTTTGCATGCTGGTTTTGATTTTTTTGGGAGCTAAAACCCCAAAGTTTTAAAGATTTAATTTTATCTCCCAAACGGATTGGTATTTTTGTCTAAATGTTTTTTTACAGGTTTTTGATATCTCAGGGAAGCTACAATAAAAAATTTAGAATTTTCTGAGATGTTTTGAATTTTTAATAATTTTTTCTTGAAATTTCACAAAAAATTAATATCTGACGCAAATGAGCATATTTTTTTGAAATTTCTATATTTTCAGAAATCTATTTAAATTTTACAGGGGGTCCATTATTTGTGTTTTAAATTTGTACATGATATCATAGCTCAAATAGTCAATTTACAAAAAATGGTCTGTTTTGATAAAATAGGTCTCTAGGGCACAAATGAAGAGATTTTTCTAAAATTTTTGCATTTTTGGAAAGCTCTCTATTTTTTAGTAGGGGTCTTTATTTTGAATTTTTATTTTTGTAGCCAAAATCATATCAAAAAAATTAGATCTTGTTGACTAGGTCAAATGCAGCAAAAAAAATAAAGTTTTCTGATGGGTATGCACTTATTTTTTTTACATGGTTCAATGAATGATATGAGTTTTCATTTGGGTTGATTTATGGTTATTATTACTGATAATAATTGATTTTTAGAGCTAACCATATGGTTTCCATAAGTTGAATATATTTTGCATATCTTGTTTGCTTGTTTGCTTGTTGGAGAGTTCGTCACTTGCTTGCATGGAAAAGCTCAACAAAAATTGCTAAAAATCAAGTAAAATCTACTAAGCGCGTTGCAAGGATCCTAGGTATTCTTCTTCATCTAATAATATTTTGATTTGGGACTTAAAATAAATCTCTTATGTGTCAAGCTTGTGTGCATCTTTTCATGCTTTTGATCTATTTCTACACACTTGCATAATTGATACTAGGTTGTGAACCCTTAAGGATTCATTAAGTAGTCTTAGAATACTTGTGATTGATCTTGATTGCTATCTTGGGTTATTGGACTCACTAATCCACCAGCCCCTCATTTCCACCCCGTGGTTGCAATCTCAGCGCCATAAAGGGGAGGGGTCAACAGGACAGAAGCGTTAAGTGTTCCACTTGGCAACCCTTTTGTGCTTTTAGGAACTCACTTATTTTCTAAGTTGGGGACTCATTTTTAGCTTGTGTGAGGTGTTAAGTGTTCCACCTTGTGGACTCATCTCATATTCTCTTTAAGCGTTAAGTGTTCCTCTTTCTACTTTTTGGGTACTTTTGGTAGATTTACTTTCAGAACATACATCTGTGCTCACATAGTAATTAGGCCCTATGACCACTATTCATGATTCTTGAGAGATTGGATTCCTAGAGAAATCTTTCTTGACGACAAAATCCTTGTAGGTAGGGAGGATACTTAGTGTGTTTCACATTCAACTTGGTTAGTGCATCTTCTCTTATTGATCGACACATTCTCTCTCCGGAGAGGTTGATAGATCACGTAGGGTTGATATCATGAGCTTTGGTGAATCAAAATTGGTTAGTGTGTCTTCTCTTATTGATTGATACATTCTCTCCTCGGAGAGGTTGATAGATCACGTGGAGTTGATATCATAGACCTTGGTGGAACAAAACTTTGTCTTAGCGTGTCGGATTAATCTGCTTGCTTTGTTTGGGTTAAAAGTGAAGAGGTGTCAAAACCTTGAATCTAGAGCCAAGTCCCCTTGTGGTATACTATTGTGAGTCATCTTTAGAGAGGGTTAACCGTAGCGGACAATCCCTTCACAGGGAAAACTGCATTGACAGAACCTCAAGCGGTAATAGCCATTTTCACCATGGTAGTGATAGCCGCTATATAAATGTCCTTGTGGAAGAAATCTCCATGGGTATGGTTCATTGTTGGGTTGTCAGATCTCCCTAGCAACTCTTGAAGATTAAGTTCTCAAACTGTGTCAAAACCCTGGTGCACCGGGATTGGAGTTCACCCCTTTGAATCATAAAATTTGCAGAGTCAAACCATTACTAAAAACCTTAGAGAGGCCAATTTTTCATTCTCAGGTATATGTGTGTTATTGCAAAACTTTTCAGAACATACACAATTAGTACTCTCCGGGATTAGCACAATTTGGTCACTTGATTGTTCATGCGCAAGGTTTCTTTTGCCCTTGGTCATTATTTTCAGACGTGCTTGGAATCACTTGCTTGCTGTTCTGCGTGCTTATTTATCTACTTGGCTATTAAAAATGATCAAATCTGGTATAACCTTCAAAATTTGGATAGTACAATTTGCAAACAATCCAAAACTGAAAACCTTAAATTTTGCAAAAATTGACGTAAAGTTCTTTCTAGAGTCAAAAGTCGTATGAGTTTTGTCAAGTGTAATTTTAGTATTACCCAACTGTCGTACGAGTTTCACAACTGTCGTTTCATTTATACCCAACTGTCGTATGAGTCTGCAGAGTGTCCTTTGGAAAAATTTGAGAAAGTTGTCAAAAATTATCAAATTGCAAGATATCCAATATTTCCAGCCTAGTTCCAGAATCTGTCAAAAATATCATTGTGTTAGGAGCAGAGCAGTAGCTATTGAGCATTCTACCATTTTCCAAGTTTGATCTTTTGAATCTGATCTAGTCTTCTATTTGATCAATTTGAATCCTTTTTATCTCGTGTCAAAACCTTGTCATAATTATCAATCTTCAATCAATCAATCTTCAAAACAAACTAAGTGTTGAGAACTCGTGTCCGCTATCTTTTGGGTGATCTATCCCATACATCCAGGGCACAGTTTCCTTCACCCACATCTCATCAGATCTTCAAAACTATCATAATCTTGACAAGGTTGCGTCATCCGATTTTCTCGAATCAAATTGTTCTTCAGTTGTCTTCATCCTTTTCTTCTGTTTCATTCAAAGTTAATGGTGGAGACCAGAGCTTCTTCACACAAGAAATCAGAAGAAACATCTCAGAACTTACTTTTGACCAATACCCCAGGTCCAACTCTTGAAGAACTCATCAAGTCAGGTATCTACGAAGACGACGGTCTCGGTAACTTTTGATTAAAAACTGGTTACATACCTCCTCTATCAACTCACAGAGGTAATCAAAAAACTCCTCCTCAATCTATTCCAAGAAGCCCAAAAACTCCTACCATGTCTCAAGCAGGGACAAACCATGGTTCTCTAGGAGGATCCCAGGGACACCATTCTCAACATAATGCCGACCAAGACCCTACACCCTCTGAAATCCATCGGTGTCAGAATGATGATGAATTCAAAAGAATGATGAGGCATTTCTTGAAAATAGATAGAGAGGCATACTTTTTGCAATTAGCCCAAGAAGGAGCTAAACTTCCTCCTCACTTCAATGTCGAAGATATCATCACGCATGAGGAAGAAACTCTGATGACGGCCATAATGAACCAGCTGCACGCTATGCAGGTCAAAATGAATAAAATTGAGAAAGAGAAGGAACCCAAGGAATTCTCCATGGAGGCCCTTTGTCCTTTCCCTTTTGACAAAGACTTGTATATGCCTCCATTCCCAAAAAGAGTGGAGATACCAAAGTATGACAAATACGACGAACACTCTAATCCTCAAGATCATGTCAGAGAGTTCTGTATGCAATCCATGGAATTCATGCATGAACTAACTTATCTAATGTGTCTTTTTCCTAGATCCTTGGGAGGAGCATCCATTCAGTGGTTTTCAAGATTACCTTCTACAATCAAAACTTTTGAGGAATTGATTAAATTGTTTTATCAACAATATTCCTACAATATTCAACATCTGATTACCATGATCGATATCTATAACCTCAAGCAATATCCAGGGGAATCATTCTTAACTTTTCTCAAGAGGTGGCGAAAGAAGTTTTCTTTATATGCTAGACCAATTCCCGAAATGGAGAAACTTGAAATCTTTATCAATAACCTTGTTCCAGAACTCAACTATCCATTACAAATGCAAGATCATGTATCTTTTGATAAAATGGTGGATAATGCAATCAAGATTGAGAAAGTACTTGTCAAGAAAGGAGAAATCACACTTCAAAAGGACAAGTCTGAAGTGGGATCTAGCTCAAAAGATAAAAACAAGAGCTGGAATAGAAACAAAGGTATCGTCTCTGACGGTGTTGTTGACACTATCCACACCCCATCAAAGGCATTAGCCTACAATCTCACCCTTGCCACAAAAGCCATTGAAGCTTCAGAGCAAAAATCTGCTGAACCATCTCGAAAGAAGCCATTCAAACGATGGGATAATAAATGAAAGTTTACTCCCCTGGGAGAATCTTTGGAATCTGCTTTGAGGACCCTGATAGCTGATAACATGATCTCTTTACCACAAATCCAAAAACCTGATCCGGATCCAAAACCATATTGGTGGAAAGATAATGAATTCTGTGCTTTCCATCGGACTAAAGGCCACAGAACTAATGGATGCTTCCATTTGAAGCATACCATTCAAGACTTGATAGATCAAGGGGACATCACAATCGATAATCCTACCAGCAATAATGATCACACAGCATTTATAGAACCTTTTCCACAACATGGCAAGGGAGTTTCCACTTCTCAGCCTAACATGGGGGCAAAAGTCAACTATGCCTACCCTGGAAACGATGCTATCATCAATATGGTGGAACCATGCCTCTCTAAGAGCTGTAATGTCATCACGATTGTACGATGAGATAGAAATCATTCCTCAGCTAATGCAGTTACCAGATCACAAGCTTAGATGCATCTAAAAGGACAAACACCAAATTCATCTGATGTCCCTAAGATACCTTTCAATCTCACATCTGCTTCTAAATAGAAGGTTGCCTCAAAATCTTCCAATCCAAAGGATACCAGACCTATATCTTACAGCATCGTACAACAACTCCAGCATACCAATGCCAAAATCTCTATGTTTGAGTTACTTCGAATATCTCCAGCTCACAGAGATATCCTAGACAAAGCTTTGCTCGACTCTAATGTTCCTGATGATCTAGATCTAGACAGGTTCCAGACTATGGTTGGTCATCTAACATCTCCGCAATATATCTCCTTTTTAGAAGAGGATGACAACTCCCTAAGTCACCCACATAATCAACCCTTGCACATAGAAGTCTTGATCCAGAACCGTCGAGTCAAACGTGTGTTGATAGATGGGGGCGCAGGCCTCAACATTTGTTCTTACAACTTAATCACACAGTTGGGATTCTCAGAGATGGCTATTGATCCTCGAAAGAAGATCACCATAAAAGCCTATGATGAACAAGAAAGAGCTTCTAAAGGCACCATTGTCTTGCCCATCCGGGTGGGTCCAGTCATCAAAGATACCACATGTCAGGTGCTTGATCTACCGTTGGCTTACAATATCCTTCTAGGGAGACCCTGGATACATGAAATGCAAGCTATTCCTTCGACATACTATCAATGCTTGAAATTTCCCTATGAAGGAGTGGAGGTTACTATCCCAGCTGATCTGAGTACAACTTGCAATACATTGAAGGAAAGTGTCAATAAACTTGTTCCCAATAATAGAGAATCTTCCATCAAGCAACAAAATGTGGCTTCCACATCTAAGATGGACGACATCGCTAAAGAGATCAATATCAAAGAAAATGGGATGGGAGAATACACTATAGAGCCAGTCTTGTCTCTGACATCTCTCCCAATCTCACCTAAGTTGTATGGCCAATCCTTGAAGCAGTCTAAATCAGAACCTAAGGAACCTATGGAAGCATACAAAAGACATTTTGTGGTGGAGCAAGTATCTAAACAAGAATTTGAAGAGGATGAAGCTGTGCTGGCATGGCTATATAAAGAGAATTCTGAATCTAAAATTGTTCAACCTAGTGAATCTATAGCATCTACAGTCCCTTCTAATTCATATGGTCTAGGAAACAAATTGATAGCCAAGATGGGATATTTCGGTCAAGGACCTCTAGGAATTAGGGGAAAGGGTCTTGTGACCCCCATTTCACATATTGGTCGAGCCAAAAAAGATACTGGTGGCATAGGGTTTAAAAAGAAACCCTATCATCTCAGAGGTGGTTGTTCTCATGTCATAGAACAAATTGCACCAGGAGAACCCCTTCTTAAGAAAGAAGAAACAGAACCCTCTAATGATGATTCAGATAGCTCTAAGCTTATCCCCTATGAAAAATTGCCTAAAGAGATCAAAGATCTTCTTGATGATACAGATGATCCTATCAGAAGAATTAATGTAGTAGAAACATAAGAACCTACTGTAGCGCAAGAGATGGTTGTACCACAAGAACCAGCCAATCTTGAAGGCAATCAAACTGATCAAGAAGTAGGGGGTAGTTATTCTGACACTGATTCCCATGAATATGAATTCAAGTTAGAGACTGAGGGTAATCCTTCTTGGGGTATTCATCCTAATTTCACGCACTTTCTAAGATTTCCTAGAGATTCTGAATCAGAAGATGAGTCAAATGATTATGAATGGGGTGCCATTCCAGAAGAAGATGAGCTTATAATAGAGAAATCTATTGATGTTATTCACCAATATGTCTCTCAACCCAACATAAGTCTAGAGTGAAACAATGAACTTAACGTGTCTGATCCACCTATGGCTGAAGAGGACTCCCATGATGATGTTGAGCCTATTCACGAATTGAACATTCTGAGCTGTAATATCACCTTTGAACTTGAGTGTCAGGTTAGGACCAATGATGACATATCCACATCTGTGAACACCATATCCCAAGCCTTTCCCGCTTTGACTATCCAACACCCTGATCTTATCGACCAAACTTCCACCAACCCAAACCATGGTATGTATACCTTCCCAAATGACTATGCCCTTGCCTGCTACCTCAATGCAGTTGAGCCTATGAGTACTTCCATCAGTGAACCAAGCGTCAGCATGACCGAGTTGGACATCAAATATCTTAGTCAAAAAAACAAGAGTAAAAAGAAAAAGAAAAAGAGTTCTGAGGGTGAAAACCACTTTGTGGCAGTCTCAGAACTGACAAAAGTAAAAAGAAAAGACGTATCTGAAGGTGAAAACCTCTCTGAGGCACCTAAGGATGAGATATTTGATGTCCTTCCGAGTCATTTACAGGATAGATCTCCAGTTCTGATTGAGCCAACTCAATCCATCAATTTGGGTACAACAAATGAACCACAATTGGTACATGTAGCACAATCTCTATCAGACGAAGAGAAACAAAAATTCACTACCTTCTTATCAGAGAAAAAGATCAACTTTGCATGGAAATATTCAGATATGCCAGGATTGGATCCCAATCTCATTATGCACCATCTATCCATTGCTCCCGGAGTAAAACCAATCAAACAAAAATTGAGAAAGATGCATCCTCATGTTGCACTCTTAGTCAAAGTAGAACTAGAAAAACTCCTAAAAGCTGGATTCATTCATGTCATAGACTATGCTGAGTGGATTTCCAACATTGTACCTATTTCCAAACCAGATGGTTCAATCAGAGTATGCACGGACTTTAGAGACATGAACAGAGCATGCCCTAAGGATGATTTTCCACTGCCTAACATTGATATGATAGTGGACATGACTGCGGGCTATGAAATGTATTCCTTAATGGATGGCTTTTCTGGATACAACCAAATCAAAATTGCTCCAGAAGATTAAGAGAAAATAGCTTTCACATGTGCGTGGGGAACTTTCTGTTGGAATGTTATGCCATTCGGACTCAAAAATGCTGGAGCTACATATCAAAGAGCAATGACATCTATTTTTCATGATATGATGCATAGAACAATGGAGGATTACGTAGATGATACCTTGGCAAAATCCATGATTAGAACTGAACATCTAACAGACTTGAGCATGATCCTCGACAAAATGGAAAAATTTAGTCTTCGACTAAATCCTAAAAAGTGTGCTTTTGGAGTCACTTCTGGAAAGCTCCTAGGATACATCATCTCCAAGAAAGGCATTGAAGTTGATCCAGCTAAGGTCAAGGCTATAATAGAGATGCAACCTCCCACAAATATCAATCAAATGAGGACGTTGCAAGGTAGAGTTCAATCTATCAGAAGATTCATATCATAGCTAGCGGACATCTCACAACCTTTTACAA
This sequence comes from Chamaecyparis obtusa, assembly GCA_027943335.1. NCBI lineage: Eukaryota > Viridiplantae > Streptophyta > Pinopsida > Cupressales > Cupressaceae > Chamaecyparis > Chamaecyparis obtusa. The sequence continues at coordinate 700,180 of BSBK01001993.1, forward strand.
AAACATTACATAAAGGTGTGACCTTTGCATGGAATGAAGAATGTGAGAACAACTTTAAACATATCAAGAAGTATCTTTCAAATCCACCTATATTGATGCCTCCTATTCATGGGAGGCCATTAATATTATATGTCTCTGCAACAGATACATCACTGGGGGCATTGCTAGCACAGCATGATGAGAACAAGAAAGAAAGAGCCATCTACTATATCAGCCGAACTTTAGTGGCCTATGAGAAGAACTACTCAATGATAGAGAAGGCATGTCTCGTTGTGATCTTTGCATCACATAAATTGAGACACTACATGTTAGCTCATACTACTCATTTGGTAGCTAAAATTGATCCACTGAAATATCTCCTAAGCAAAGCTGCCCTCACAGGTAGACTAGCTAAATGGGTCATGCTCTTGAGTGAAATTGACATTGAATATGTTGAAAGAAAAGCTATCAAAGGACAGGTCATTGTTGATCAATTAGTTGAAGCACCACTGTTTGATAATACACCCATGCAAATGGAATTTCCCGATTCCTCTATCATGCACCTCTCTTCTAGAGCATGGCGATTATTTTTTGATGGCTCCTACACACAGAATGGATCTGGAGCAGGCATATTGTTCATCACTCCTCAAGGATACTCGATACCCAAAGCATTCAGATTAAAGTTTCCTTGCACAAACAATATTGTTGAATATGAGGCACTTCTCAATGGTATGAAAATGGCAATACAGTGGAGAGTTACAGAGATGCACATCCATGGGGACTCACAACTGGTTATCCACCAAGTCAATGATGTATACCAAACCAAAGATGAAAAGCTCATTCCTTACAAGAGAATGGTAGATGATTTAAAGAAATACTTCATCTCTATCACGTTTGAGCAAATACCCAGAACGGAGAATAAGGCTGCTGACGCAATGGTGACATTATCTACTCTTTTACAGTAGCCTGAACATGAACTACGCTATGAGTTCCTGGTGGAAGCCCTATCCTATCCTGCATATGACTCCCCTGAAACCCGCATGATCTGCACTATTGTAGGTTATGACTCATCTCGCTACAAAAATCTATTCTCCTATCTCCATGACCAAATCATCCCTGAGTCCTTTAACTATTTTGAGAAACGAAACCTTATCTGATCCGCATCCCGATATGTCATCATTGGTAATGATCTGTACAAACAAGGTCTAGATGGTACACTGCTTAGATGTTTAGAACGAGAAGAGTCTCAACGTGCATTAGAGGAAGTCCACGAGGGTATATGTGGGTCACACTCGAACGGTTTAACGTTAGCTCGAAAACTTATTAGGGCTGGGTATTATTGGCCTGAAATGGAAAAAGAAGCTATTAAATTTGCTAAAAACTGTCAACAGTGTCAAGTACATGGCAACTTGATTCATGCTCTAGGGAGAGATCTGATTCCCTTTACTACACAATGGCCTTTTCAACAATGGGCATTTGATCTCATAGGTGCTATCCATCTGCACTCTTCTAATGGACATACCCATATAATCACAGCTACAGATTATTTTACAAAATGGGTAGAAGCAGTTCCTCTAACACAAGCAACGGGGAAACAGATCTCTATGTTCATCCTGAATTACATCATTTGCAGATATGGGATCCCTCACTCTATAATCACAGATAACGGGGGACAATTCAAAAATAAGGATCTAGATGACTTATGTGCCAGGTTCAAAATTACTCAACATTGGTCATCTATCTACTATCCTCAAGGGAACGGACAAGCTGAGGCTTCAAACAAAAATCTCCTGAAGATCTTGCACAGAATAGTAAATAAAATAGGAAGAGACTGGCATCTGATGATCAATCTAGCTCTCTGGGCATACAGAACTAGTATCAAAACACCTACAGGGGCTACACCTTTCGCTTTAGTTTATGGGTCTGAAGCGGTACTGCCTATTGAGGTTGAAATCCCATCACTTAGGATCAGAATGCATGGACTTGTCACTGATGAAGACTACAGAGTGTCGAGGTTACAAGAACTTGAACTACTAGATGAGCGTAGATAAGCAGCGTATGATCATCTCAGAGTGTATCAGAAAAGAATGTCTAGAGGCTACAACAAGAAAGTCAGACATAGAGAATTTCAGGTTGGCGATCTAGTGTTGAGAGAAAATCCTAAAAATCAATCACATCGAGAACGCAAGGGGAAGTTCGAACCCAATTGGTTAGGTCCCTTTGTTATCACTGCTACTTTTGGCTCTGGTGCCTATCAACTCTCAACGACTGAAGGAGAACAGCTCCGAGAACCAATCAACGTTCTCCATCTGAAGAAATTCTACGCCTAAGGCATTTAGTGCTTGGTAAAAGTCCTGAAAAAAATCTTAAAAATTAGAAAAAGTCCTGAAAAAATGAACATCTTGGTGAAAACCTAGCAATAGGCGCCTTGATGATTCACAAAAAAAAATCAAAAAATATCAAAAGTACAAAAAAATTGAAAAAATGAAAAATACAAAAAAATGAAAAAAGAAAGAAAAAGTGCCTTGGTGAAAACCTGGAAATAGGCACCTCGGTAGCAAAAATAGAATCTCTACCAAGATGGTGAAAACTTGGCAAACAGGCACCACTTGTTCCAAATGCTCCATCTATCAGCACAATCTTGGTCTTTCCCAGCTTTCAGTCTTGCTTTAGTTTGTACATATCTCCCGGTTTGTTCCTGCATTTCCAGTTTTCAATAAGTCAGCCTATACACCAATCAGCTTGCGCATCTGTATCCTATCAATGTTCAAACTTGGGGGCAATCAATGTCATATCTTATAGTCTCCAATGTATCTTAGATGTGTCATATCTAGCCAGAGTCCTTTGAAGCTTCATTTGAGTCAGTCAGTCTGTCTTGTCTCCAGAAAGGATTTTGCATTTACAACAACGCAATCAAACTGAAAACTGAAACAATCTGTGCTTTTCATGCTTTTATCTCCTTGTATGCTTACTGATTCGCATTAAGATTTTTGCATATTGTCTCCCTTTGAGCTCTTCAATGATGTCCTTTACAGGATTTAGAGAGTGATGATTGGGGGCATAATCTTTTCTTTGTCTTCTGCTTGTATGTGAAAATCTAACAACTTTGGAAATTTTGGATTGAAATGGTGTCCGACTGTAAGAGCCTCTATCTCGAATTGGATGGCCATGTGTACCTCGACCATTGATACCCAAAAAAAATTCAAGGACGTTTGATCTAACTATTATCTTTTTGAGTAAGTTCTTTCTCCTACTGTGGAACGCAATCTTGCCTAAGGATGTGAATGATAAAGGGTCACTACGGGTAATTCACATTGGATTTAGAATGATCTCTTGACTGTTTGATGTGTTTGCAATGCAATGCGTACTCAGGTCATCATGACGTGTATGTTTTGATGCTTGTACAAATTGCTATATCAAAATGGACATGATATTCAGGTCATCCTGGTGTTTGTGCCTTGATGCTTATATTTAATCCAACATTTTGAAAATAAAGTCAATATTCATATATCCATGGTTGTTGTCCAGTGGGTGTTGTATTGATTCTTGCGCATACAAATCGATATTCATATGTCTATGGTTTCATGGCTAGTGGGCATTGTATTGATTTATCTGGTTACCTAAAAGTTCAATGATGATAACAAATCGACATATGATCAGTGACTAGGTCCTCGGTCTTAGGTTGCATTTCATTTTGCATGTCTCATTTCATTTTGCATGTTGCATGATCTCACAATGATTAAATGAACTCCAATTCTTAAACGATTCTTCAAATCGCATCTTCCAGTCTAACAAGAGCTGAATCTCACACGAAGGTTCCTCCAATGAAATAGCAAGTAGAATCCTTTTTCGGGATCAAAATTCAAATCTGAGATCATTCATATTATTAACTACTTGCATATTCGACCTTCAATCATCACAAAAATCTAGTATTCAACTTAACTGATTATCTTACATCACACTATCAAAATTTTAACTTGGTCAACCATGGTCAACTCATGGTCAAACCTAGTCAAATTCGGTCTCCAGGACCTCCAAATGATGCAGAATGCATTCTCGGACATATATAACCACTTCTCAAATCAATTAACATACTTCTAAACTATAACGCTAACTTTTCTTGTCAGATTTCAATTTTAATCCCGAAGGGGGCATGGTATTGCACATCATTCAAAGTCTGTAATTCAAATTCTATCGATCAAATCTATCAATATCTTTCATCAGTGATCAAGATAACAATCACGTCTAGTCACTGATTCATCAAAAGTCCTCATCGCTCGGGGCAAATCTATCATCACTTGGGGCATATTAGATTCATCAAGATCCATATCAATTTGGTATTCTCCTAATCTTGTAAACTATATCAGTTTTTGCAACCATCAGATCATAGTGTTCTTTCCTTGGTTCTTCGACAACTAAAGGGTTTGGATGTGATACTTGCTAGTTCTGCTAAGACAATCGAGTCTAGAACGGGTCACTCACTTCTTATCAATCCTAAGGTTCAGAATTAGGCATTTTGACACTTTTTCACAATCATAGGTTCATTTGCTGCTACAGTGAACATTATCTTTGGTCATTCAAGACCTATTATCTCCATATCAATTCAATATCAATCAACTCCTATCTCAATATCTTTCAATCGGTTTCTATCTTTCAATCGGTTTATCTTTTGAATCAGTTTCATATCTTTATCAAACACAGACTATCTTTGAACCACTGCGCTTCACACAGTAATTCAAAGAGGGGCAAAATGTAATACCCCAAAAATGGGCTATAAGTTCATTAATCTCCTACATCTTCAATTCAAATGAAATCGACATCAAAGTCCTAACCTAAGGCACATCTAAACATCATCGAATCATAATTGATTATCTTAAATTTTGCATCGGGGAATATTCCTAGTAATATTCCTAATTATCTTAATTATCTTTAATTTAATGATTATTTGGCGATAAATCACATTTATCCTAAAAATTTGATTAATTGAATATTTTCATATTTAATTAATTAGATTTAATATTTGCCACTTAATTGTGTAATTAAATTTAATTCTATCTATTATTAATTGTATTATTTAATTTTGAGAATAAATCAAAATTCCTATCTTTAATTGATTAAATTCTTATTTAATTAATTAAAGCATGTTGTCATTATTTAATAATATAATTTTTAATAAAAGTTTGGTAAAATAGTTAATTAACCCATAAATTAATTATTTTATTTCAAAAATTAGTTGAGTTGAGGATAAATCACTTTATTTATTTATTTAATTCTTAATTATTATGCATATTCAAAAGAAATAGTTAAACTCCCAATCAGAAAATCAATGCAAGTTATTGACTTTTTGGAACTCAACATCCTTTTGGAGTTCAAAAAGCTGATCTAAACTCTAATTTGAGTTAAAAAGCTATTTTTGCATGATTTTGAGAATTAACTATCTTTCATGATCAGATAACTCAAAAATCAAGATGAGTTAATTTGAGTGATTTATGGATTTTATCCATGCACCTCCAAAGCCCTGGATTTCTATAAAAACAAAGCTCAACTCTTAGCAAATCATCTCATGTTTTTGCACAATCACGCTGGAGAATTGGAATTGAAGAATCAAAGCTCTTGCGAATCGACATCTTTGTGAGATCAATCTTATTTTTGCATTCATATTTCATATCATTGTTAGATTAGCATAGCATATCAGTTTTCATATAGATTAATTTCATATCAATTTTTCATTCATTCTTTATTGCATAGAAAATATCAAAAAAAAAAGAATAATTGCATTCAATCTCATATCTAGATCAATTGCATTCAAATCCTTCATTTAGGTGTCGTCTAGGTCACTGATCTTGATTACAATCTAAGAACATTAATCTCACACCTATTAGAAGGCAGTAAATCGCTTGGTTAGTTTAGTTTTCAATTTTGCACGATTTTGATTATAGCTAACCTCTAATGTTTTACTGAGTGTTGTGTCTACAGATCAGGTACAATTTTCACACACACACCTACCACTTAGAAAAATACTACATATGAACCTTCGTTAAATGCCTAAGAAAAAATAAATTAATGAAGATATAATGTTTAGGTGTATCTCCTAGGAAACCTGTAAAACAAAAATGTAAGTGGTTTGATGTTTTTATGAGTCTTCTGTCAATGTCCCGCAACACACAATATTAGTAATTTGGATTTTTCAATCTTCAAATTCAGTGTGCTGTAAAAAAATAGACAAATTAGTAGAAAAAGAGGAGATGACAAAGCCACATTGTAGATGACAATCTACACAGACAACATTCAACCATCGCATATGAGAGTGAAAATCACAAATAACAGTGTAAAAATGTAGATGAAAAACTGAATAATTTATACCTGACAGCTGGCAGTATGGTTTTTTGAGTAGCGCAAATGATAGAGTATAGTCGCAGATGCCAAACTGTGTAGATGACAGAGAACCTACACAGACAAGAGTAAGAAATAAAGTCAAGTTTATAGGATTAAAAAAAATGAATTTGGAAATAATTTTTCCAGCATTTAACTCTGAAAAAACAATGCTCTAACAAAAACTCAGGAGTTAAAAATGTAAAATCTTCCAAAAAACACTTTTAAATGTTAAAAATTATAATCCTAGGTGGAGACGACTATCCCCAGACACAAATGCCAAATTGTACAGTTGACAGTTCCAGGGCAGAGAAGTCGAAGCGTGACAATTTTTGAGAGCTGCAAAAAATGAAATAAAGATGGAAGAAAAATGAGTTTAGACAGGGACGTGGGTCCCACCAAGTGTGCCAAAATGTATGTGATGAAATATTTCATGTTGGGAGAAAGCTAAAATACTCAAACTCTAGCAATAAACATGTTTTGATTACGTAAAAATAGGTTTTGAAAGGACCCAAAACCTTTTACAAAAGGATTATAGAATAGGCATTTAAGGTCCAAAAGGACAAGTGCAACAACACCAAAAAAAAACCACACAAAAGAGTCCTTAAACAAAAATAACAGACAAAAGACAAAGGATAGCAAAAGGACAGCAAGACAACAAGCTGCTGTCTAAACACATTTCATCAATTCTGTTGCCTGATCAACAAGAATTTGCATATTCATAGTAGACAGCTTCAGATCATCCATGTCATTATTCTTGTCATCCTCCATCTTCTTGAACCTGGATCTAGTACGCCTGCTAGGGCCCTGATCATCTTTAGTCTCTGTGACCTCTTGGTTCCCTTTTCCATTGTCGAGCTTGTCCACTAGAATCTTCACATGCTCATTTGAAGCCTTAAGGATAGCATAACTATGCTCTGCAATATTCCCAATGGTCTTCTCCATCTTGTCAATTCTCTTTTCCATAATCTCAATTTTCCTAGTCATACTGTTATTGTTTTCAATTTTTTTCTTCATGGCAGTAATTCTGTCATTGAAGACAGCAAGACCCTCAGCCCTGGCGACAGTGTCAGTGAGTTCATCAATTGTTTGGCCCATAGTTTTCTCTCCCACATGCATCCTTTTAAGAACCAACGTCTCTTTTTGCAACTAGTGAATATGGGAATTCATCTTAGTAATATCATTTTTCATTTTGCTGAGGGTAGTAAAAAAAGCCAAACAACCCAAATTCTCAAAATCCATATTCCCTCCCTCTGTCTTCTCAAAACCCTTGTTCCCTTCCTCTGTTTTCTCCTTAGAGCTCTCCACATTCTCCTTCTCCATGTTTACCTTATCCTTCTCATTCCCATCTTTCCCAATATTGGTCACAGCTTGAGTGACCTTGTGCAAGATATTATCCTCAACCCACACATTATTTCTAGTTCCCACACTCTCCTCCATAGTAGGGTTAGTGTTCACATGGTCTTCCTGATTAATCTTTTCTTGAGATGAGGAGCTCTCATCAAAAGATATATAAACCCTTTTCACAACTTTCTTCTTCTCTTTTTTGGCTCTGGTGCGTTTGCCAATGGGATCCAATCTATTTTTCCCCTGCTTCTTAAAACTTTCCTCCCTACTCTCCTCTTCCTCTAAATCCATATTTGTGGTCAAGTCCTCCACCTTCCTTTTCTTTTTATTTCTCTTGGGGCTAGACTTCTGGTACTCCTCAAGGTCCCCCTCATCTTCTTCTGTATCCTCCATGAAAGGCTCCTTAGACTCTTTCCCATTAGTGTCATAATCCTCAAGGGCTTTTTTATTAAGTTAGGGTCTTTCCACCTTCTTCAACTTCAACACCTCATAAATGAGGACCATAAGCCCTTCATGGTAGGCATGATCACCCTCCAGATCCCTTTTCCAGTGGAGGATAGAGGCATTCAAAGAGCTCAGCAAGTAAAAAGGAAAATTAATTTTTACTCCATGCCTAAAGTGATTCAGAAGGATAAGATGATGGTTGTAAATTTTAGTATACCGACCATCAAGGGTAATGTAGCCAATAATAAAAAATAAAATAAGGCTCCAGGGCCTAGATATACACTTAGGATTAAAGTACGAGTTGTCCACCTTAACCATACAATTTCTCTCCTGCTTTGTAGGCACAAAAGCCTCCAAGGCTTTGTCTGAAATCTTCCTATCCCTGTAGAAGTTGATGGCCTCAGTCATCAAGCCAGTTGCTTCTGCAATAACCTCCTTAGTCACCTCCATACTTTGTGTGCCCACCATAACACTCCCCTTATTCCAAGTTTTGATGAAATTTTTGGCCACAACAACTTTCCCTCCATGCAATCTCTCCATATAAGCTGCCAAACCCCCATCTTTGACTATTTTCCATATCTCCTTATTCTGTTTCCAGTCACTACAGTTCCCCAGCTCGCACCTTCTCTTCCTGTGTCCCATAGCTCTATGAAAGATTAGAAATCCCTTTTCAAGATTAATCCCAACACTCTGCAAATTAGCCATTGGATTGTAATAAAACCTTTTAATGTTCTGAAGGACCCATAAATCGTGCCAAGGAGCCCCAAAAATTATCTTAGAATCAACCCACTGTCCCTCATGATCATCACACAAATTTCTACAATCAATATTCATTAATATGCTCTTCATTAAAAATGTGTTTCTTACTCATCTTCCTCTCCTTATTAATTAATGATGACCCTTCAAACGGGAGAGAAAAACCATCATTCCACTCAATTTCCACTTGGCTTTTACAAGCCACATTCACAGCCCAGTCAACCACCGAGTTGGCCTCCCTGAAGACATGGGTTATCATACACTTTTCAAAGGATTTAATAATTTTTTTATCCTTGCTAATCACATTGGCTATAGACCATGAAGGGGTTATTGTATTCTTCAAGCAATTTACAATATTTAGGGAGTCCTCTTCAATCCAGATTTTAGTATAACTCTTCCTTTTGGCTAATAGCACCTCATAAAGCGCTGCATTAGCCTCTGCCACCTGATTGGTATTAAAACCTATAGGAATGGCCATAGCCCCTTTGCAATTCCCATACTCATCTCTAATAACAATACCATAGCCAACTGTTCCAGGGTTTCCTTTAGAGGCACCATCAAAATTAACTTTAACCCAACCATTAGGGGGACAATCCCACCTAGCCTCTTCTCTCAGATTTCTTTTGATATCTTGAACCTTCCTTCCTTCAAACTTCCAATTCTTATAGAATTTGGCCTCCCAATCATCCTTTAGGTCTTGATAAATCTTGATCATCCCCAAATTCTCCAAAAGAGCACTCTTAATCTTGTGGAAAATACAATCCCATTTGGACTCTTTGTTCCTAAAAATTATGTCATTCCTTTCTTTCCAAACCCCCTAGCACAAGAAATGAAGGAAGAAATTCCAAAAAGAGATTAAGAAATTATTGTTGGTAGGTGGCTTCCAGCAGGTGAACAAATCCTGAATGTCTTGAGGGAACACCCACTCCAAATTCATCAAATCAAGGAATTTTTCCCATATTTGCCTAGCAAAAGAACAATGGATAGTCATATGGTTGATATTCTCCTCATCTTTTTTACAAAGAAAACACCTATTAGTAAGAACAAAGCCTCTTTTCCTGAGATTGTCAATTGTAAGAACTTTATCCTACAATAAGATCCAAAAAAAAAACATTAATTTTAGGTGTTAATCCCTTGAACCAAGCTTTAGCCCAACATGGTTCAGGACTATCTTCGAAGTTCTGCATGTATAGAGAGGAAACTAAGAATAGGCCATTAGCACTATATCTCCAAATTAGAGTATCCTCTTCATCAACAAGAACAACAACATTCAAAAGATTATTCAAGCTTCTAAGAGAAGGATTAATCCTAGCCAAATCAGTCCACTTATCCCCCCCCCCCCAATAGTCCTCCACATGAATGCCCAAAATCTATTTGTAAAGGATAAACATTTCATTCCAAATAGGAACCTCCTTAACAGGTTTATCAAGCAGCCAGGTGTCATCCCAAAAGAGAATTTTCTTGCCATTACCAACCTTACATTTGACTCCCTTCTTTATTATATCCTTTCTTCTTAAAGCATTGCCCCAAATACATGATCCACCTTGGATAGAATCAAAGTTTAAGAAATAATTGAAATTAGAACTGTCCCTATTATATTTATTGTGCCATATAGTACTCCATTCTCCCCGGTTCTTGAACATTCTCCAAAGGAGTTTAGCCATAAGAAACTCATTTATACTTCTAATAGTGCGAAGACCAAGACCCCCATTCCTAGTCAGTTTACAAACCTTCTCCCAAGCAATAAGAGCCATTATTTTATTTTTCTCGACTCCAGACCAAAGGAAATTCTTTTAGATTTTCTCTATGCTTTTAGCATACTTCTTAGGTATTTTGAAAAGGATCAAGGCATAGAGAGGAATACTTTGAAGGGTAGCTTTGAGAACAATAATCTTACTAGCCTGGCTAAGAAGAGCACCCTTCCAACCAGCAAGACTTTTGTGAAATTTATCAATCATATCTCGCCAAAAAGAGTTTGGGGGAGTAAGGCAAAGAGGTAAGCTAAGATAAGACCTTGGGAGACAATCAACCTCACAACCCAAAATTCTTTTTAACCTTTCTTGTCTTTTTTGAGGCACATTAATGAAGAATATAGAGCTCTTATTCCAGTTAATAATTTGGCCCGTAGCAGCAGCATAGTTGTCAAGGGCTTTTTTAATGGTTTTTCCATTTTTAATAGAGGCTTCACCCATTATTATGGAGTCATCCATAAACTATTGATGTGAACAAATCAAGTCCTTGGAGGAAGGTTTTAGACCCCTGAATTCTCCTCTATTAACCAATCTGCCAATGTGTCTACCCAAACATTCCGCCAAAATAACAAAAAGAATAGGAGATAGGGGATCCCCCTGCCTAAGACCTCTAGAAGACTTGAAGAAAGGAGTAGGGGAGCCATTCACAAGAATAGAGAAAGTGGTAGAGGAAACCAAGAAGTGAATGAGTTTTCTACTTTTATTGAAACCAAAAACCTCTAGAGTAGCCATCAAAAAATCCCAGTCAACCTTATCATAAGCTTTAGACAAGTCAAGTTTCAGTAAAAAACCTTCCTTCGTTGAAATGGTCAAAGAGTGTATATTTTCATGGACCGAGATGATAGAATCTAGGATCTACCTTCCAGGGACAAAGCCATTCTGCTGTCCATAAATAATAGAAGGAAGAAAAAGGAGAATTTTGGAAGTGAGGATTTTTGAAATAATCTTATACATCGAGTTGCATAAACTGATAGGTCTAAATTGGTCCATGCTATCAGCCCCATTTTTCTTTGGGATCAGAGCAATAAATGTGCCATTCAGTTCCTTGAGGATCCTTCTAGCCCCAAAAAATTCCTTAACTGCATTAGTAACACCATCTTTCAAAATCCTCCAATATTTTTGAAAGAAGAAAAGAGGATAGCCATCCAGACCAGGGGCTTTACCTCCTTCAAAGGAGAACACAACCTTTTGAATCTCATCCATAAAAGGTATAGTAGTAATAACTCTATTTTGATCATCATTCAGAATATTGGGAATACCATCCAACAGCTCTTCTTGGCCCTCCATATCCAGATTCTCAGCTTTCTTTAAGAGCTCTCTAAAGAAATTATTGGCCTCACTTCTAAAATCCTCCTCCTTCTCACTTATGGTCCCATTGACCTTAAGTCTGGAAATTTTGTTTCCCATTCTATGTTTCACCATGGTCATGAATAATTATTTAGAATTCTTTTCCCCTTCCTTTAGGAAAATCTTTCTAGACCTTTGCCTCCAAAAGCATTCTTCTTTTGAGATAATATCATGATATTCAATTAGTTTAGTATCTTCCTCATTTTTGGTATGTAAATTGTACTCATCTTTCTGAATGTTATCCCGGATCTCCTTTAGTTCTTCAACAATTTTCTTTTTGTTGGTAAAAATATTTCCAAAGGTTTCTTTGTTCTATTTCTTTATGTTGTCCTTCACATTTTTCATTTTCTTTACAACTTTGAACATTGTCGTTCCTTTAATCCTGATACCCCACCACTCCTCAATCAGGTTTTCAAGGTTAGGGTGGATTGTCCACATTTTCTCAAAGAGAAAAGGGAAATTCTTTTTTAGACCATTGAAATCAACTCTTATGGTTATCAGGTAGTGGTCAGATCCAACTCTGATATAGGCCGATAAGGAATAAGAATAATGATTAAACCAATTGCCACTAACAAGAGCTCTATCAAGTCTGACCTGAATAAGCTCATTTCACTCTCTCCTGTTGGTCCAAGTATAGTTAATTCCCTACAAATATATGTCATGTAACTCTTGACTATCAATAAAGTCCATAAGATCAATTCTATTGTCCAGATTGGGTTGACCCCCCCCAAATTTCTCATTTTCCTTCAAAGTGTAATACCCCAAAAATGGGCTATAAGTTCATTAACCTCCTACATCTACAAATCGAATGAAATCGACATCGAAGTCCTAACCAAAGGCACATCTAAACATCATCGAATCATAATTGATTATCTTAAATTCTGCATCAGGGAATATTTCTAGCAATATTCCTAATTATCTTAATTATCTTTAATTTAATGATTATTTGGCGATAAATCACATTTATCCTAAGTTTGATTAATTGAATATTTTCATATTTAATTAATTAGATTTAATATCTTGCCACTTAATTGTGTAATTAAATTTAATTCTATCTATTATTAATTGTATTATTTAATTTTGACAATAAATCCAGTATCCTATGAATAATTGATTAAATTCTTATTTAATTGATTAAAGCAAGTTGTCATTATTTAATAATATAATTTTTAATAAAAGTTTGATAAAATAGTTAATTAACCCATAAATTAATTATTTTATTTCAAAAAGCAGTTAAGTTGAGAATAAATCACTTTATTTATTTATTAAATCATAATTATTCATGTGCACATTCAAGGACCAGTTAAACTCAAATTGGAAAATCAATGCAAGTCGTTAGCTTTTTGAAACTCAACATCTTTTTGAATTTTAAAGTTGATCTAAACTTCGAATTCAAGTTGAACTGTGCTTTTGCATGATTTTTGTGACTTAATTATCTTTATTTAAAAATAACTTAAAAATCAAGCTGAGTTATTTGAGTGATTTATGGATTTTTTCCATGCACCTCCAAAGCCCTGGATTTTTATAAAAACAAGGCTCAGCTCTTCATAATTGATCTCTCAATCTCTCTCAAATTTGCATCCACAGAATCTCATATTTTTGCACAATCACGTTGGAGAATTGGAATTGGGAGAATCAAAGCTTATTGCGAATCAAGGCTATTGTGAGATCAATTTGTTTTTTTTACATTCATTTAGATTTTTTTTCATATCATTGTTAGATCATTTTAGCAGATCAATTTCATATAGATTAGATTTCATATCAAGTTTTTATCATTCTTATTGCATATAAAATCCAAAAAAATAGATTAATTGCATTCATATCTCATATTAGTTTTGCATTCAAATCCTTCATTTAGGTGTCATCTAGGTCACTGATCTCGATAACAATCTCAGAACATTAATCTTGCACATACTAGAAGGCAGTAAATCGCTTGGTTAAATTAGATTTCAATTTTGCATGATTTTTGCTAACCTCTAATATTTTATTGAAGTGTTGTCTATAGATCAAATACAAAATTCACACACACATTTTTGGTGCCCACCGTGGGGCAACCCACCTTTACATGCTAGTTTTGATTTTTTTGGGGAGCTAAAGCCCTAAAGTTTCAAAGATTTAATTTTATCTCTCAAACGGCTCAGATTTTTTCTCTAAATTTTTTTTTGCAGGTTGGACATATATCAGAGAAGCTACAGTAAAAAATTTAGAATTTTTTGAGATGTTTTTAATTTTTAATAATTTTTTCTTGAAATTCTAGAAAAAATTAATATCTGACGCAAATCAGTATATTTTTTGAAATTTTTATATTTTTGGAAAGCTCTTCAAATTCTACAGGGGTCCATTCTTTGTATTTTAAATTTAGACGCAATATAATCGCTCAAATAGTTAATTTATAAAAACTGGTTTGTTTTGATAAAAATGGGTCTCTAGGGCACAAATGAAGAGATTTTTCTAAAATTTTTACATTTTTGGAAAGATCTTTATTTTTTAGTAGGGGTCTTTATTTTGAATTTCTATTTTTGTGGCCAAAATCATAAAATAAAAATCAGATCTTGTTGACTAGGTCAAATGCAGCAAAAAAAATAAAGTTTTGTGATGGGTATGCACTTATTTTTTCTACATGGTTCAATGAATGATATGAGTTGTCATTTGGGTTAATTGCTGGTTATTATTGTTGATAATAATTGATTTTTAGAGCTAACCCTATGGTTTTCATAAGTTGAATATATTTTGCATATCTTGTTTGCTTGTTTGCTTGTTGGAGAGTTTGTCACTTGCTTGCATGGAAAAGCTCAACAAGAATTGCTAAAAATCAGGTAAAATCTACTAAGCGCATTGCAAGGATCCCAGGTATTCTCCTTCATCTAATAAAATTTCAATTTGGCCTTAAAATAAATCTCTCATGTGTTTAGCTTGAGTGTTTCTTTGCATGCTTTTTCTATGAATTTGCATAATTGAATACTAGGTTGTGACACCTTAGGTATTTATTGGTAGTCTTAGATTACTTGTGATTGATCTAGATTGCTATCTTGGGTTATTGGACTCGCTCATCCATCGGCCCCTCATTTCGCCCTGTGGTTGCAATCTCAGTGCCATAAAGGGGAGGGGTCAACAAGATAGAAGCGTTAAGTGTTCCACTTGGCAACCCTTTTGTGCGTTTAGGAACTCACTTGTTTTCTAAGTTGGAGACTCATTTTCAGCTTGTGTGAGGTGTTAAGTGTTCCACCTTGTGGACTCATCTCATATTCACTTTAAGCGTTAAGTGTTCCTCTTTCTTCTTTTTGGATACTTTGGGTAGACTTTTTTTTGGAAACATACATCTGTGCTCACATAGAAATTAGGCCCTATGAACACTATTCGTAATCAAGACAACAACCATGTCTAGTTGCTGATTCATCAAAAGACCTCATCGCTCGGGGCAAATCTATCATCACTTGGGGCATATTAGATTCATCAAGATCCATATCAATCTGGTATTCTCCTAATCTTGTAAACTGTATCAGTTTTTGCAACCATCGGATCATAGTGTTCTTTCCTTGGTTCTTCGGCAACTGAAGGATTTGGATGTGATGCCTGCTAGTTCTGCTAAGACAATCAAGTCTAGAACCGGTCACTCACTTCTTCACAATCATAAGGTTCAGAATCGGACATTTTGACACTTTTTTTTCGCAATCCTCAGTTCATCGCTGCTACAGTGAACATTATCTTTGGTCATTCAAGACCTATTATCTTCATATCAAATCAATATCAATCAGCTTCTGTCTCATATCAATTATCAATTTTGAATCAGTTTCATATCTCTATCAAACACAGACTTTCTTTGAACCACTGCGCTTCACACAGTAATTCAAAGAGGGGCAAAATGTAATACCCCAAAAATGGGCTATAAGTTCATTAATCTCTTATATCAACAATTCGAATGAAATCGACATCAAAGTCCTAATCTAAGGCACATCTAAACATCATTGAATCATAATTGAATATCTTAAATTCTGCATCGGGGAATATTCCTAGCAATATTCCTAATTATCTTAATTATCTTTAATTTAATGATTATTTGGCGATAAATCACATTTATCCTAAGTTTGATTAATTGAATATTTTCATATTTAATTAATTATATTTAATATCTTGCCACTTAATTGTGTAATTAAATTTAATTCTATCTATTATTAATTGTATTATTTAATTTTGACACCTCTTTTCCAAAGAGTCCTCCTCGTCGTGTGTTCCTACTTACTACAAATGGGCCGTCACATTGGATAGATCGTGATGGTGATCCATATGATTCTGATTTTGAAAAATATTTTGATGGCTTTTGTGGACAATACCTTGATTATGATCCATCTACTACTGCTAAGGACTATAAAATGCATCATGCTAGCTTGAAGCATCAATATTATAAGAATCCTTCTCCTAAAGACTCTCCTACTGAAAATAAAGATTATCTTCTCAAGAAAGGTCATGTTAATGTTGAACCTTTGTCTAGTGATGGTTCCCTTCCATCCCCTACTTCCTCCAATACCCGTACATTTCCTAAAGCTTCTGAGTCTTTCAAATCTTTCATAGAACCTTCATCCGACACAAGCCCTGATACTTTTCATGTGGTTCCCTATAATTATCCTCTAGGGCTACCTCTTAAAGAAACTCAAGTTAACCTTCACTTGGCTACAAATACTTTCAATAATGATAAACCTAAAGAGCCTAAGCCTTCATATGCTATAATCCTTACTTCAACTAGTCCTCCACCATCTCTTCCAAAGTCATCCATACAATCCCAACATGCTTCCTTGTCCTTAGAAGTGGCTCCATGTCAAGAGGACTCCAGAAATGATGAAGAAAAGAACATAAAGAAAGATCAAGATCAAGAACCCTCCATGTCATCCAATCCCTTTCATGATGTCTCTTATCCGCTTCATGGTTCTTTTGATCCTACACACCCTTTTTCATGCATTCCACCATGTCTTAAGTCTTCTCCTAAACAAGATCAAGCTACTACTTCCAATGTTAAGCCTATTGAAAATCAAGAGAAAAATTATGCGCTTATGCTATCCAAAGATCCTTGTCAAGATCAAAATCTTCCATCTTCTTATTCTACCACTCCATGTTCACTTCCACTTTCTACTCTTCCTAAGTCTTTGCAAGCTTTGAATAATTCTATCAAAGAAGGTGCTCATATTCATGATGTCCATGATTCTATTGAAAATCCTAATGCTCACTCTAAAGATGTCGATGTCCTTGGTTGTCATATAAATGATGATGAGCTTATTGATTATCCTTTTGCATCTTCCACTTCCATCCTTGGACCTCTTCCACCACTACAAAGAGCTTCACGTCTTCCTTCCATCTTGGGTCCTTATGTCCCTTCACTTTCCCATCCTAACTCTCCTAATTCACCATCCATCTTGGGTCCTTATGTCCCTTCACTTTCCCCTCCTAAATCTCCTAATTCACCATCCATTTTGGGTCCTTATGTCCCTCCATCTCCCATCTTTCCTCAAGATCAACATAGATGCATACCCTTGAATCCTTTTCATCCACCCACCCATCTAAACTAGTCATATCCTTCTTCTTCTTCCATAAGTCCCAAGTCTTTTGGAAGTAACTTGAATGTTCAATACAAGAAAAAGAAGCAATACAAAAATTCATCAAAAAAAGAAGATCACTATGTCTCCTCTAATCGACATGGATGCATAAAGTCAAAAGAGATATCTAAGAAAAAAGCTACAAGACAAGTATGGGTTCCAAAATCTATCATTGAAGATATTCTCTCTAGATCATCAAAAGGAAATAAAAAGCCTACGACTATATGGATTCCAAAGTCTCTCTTGAAAGAGTCTAGTGTTGAGCAAAAAGTAAAGTTGACATTCAAGCTTCCAAAGGCTTCCACTTCATCTTCTTCCAAAAACATTCTTTCATTCCATGCGCCTAAACCACAACTTTTTCTATCCATTCACCATATTCCTTCATTCACATTTCCTCCACCCTCTTGCCACCCTTCAAGGTTTGTGTTGATGTTGAGCTTGCCTTCCTTTCCATCTACCCTTTCACAATCCTTCCATGCATTATCCTTCTACCTTCTATCATTTTTCCTCATTTGCCTGTTCCTCCTATCTTCCAACCTCACTCAATTTACATAAAACCTTATCCTCCATTTTTCTCTTCCATCTTCCTTTCCCTATCAGCATCTTTGAGCATATCATCTTGAATTCTTGGTATATCATGGTTTATCCTTTCAAGGAGCACTATCTAAAAAACTTGCCTTCATCCAAAAATTCAAAAAAAGAAATGAAAAAAAAAAAGAAATGAAATAAAATAAAATTGAAAGTGTGCCTTGGTGAAAACCTGGAAACAGGCACCTTGGTAGCAAAAGTAAAGAGAAATAAATTCATCCTATGGTGAAAACCACTCCCTTGTGGCACCTTGGATAAGTACCATGATGAAAACCTGGCAATCAGGCATCATGCGTAGTTCTTCTATATATTTCATCTATTTCATCTTCTCTCTTTGATCTTGACAATGTTGATCTATACACAAACATTTGGCTATCTTGTGAGCTATCTTATGATGATCTTGCTTTCATTCCCTTCCTGTTTAGCCTTCATGTCTATCTTCCTCCATTCATTTTCACCTGTTGCTATCCTTTTCCCCTTTGGTCTTGATCTAATAAAAGAAAGAGTAAAATACAGTGCTATGAAGCCTCTTGACATGTCTACTCCTTTGGACTACATCCTATCCTTCTTTGGCATTACGCTTTTGTGACTTATCCTATGCTAGCTTTTCATTTCTTGTCCAAATGTGCTTTACATGAAATTTTTTGCCTAGCTTGAGTATTCTTGAGGAGTTTTCCCTTGAGGATTTCTCCCCTTTATTCTCCTTCATTCTCTTGTCTTCCATCTCATCGACCAACTTGCCAATGCCTCTTATTCTCCACCTTGCTAGACATTGGGACTGCACGATATGATCTTGCTTGGGAGTTTGCAATGGAAAAAGATGCTATCAAGTATACCAAGTATCAGAACAAGTATCAGAACAAGTATCAGAACTAGTATCAAAACCAGTATGAAAACAAGTATTAGAATAAGTATCAAAACTAGTATCAGAACAAATATCAGAACAAGTATCAGAACAAGTATCAGATCAAGTATCAAAACTCCCACTGGGGCTACACCTTTTTCTTTAGTTTATGGGTCTGAAGTGGTACTACCTATTGAGGTTGAAATCCCATCACTGAGAATCAGAATGCATGGACTTGTCATCGATGATGACTACAGAGTGTCTAGGTTACAAGAACTAGAACTACTAGATGAGTGCAGACAAGTAGCGTATGATCATCTCAGAGTATATCAGAAGAGAATGTCTAGAGGCTACAACAAGAAAGTCAAACACAGAGAATTCCAGGTTGGCGATCTAGTCTTGAGAGAAAATCCTAAAAATCAATCACATCGAGAATGCAAGGGGAAGTTTGAACCCAACTGGCTGGGTCCCTTTGTTATCACTGCTACTTGTGCCTATCAACTCTCAATGATAGAAGGAGAACAGCTTCAAGAACCAATCAACATTCTCCATCTGAAGAAATTCTATGCCTAAGGCATTCAGTCTATGGTAAAATGTCCTGAAAAAAATCTTAAAAATTGGAAAATGTCCTAAAAAAAATGGACATCTTGGTGAAAACCTAGCAATAGGCACCTTGATGATTCACAAAAAAATATCAAAAGTACAAAAAAATTGAAAAAAATGAAAAATACAAGGAAAAAAAAAAAAAAGACAAAGTGCCTTGGTGAAAACTTGGAAACAGGCGCCTTGGTAGCAAAAATAGAATCTCCACCCAGATGGTGAAAACCTGGCAAATGGGTGCCACTTGTTTCAAAATGCTCCATCTATCAACACAATCTTGGTCTTTCCCAGCTTTCAGTCTTGGTTTAGTTTGTACATATCTCCCAATTTGTTTCTGCATTTCCAATTTTCAATAAGTCAGTTTGTCCACCAATCAACTCAAGCATCTGTATCCTATCAATGTTCAAACTTGGGGGCAATCAATGTCATATCCTATGGTCTCTAGTATACTTTAGACGTGTCATATCCAGTCAGAGTCCTTTGAAGCTATATCTTGAGTCAGTCAGTCAGTCTCCTCTCCAGAAAGGATTTTGCATCTACAACAATAATCAAACACAAACTGAAAACAATTTTTTCTTTTCATGCTTTTATCTCCTTGTATGCTTACTGATTCGCATTGAGATTTTTGCATATTGTGTCCCTTCGAGCTCTTTGATGATGTCCTTTACAGGATTTAGAGAGTGATGACTGGGGGCATAATATTTTCTTTGTCTTCTACCTGTATGTGAAAATCTAACATCTTTGGAAATTCTAGATTGAAATGGTGTCCGACAGTAAGAGCCTCTATCTCAAATTGGATGGCCATGTGTACCTTGACCATTGATACCCAGAAAATTCAAGGAAGTTTGATCTAACCATTGTCTTTTTGAGTGAGTTCTTTCTCCTATTGTGAAATGCAATCTTACCTAAGGCTGTGAACGATAAAAGGTCACTACAGGTAATTCACATTGGATTTAGAATGATCTCTTGGCTATTTGATGTATTTTTCATGAGAGGCGTATTCAGGTCATCACGATGTTCATGTTTTGATGCTTCTACAAATTGCTATATCAAAATGGACATGATATTCAGGTAATCCTGGTGTTTATGCCTTGGTGCTTATATCCAATCCGACATTCTAAAAATAAAATCAATATTCATATATCCATGGTTGTTGACTAGTGGGTGTTATATTGATTCTTGAGCATTACAAATTGATATTCATATGTCCATGGTTTCATAGCTAGTGGGCATTGTATTGATTTATTCGGTTACCTAAAAGTTCAATGATGATAACAAATCGACATATGATCAGTGACTAGGTCCTAGGTCTTAGGTTGCATTTCATTTTGCATGTCTCTTTGCATTTTGCATGTTTGCATGATCTCACAATGGCTAAACGAACTTCAATGCTTAAATGATTCTTCAAATTGCATCTTCAAATCTAACAAGAGCTGAATCTTACATGAAGGTTCCTCCAATGAAACAGCAAGTAGAATCCATTTTCAGGATCAAAATCAAAATCTGAGATTGTTTATATTATTAACTACTTGCATATTCAACCTTCAATCATAGCAAAAATCTAGAATTCAACTTAACTAATTATCTTACATCAAACTATCAAAATTTCAACTTAGTCAACTCATAGTTTCACCTCGTCAAACTTGGTCTTTTGGACCTCCAAACGATGTAGAATGCATTCTCGAATGTATTTAACCACTTCTCAAATCAATTAATATGCTTCTGAACCATATCACGCTGACTTTTCTTGTTATATTTCAATTTTAATCCCAAAGGGGGCATGGTATTGCACATCATTCAAAGTCTATAATCTAATTTGAAATCATATCTTTCCTCAGTAATCAAGAAAACAACCATGTCTAGTTGCTAATTCATCAAAAGACCTCATCGCTCAGGGCAAATCTATCATCACTTGGGGCATATCAGATTCATCAAGATCCATATCAATCTGGTATTCTCCTAATCTTGTAAACTGTATCAGTTTTTGCAACCATCAGATCATAGTGTTCTTTCCTTGGTTCTTCGGCAACTGAAGGATTCAGATGTGATACCTGCTAGTTCTGCTAAGACAATCGAGTCTAGAACCGGTCACTCACTTCTTCGCAATCATAAGGTTCAGAATCAGGCATTTTGACACTTTTTTTTCGCAATCCTCGGTTCATCGCTGCTATAGTGAACATTATCTTTGGTCATTCAGGACCTATTATCTTCATATCAAATTAATATCAGCTTCTGTCTCATATCAATTATCAATTTTGAATCAGTTTCATATCTCTATCAAACACAGACTATCTTTGAACCACTGCACTTCGCACAATAATTCCAAGATGGGAAAAATGTAATACCCCAAAAATGGGCTATAAGTTCATTAACCTCCTACATCTACAAATTGAATGAAATCAACATCGAAGTCCTAACCTTAGGCACATCTAAACATAATCGAATCCTAATTGATTATCTTAAATTCTGCATCAGGGAATATTCCTAGCAATATTCCTAATTATCTTAATTATCTTTAATTTAATGATTATTTGGTGATAAATCACATTTATCCTAAGTTTGATTAATTGAATATTTTCATATTTAATTAATTAGATTTAATATCTTGCCACTTAATTGTGTAATTAAATTTAATTCTATCTATTATTAATTGTATTATTTAATTTTGACAATAAATCCAATATCCTATGAATAATTAATTAAATTGTTATTTAATTGATTAAAGCAAGTTGTCATTATTTAATAATATAGTTTTTAATAAAAGTTTGATAAAATAGTTAATTAACCCATAAATTAATTATTTTATTTCAAAAAGTAGTTAAGTTGAGAATAAATCACTTTATTTATTTATTAAATCATAATTATCCATGTGCACATTCAAGGACCAGTTAAACTCAAATTGGAAAATCAATGCAAGTTGTTAGCTTTTTGAAACTCAACATCTTTTTGAGTTTTAAAGTTGATCTAAACTTCTAATTCTAGTTGAACTGTGCTTTTGCATGATTTTTGTGACTTAATTATCTTTATTTAAAAATAACTCAAAAATCAAGCTGAGTTATTTGAGTGATTTATGACTTTTTTCGATGCACCTCCAAAGCCCTGGAATTCTATAAAAGCAAGGCTCAGCTCTTCATAATTCATCCACAAATTTGCACAATCACGCTGGAGAATTACAATTGGGAAAATCAAAGCTCTTGCGAATCGACACCTTTGTGAGATAAATTTGAAATTCACAACTTTCATATTATTGTTAGAATTTTCATTCTCATATCATATCATTTCTAGATTAGCATTGCATATCAATTTTCATATTAGCATAGATTCATATCAGTTTTCATCATATTATTGCATAGAAAATATTCAAAAAAATAGCTTAATTGCATTCAATTCATATCTAGATCAATTGCATTCAAATCCTTCATTTAGGTGTCGTCTAGGTCACTGATCTTGATTCCAATCTGAGAACATTAATCTCACACCTACTAGAAGGCAGTAAATCACTTGGTTAGAGTAGATTTTAATTTTGTACGATTTTGATTATAGCTAACCTCTAATGTTTTACTGAAGTGTTGTGTCTACAGATTAGGTACAATTTTCACACACACATTTCTTCATTAACAAAGTCAATTGATTGTTCATGTGCAAGGTTTCTTTTTCCCTTGTTCATTATTTTTAGACATGCTTGAAATCACTTGCTTGCTATTTTGCGTGCTTGTTTATCTATCTGGTTACTAAAAATGAACAAATTTGTTACAATCCTCAAATCTAGACATTAAAATTTGCAAACAATTCAAATCTGAAAACTCAAAATTTGCAAAATCTAAAGTAAAATCCTTTTCTAGAGTCAAAAGTCATCTCAGGAGGTCAGAAAGTCATACGAGTTTCCATCAAGTGTCATTTCATTACAACCCATCTGTCGTATGATTGAGTACCCAGTGTCGTACGAGTTTCCATGCCAGCAAATTCTCAAAGTCAAAATCTTGCAACTATCGTATGATATTGTCAACTGTCATTTCATTGCTACCCAACTGTCATATGAGATTTTCAACTGTCATTTCATTGCTACCCAACTGTCGTATGATAACCCACCCAGTGTCGTACGAGTTTTGATGCCAGAAAATTCTAAAAGTCAAAATCTTGCTTGCAATTGTCGTACGAGTTTTGCAATTGTCGTTTCACAACATACCCACTGTCGTGCGAGTCTGCAGAGTGTCATTTGGGAAATTTTTGAAAGTTGTCAAAAAATTGTCAAAATTGCTAGATATTCAACTTCTTCAGCTTAGTTTTAGAATCTATCGAACGAATCACTATGTCAGGAACAGAGTAGTAGCTATTAAGAATCCAATCATTTTCCTAAAGTGGCCTTTTGAATTCTATTCAGCCTTCTATTTAATCAATTTGAGTCCTTATCATCTTGTGTCAAAACCTTGTCATAACTATCAATCTTCAATCAATCATCAAAATGACTAAGTGTTGTGATATCTTGTCCACTATCTTTTGGGAACCTACCCATACATCTAGGGCACAATATCCTTCATCCACGTCTAATCAAATCTTCAAATCAATCAAACCTTGACAAGGTTGTGTCATCTGATCATCTTGATTCAATTCATTCTTCGGTTATCTAGATCTTATTCTTTTGTTTCACTTGAGGTGAATGGTGGAGACTAGAGCTTCCTCTCACAAGAAATCTATCACCACTCTCCAAACTCCAACTCTTAAGCAACTCATCAATTCTAGTCTTTACGAGGATGATGGTCTTGGCAACTATCAATTGAAATCTGGTTACATACCTCCTCCATCAACTCACAGAGGTACTCAACATACCCCTCATCAATCTAATCCAGGGAGTCCACAAACTCCTACCATGTCTCAAGCAGGGAAAAATTTTGGCTCTCAAAGAGCTCAATCTCAACATGGGGCAGATCAGGAACCGACACCTGAAGAAATTGCTCAATATCAAAATGATGATAACTTCAAACGAATGATGAAGCATTTCTTGAAAGAAGATAGAGAAGCATACTTTTTACAATTAGCTCATCAAGGAGCTAAACTTCCCCCCAACTTTAATGTTGAAGACATCATTATGCATGAGGAAGAAACTCCACTCACAGCTATGATGAAATAGATACATGCTTTACAAGTCAAATTTAATAGCCTTGAGAAAGAAAAGGAACCCAAAGAGTTCTCCATGGAAGCTCTATGCCCTTTTCCTTTTGACAAAAACTTGTATATGCCACCATTTCCAAAAAGAGTGGAGATGCCAAAGTATGATAAGTATGATGGACACTCTGATCCTCAAGATCATGTCAGAGAGTTCTGTACGCAATCCATGGAATTCATGCATGAACTAACCTATCTGATGCATCTTTTTCCTAGATCTCTGGGAGGAGCATCCATTCAGTGGTTTTCAAGATTGCCTCCTATGATCAAGACGTTTGAGGAATTGATTAAATTGTTCTACCAGCAATACTCCTACAATATTCAACATCCCATCACCATGATTGATATTTGTAATCTCAAGCAATATCCAGGAGAATCATTCCTAACTTTCCTCAAGAGGTGGTGAAAGAAGTTCTCTCTATATGCTAGACCAATTCCTGAAATGGAGAAACTTGAAATCTTTATCAATAACCTTGTTCCAGAAATCAATTATCCCTTACAAATGCAAGATCATACATCTTTTGACAAGATGGTGGATAATGCTATCAAAATAAAAAAAGCGCTTGTAAAAAAAGGAGAAATCACACTTCAAAAAGACAAGTACGAATTTGGATCCAGTTCTAAAGACAAGAACAAAAATTGGAACAAGAACAAAGGCATCATCATAGATGGCATTGTTGACACTATCTATGCCCCATCAAAGGCACTAGCCTACAATCTCACTCTTGGAACTCAAGCCATTAAAGCTTCAAAGCAAAAGTCTTCTCCACCATCTCAAAGGAAACTAGAATACAAAAAATGGGATAAACATCAAAAATTTACTCCTCTAGGAGAGTCTTTAGAATCAGCTATGAAAACTCTACTGGCTGATAACATCATCTCTTTACCAACAAATCCGATCGAATGCTCAAGACCCCAAACTGATATGGTGGAAGAAAAATGAATTCTATGATTTCCATCGGAGTAAAGGTCACAAAACTAGTAGTTGCTATCACTTGAAGCATACCATTCAAGATTTGATCGATAGTGGAGACATCACAATTGACAATCCCATGAGCAATAACGATCATACAACATTCACAGAACCATTTCCAAAACATGGTAAAAAAGTTTCAACTTCTCAACCTAATATGGGGGCAAAAGTCAACTATGCCTACCCTGGAAATAACACTGTCATCAATATGGTTGAGCCATGTCTCTCTGAAAGTTTCAATGTCATCACAATTGTACGAAGAGACAAAAATCATTCCTTAGCTAACGTAGTTACTTGATCACAAGCTCAAACACATCTGAAAGGACAAATCTCAGATTCATCAAATGTCCCTAAGGTGCCCTTCAATCTTTCATCTGCTTCTAAACAGAAGGTTTCTTCAAAATCTTCCAATCCAAAGGATACAAGGCCTACATCTTATAGCATTGTTCAAAAACTCTAGCACACTAATGCAAAAATCTCCATGTTTGAGTTGCTTCAAATATCTCCAGCTCATAAAGCCATTCTCGATAAAGCTTTGCTCGGTTCCAATGTTCCTGATGACCTTGATTTAGACAGGTTCCAGACTATGGGTGGACATCTTACATCTCCACAATATATCTCCTTTTCAAAGGAAGATGACAACTCCTTGAGTCACCCACATAATCAGCCTTTTCATATAGAAGTCTTGATCTAGAACCGTAGAGTCAAACGTGTGTTGATAGATGGGGGCACTGGCCTAAACATTTGTTCTTACAGCTTGATCACACAATTGGGATTTTCAGAATTGGCTATTGATCCTAGAAAGAAAATAACTATCAAGGCCTATGATGAACAAGAAAGATCTTCTAAAGGCACCATTGTCTTACCTATCAGAGTGGGTCCAGTTATCAAAGATACCATTTGTCAAGTGCTTGATCTACCTTTGGCCTACAACATCCTTCTAGGGAGACCATGGATACATGAAATGCAAGCTATTGCTTCTACGTACCATCAATGTTTGAAGTTTCCTTATGAAGGAGTAGAGGTTACTATCCCCACAGATCTAAATACAACTTGCAACACCTTGAAGGAAAGTGCAGATAAGCTTGTACCTAATAATAGAGAATCTTCTATTGAACCAACTAAAGAAGCATCCACATCTAAAATGGAAGATTTGGAAAAAGAGGTTAATATCAAAGAAAATGGTATGGGAGAATATACTATCGAGCCAGTCTTATCTTTGACATCTCTCCCTATCTCGCCTAAGTCTTATGGGAAATCTTTGAAACAATCCAAACCAGACTCTAAAGAACCTCTTGAAGCATATAAAAAGAATTTTGTAGCAGAACAAGTATCCAAGCAAGAATTTGAAGAGGACGAGGCTGTGCTATCATGGCTATACAAAGATGAACCTGAATCTCAAGTTGTTCAAACTGGTGACTCTACAGTCTCCAAACTCCCTTCCAAGTCATATGGTCCAGGAGATAAATTAATAGCTAAGATGGGATATTCAGGTAAAGGACCTCTAGGAATCAGAGGAAAAGGTCTTGAGATACCTCTCCCACATACTGGTAGAGAAAATAAAAACAAAGTTGGCTTAGGCTTTAAGAAGAAACCCTATCACCTCAAAGGTAATTGCTCTCATGTCATAGAGAAGATCACACCAGGGGAACCTCTTCTTAAGAAAGAAGAAACAGAACCATCAGATAGTGATTCGGATAGTTTAGAACTCATCCCCTATGAAAAATTGCCTAAAGAGATCAAAGACCTTCTTGATGATAAAGATGATCCTATCAAAAGCATTAATGTAGTAGAAACACAAGAACCTACTATCAATCAAGAGATAGTTGCAGCACAAGAACTAGCTAATCTCAAAAATAATCAAGAAGAGGGAAGTGGTAGTGATTTTGAGACAGATTCTCATGAGTATGAATACAAATCAGAATTTGAGGGTAACCCTTCTTGGGGTATTCACCCTGACTTTACTCATGTTCTAAGATTTCCTAGAGATCTTGAATCAGAAGATGAATCTAATGACTATGAATGGGGAGTAATCCCAAAACTAGATGAGCTTATCACAGAGAAACATGTTGATGTTATTCACCAATATGCACCTCAAACCAATGTAAGTCTAGAGTGAAATGATGAACCTATCGAGTTTGATCCACCTATGGCTGAATTGGACTCCCATGATGACATTGAGCCTATTCACAAATTGGATATCTTAAGTTGTAGTATCACCTTTGAACTCGAGTGCTAGGTTAGGACCAATGATGACAGATCCATATCTGTAAACACTATCTCCCAATCTTTCCCTACTTTGACTATCAAATATCCAGAACTTATTGATCAAACCTCCACAAATCCAAGCCATGGTATTTATACCTTCCCAAATGACTATGCCCTCACTTGTTACCTCAATGCAGTTGAGCCTATAAGTACTTCCATCAGTGAACCAAGCGTCAACATGACCAAGTCGGACATCAAATATCTTAGTCAGAAAAACAAGAATAAAAAGAAAAAGAAAAAGAGTTATGAGGGTGAAAACCACTTTGTGGCAGTCTCAAAACCTACAAAAGCAAAAATAAAAGGCGTATCCAAAGGTGAAAACCTCTCTGAGGTGCCTAAGGATGAGATATTTGATGTCCTTCTGAGTCATTTATAGGATAGATCTCCAGTTCTAATTGAGCCCACTCAATCCATCAATTTGGGTACAACAGAGGAACCACAATTAGTACATGTAGCACAATCATTATCAGAAAAAGAGAAGAAAAAATTTACAACATTCCTAATAGAGAAGAAGATCAACTTTGCATGGAAATATTTAGATATGCCAGGATTGGATCCCAATCTTATAATGCATCATTTATCTATTGCTCCAAATGTCAAACCTATCAAGCAAAAATTGAGAAAGATGCATCCTCATGTTGCACTCTTGGTAAAAGCTGAATTAGAGAAGCTCCTAAATGCCAGATTCATCCGAGTTATTGACTATGCAGAGTGGATCTCTAATATTGTACCTGTTTCTAAACTAGATGGCTCAATCAAAGTGTGCATAGACTTTCGAGATGTGAATAGAGCATGACCTAAGGATGATTTTCCACTACCTAACATTGATATGATAGTGGACATGACTGCGGGTTTTGAGATGTATTCCTTAATGGATGGTTTCTTTGGATATAACCAAATAAAAATTGCTCCAGAGGACCAAGAGAAAACTTCTTTCACATGTGCATTGGGCACCTTCTGTTGGAATGTCATGTCATTTGGGCTTAAAAATGCTGGAGCTACATATCAAAGAGCAATGACATCTATTTTCCATGACATGATGCATCGAACTATGGAAGATTATTTTGATGATACTTTAGCAAAATCTATGATCAGAATTGAACATCTAAAGAACTTGAGCATGATCCTAGACAGAATGGAAAAGTTTAGTCTCCGACAAAATCCTAAGAAGTGTGCTTTTGGTGTCACTTCTGGAAAGCTCTTAGGATACATAGTTTCAAAGAAGGGCATTGAAGTTGATCTGGCTAAAGTCAAGGCTATAATAGAGATGCAATCTCCCATGAATATTAGTCAAATGAGGATGTTGCAAGGAAGAGTTCAATCTATCAAAAGATTCATATCACAGCTAGCAGACATATCATAGCCTTTTACAAAAACATTACATAAAGGTGTGACCTTTGAATGGAATGAAGAATGTGAGAACAACTTTAACCATATCAAGAAGTATCTATCAAATCCACCTATCTTGATGCCTCCTATTCATGGGAAGCCATTGATCTTATATGTCTCCGCAACAGCCACATCACTGGGGGCATTGCTAGCGCAACATGATGAAGAGAAAAAGGAAAGAGCCATTTATTATATAAGCAAGACATTGGTGGTGTATGAAAAGAACTATTCTATGATTGAGAAAGCTTGTCTCGCTGTGATCTTTGCATCATAGAAACTAAGACACTATATGTTAGCTCATACCACACATCTAGTAGCAAAAATTGATCCACTAAAATACCTACTAAGCAAGGCTGCCCTCACAGGTAGACTGGCTAAATGGGTCATGCTTCTAAGAAAATTTGACATTGAATATGTTGAAAGAAAAGCTATAAAAGGTCAAGTTATTGCTGATCAACTAGCAGATGCACCCATGTTTGATGACACACCAATGCAAATGGAATTTCCAGACTCCTCTATTATGCACCTATCTTCTAGAGAATGGCAATTGTTCTTTGATGGCTCCTATACATAGAATGGATCTGGAGCAGGCATATTGTTCATAACTCCTCAAGGATACTCCATCCCCAAAGCATTCAGACTAAAGTTCCCCTGCATAAACAATATTGCAGAATATGAAGCCCTCTTGAATGGTATGAAACTAGCAATTGAATGGAGAGTAACAGAGCTACACATTCATGGAGACTCTCAACTTGTTATTCATTAAGTCAATGATGTGTACCAAACTAAAGATGAAAAGCTCATTCCTTACAAGAGAATTGTAGATGATCTTACGAAATATTTCATATCTATCACATTTGAGCAAATTCCTAGAACGGAGAACAAGGCTGCCGATGCAATGGCAACACTATCTACTTTATTACAACAGCCTGAACATGAGCTATGCTACAAGTTCCTGGTGGAAGCACTATCTTATCTACATATGACTCCCCTGAAACTTGCATGATCTGCACTGTTGTTGGTTAGGATTCATCCTGATATAAAAACCTATTTTCCTATCTCCAAGACCAAATCATTCCCGATACTTTCAACCGCCATGAAAAGAGATACCTTATCCATAATGCCTCCCGATATGTCATCATTGGTAATGATCTATACAAACGAGGTCTAGATGGTACGCTACTTAGATGTTTAGAATGGGAAGAGTCTCAACAATCTTTAGAGGAAGTCCATGATGGTATTTGTGGGTCACACTCAAACGGTTTAAGACTAGCTTGAAAACTTATTAGGGTTGGGTACTATTAGCCTGAAATGGAGAAAGAGGCTATCAAATTTGCTAAGAATTGTCAAAAGTGCCAAGTGCATGGCAACCTAATTCATGCTCCAGGGAGGGATCTAATCCCCTTTACAACACAATGGCCTTTCCATCAATGGGCATTTGATCTTATCAAGATGATTCATCCTCATTCTTCTAACGGACATACCCATATAATCACAGCCATAGATTATTTTACAAAATGGGTAGAGGCGGTCCCTTTGACACAAGCAAGAGGGAAATAGATATGTATGTTCATATTGAACTATATCATATGTAGATATGGGATACCTCATTCCATAATCACAGATAACGGTGGGCAATTCAGGAATAAAGACCTCGATGATCTATGTGCCAAGTTCAAAATCACCCAACATTGGTCTTATATCTACTATCCACAAGGGAATGGCCAAGAAGAGGCTTCTAACAAAAATCTATTAAAGATCTTGCATAGAACAGTAAACAAAACTAGCAGAGACTAGCATCTCATGATTAATCCAACTCTATGGGCCTACAGAACAAGTATCAGAACACCTACTAGGGCTACACCTTTCACTTTAGTTTATGGGTCTGAAGCGGTATTGCCTATTGAGGTTGAAATCCCATCACTCAGAATTAGAATGCATGGTCTAGTAACTGATGATGACTACAGAGTGTCTAGGTTACAAGAACTATAACTACTAGATGAGTGCAGACAAGCAGCGTATGATCATCTCAGAGTATATCAGAAGAGAATGTCTAGAGGCTACAACAAGAAAGTCAGACACAGAGAATTTTAGGTTGGTGATCTAGTCTTGAGAGAAAATCCTAAAAATAAATCACATCGAGAACACAAGGGGAAGTTCAAACCCAACTGGCTGGGTCCCTTTGTCATCACTACTACTTTTGGCTCTGGTGCCTATCAACTCTCAATGACTGAAGGAGAACAGCTCTGCGAACCAATCAACATTCTCCATCTAAAGAAATTCTACACCTAAGGCATTTAGTCTATGGTAAAATGTCCTGAAAAAATTATAAAAATTAGAAAAAGTCCTGAAAAAATGAACATCTTGGTGAAAACCTAGCAATAGGTGCCTTGATGATTCACAAAAAAATAAAAAAATATCAAAAATTTAAAAAAATTAAAAAAATGAAAAATACAAAAAAAAAAAGAAAAAAGAAAAAAAAAGTGCCTTGGTGAAAACCTGGAAACAGGCACCTTGGTAGCAAAAATAGAATCTCTACCAAGATGGTGAAAACCTGGCAAATAGGGGCCACTTGTTTCAATACACTCCATCTATCAGCACAATCTTGGTCTTTCCCAGCTTTCAGTTTTGCTTTAGTTTGTGCATATCTCCCAGTTTGTTTTTGCATTTCCAGTTTTCAATAAGTTGATCTATACACCAATCTGCTCAAGTGTCTGTATCCTATCAATGTTCAAACTTGGGGGCAATCAATGTTATATCCTATGGCCTCCAGTATATCTTAGACGTATCATGTCCAATCAGAGTCCTTTGAAGCTTCATTTGAGTCAGTCAAGTCTCTCTCGTCTCCAGAAAGGATTTTGCATCTACAACAACAATCAAACACAAACTAAAAACAATCTATGCTTTATTACATGCTTTTATCTCCTTGTATGCTTACTGATTCACATTGAGATTTCTGCATATTGTGTCCCTTCGAGCTCTTCGATGATGTCCTTTACAGGATTTAGAGAGTGATGACTAGGGGCATAATCTTTTCTTTGTCTTCTACTTGTATGTGAAAATCTAACAACTTTGGAAATTATGGATTGAAATGGTGTCCAACTGTAAGAGCCTCTATCTCGAATTGGATGGCCATGCGTACCTCAACCATTGATACCCAGAAAATTCAAGGAAGTTTGATCTAACTATTATCTTTTTGAGTGAGTTCTTTCTCCTACTGTGAAACACGATCTTGCCTAAGGATGTGAATGATAAAGGGTCACTACGGGTAATTCACATTGGATTTAGAATGATCTCTTGACTGTTTGATGTGTTTGCAATGTAAGGTGTATTCAGGTCATCATGACGTTTATGTTTTGATGCTTATACAAATTGCTATATCAAAATGGACATGATATTCAAGTCATCCTGGTGTTTATGCCTTGGTGCTTATATCTAATCCGACATTTCAAAAATAAAATCAATATTCATATATCCATGGTTGTTGACCAGTGGGTGTTGTATTGATTCTTGCACATACAAATCGGTATTCATATGTCTATGGTTTCATAGCTAGTGGGCATTGTATTGATTTATCCGGTTACCTAAAAGTTCAATGATGATAACAAATCGACATATGATCAGTGACTAGGTCCTAGGTCTTAGGTTGCATTTCATTTTGCATGTCTCTTTGCATTTTGCATGTTTGCATGATCTCACAATGGCTAAATGAACTTCAATGCTTAAACGATTCTCCACTCACATCTTCAAATCTAACAAGAGTTGAATCTCACACAAAGATTCCTCCAACAAAACAACAAGTAGAATCCTTTTTCGGGATCAAAATCAAAATCTGAAATCATTCATATTATTAACTACTTGCATAATCAACCTTCAATCATCACAGAAATCTAGTATTCAACTTAACTGATTATCTAACATCAAACTATCAAAATTTCAAACTTTTAACTATGGTCAACTCATGGTCAAACCTAGTCAAACTTGGTCATCTGGACCTCTGAACGATGCAGAATGCATTCCCAGATGTGTTTAACCACTTCTCAAATCAATTTACATGCTTCTAAACCATTTAACATTGACTTTCCTTGTCAGATTTTGATTTTAATCCCGAAGGGGGCATGGTATTGCACATCATTCAAAGTCTGTAATCTAATTTGAAATCATATCTTTGCTGAAATCATATCTTTCCTCAGTAATCAAGACAACAACCATGTATAGTTTCTGATTCATCAAGAAAGACATCATCGCTCAGGGAAAATCTATCATCACTTGGGGCATATCAGATTCATCAAGATCCATATCAATCTGGTATTCTCCTAATCTTGTAAACTGTATTAGTTTTTGCAACCATCGGTTCATCAGTGTTCTTTCCTTGGTTCTTCGGTAACTGAAGGGTTCAGATGTGATACCTGCTAGTTCTGCTAAGACAATCGAGTCTAGAACTGGTCACTCACTTCTTTGCAATCCTAAGGTTTGGAATCAGGCATTTTGATACTCTTTCACAATCATCGGTTCATCGCTGCTATAGTGAACATTATCTTTGGTCATTCAGGACCTATTATCTCCATATCAAATAAATACCAATCAGCTTCTGTCTCATATCAATTATCAATTTCAAACATCAGTTTCATATCTTTATCAAACATAGACTATCTTTGAACCACTGCGCTTCGCACAGTAATTCAAAGAGGGGCAAAATGTAATACCCCAAAAATGGGCTATAAGTTCATTAATCTCCTATATCAACAATTCAAACAAAATCAACATCAAAGTCCTAATCTAAGGCACATCTAAACATCATCGAATCATAATTGATTATCTTAAATTCTGCATCGAGGAATATTCCTAGCAATATTCCTAATTATCTTAATTATCTTTAATTTAATGATTATTTGGCAATAAATCACATTTATCCTAAGTTTGATTAATTGAATATTTTCATATTTAATTAATTAGATTTAATATCTTGCCAAATTAATTATGTAATTAAATTTAATTCTATCTATTATTAATTGTATTATTTAATTTTGACAATAAATCAAATATCTTATGAATAATTGATTAAATTCTTATTTAATTAATTAAAGCAAGTTGTCATTATTTAATAATTTAGTTTTTAATAAAATTTTGATAAAATAGTTAATTAACCCATAAATTAATTATTTTATTTCAAAAATCAGTTAAGTTGAGAATAAATCACTTTATTTATTTATTAAATCATAATTATCCATGTGCACATTCAAGGACCAGTTAAACTCAAATTGGAAAATCAATGCAAGTTGTTAGCTTTTTGAAACTCAACATCTTTTTGAGTTTTAAAGTTAAGCTAAACTCTATTTTGAGTTCAACTTAGCTTTTGCATGTTTTTGTGAATTAAATTGTCTTTATTTAAAAATAACTCAAAAATCAAGCTAAGTTATTTGAGTGATTTATGGCTTTTTTCCATGCACCTCCAAAGCCCTGGATTTCTATAAAACCAAGGCTTAGCTCTTCATAATTCATCCACAAATTTGCAAAATCACGTTGGAGAATTAGAATTGGGAAAATCAAAGCTCTTGCGAATCGACACCTTTGTGAGATCAATTTCAAATTCATAGCTTTCATATTATTGTTAGAATTTTCATTCTCATATCATATCATTTCTAGATTAGCATTGCATATCAATTTCCATATTAGCATAGATTCATATCAGTTTTTCATTATTATTGCATAGAAAGTATAAAAAAAAATAGATTAATTGCATTCAATTCATATCTAGATCGATTGCATTCAAATCCTTCATTTAGGTGTCATCTAGGTCACTGATCTCGATTACAATCTAAGAATATTAATCTTGCACCTACTAGAAGGCAGTAAATCGCTTGGTTAGAGTAGATTTCAATTTTGTACGATTTTGATTATAGCTAACCTCTAATGTTTTACTGAAGTGTTGTGTCTACAGATCAGGTATAATTTTCACACACATGCAAAGGAGTATTGAAGTCCCCCATAATGATCCAACCATCATTAGAAAAATCTCTCCTAAAACTCAAAACTTCCCTCCAAAAATATTTCCTCCCCCACCTGGTATTCAGAGCATAAATATTAGTCAACATCCCAGAAGTTCCATCTTTAATATGCCAGAATCTAATATTAGTCACATTGTTACCTCGGGATAAAACTTCCCCCTTAATAAAATTACAGTTCCAGCTAGTCACAATACCCCCAGAGGCCCCTTCCACATCACTTCCATGGGACATACCATTACTAAAAAATTGGAGTTTCTCAACTTTTTCCTTAGACATCTTAGTCTCCTGTAGAAGAACAATATCAGGCTTGTTGTCTCTAATCATGTTTTTGACCATGGTTTTCTTATGAGGATTATTTAATCCTCTAACATTCCAAGAGATAAACTTCATTGTTTATGGAATGGGCCAGATTCTAGGATGGTTTTTTGACTACCATCCGCTAAGCTCTTGTTGGTCTCAGGAGATCACTTTTTTTGGTTCGAGGGTCTTCCTAGGGAAACATGGGGAGCCCCCACATCTCCAATCTTAGTGCTTCTGAGGATTTCAAAGACATTCTTCATCTACCCTCCATCTTTATTATTAAATTTCCTAACATTTTTAACTGTCTTTTTCTTCTCCACTTTGGACCATCCCTCTTCATTCAGTTCTTTAGATCCCAAAAGGGCCTCTACTATACCCACCTCATCACCCCACTTAGCAGATTTAGATGGGCATGGTGATTTATTGTTAAAGACCGATGGAGTATCAAAGGTCTTCTGATTCCTATCCTCTGAACAACCCAGAATCAGACAGACTTAGGCATCCTGCCAGATTGCCATACTCTGAGAAGGAAAAGAAAAGCCATATCCTCCAGACATTTCTTGTTCAAATAGACATACGTCAAAGTTTTTATTGCCTTCTAAATCCCCCAAAGGCCTACTCTGGATATCTTCAGCAAAGGAGTCATCAAAGCTTTTAGTTATGGAGTCCTTTAAAACTTTAGTACTACCCCCCAATTTTTGTTTAGTATCTGAGTGAGAAGTGTCACATCCTTCAACAGGCATGTCCTTCCCATCCATCTTTTCTTCTTTTTTCCCATTAATACTAATCCCATTAGAGTTCGTTCTAGTCATAGAATTCTTTACCCATATCTTTTTCATTTTTTTTTCTTTTGGGGTAACTACTTTGGGAATTGTTTCGCCCAGTGGCCTATTTTCTTACAATGAAAAAACACAAAGGGGGTTGATTCATACTCTATCTTCCGGACCCATGATCCAAGTTTAGATTGAAGAGTGATAGATTCCAACATATCCACTCCCTGCTGCACCCCAATGCAAATCCTGGCATACGTA
Source organism: Chamaecyparis obtusa (assembly GCA_027943335.1). Taxonomy (NCBI): domain Eukaryota; kingdom Viridiplantae; phylum Streptophyta; class Pinopsida; order Cupressales; family Cupressaceae; genus Chamaecyparis; species Chamaecyparis obtusa. The sequence continues at coordinate 736,925 of BSBK01001993.1, forward strand.
AGGCACCTTCTAGAGACCATGATAGGATCCATAGATAGGAGTTCCCCAAAGAAATTAGTAATGACCTTAAAGATTTCTTCCATCTAGAAATCAAGAGGCAGGCTCGGAAGAGTCACCCAGACTGGCACCTGCACATTTAGATCTTCTTGCATATTTAGATTAGGACACCATTTATGTAGAATCATAGAATCCTTTCCTATCATCCATGGTCCATTACACAAGATATACCTTAAATCCTCCTCACACGAGAAGGAAAAAGTTAGACATCCTTTGGGAAGAGAAACCACCTCCACTTGGCCTTTCAAAACCCTTTCCTTTTAACAAAAGCCCTAACCACCTCGATATTAGGATGAGATCCCATGAATCCCCCCACAAGAGAGTTAGCCATTCGAGATATATTAACATCTATTATTTGATCCAGAATAGAGATAGAAAAAGTTCCCTCCTCAATATTGGATAAAATTTACACAGGTGGGAGAGAAGACTTACCCGTTGGTTTAACGCCAAAAAGGCCTGACCAACTTTTGACAGATTCATCAGTTTTCATCCTATTCTGATCACATGGCACCTTCATGGGTCCCCCTCCTGAGTCCCCTGTCCCTAGTTTGACATCAGGAATCTTACCTTGAGTCTTGTTTGCATCTGTGTCCTCCTATTGACCACCACCCCCCGAGGGACTAGCATCAGATCCACCATTCCCCTTGTTCACCATGTTTGAAATTTGAATTCCTCCTTTCCTACTCCCTCCATGTTTTTTTTTTATAGCAATAAACATGTTATTCAAATACAAATCTAACATTTAATGAAAGTTGCAAAAAACTTACTAGGGAGCTTTCTCCTCAACCTTTGATGAGCAATAAGGAAATACACCCAAGATTTTCTTGATTTATCTCTTAAAGAATATGTGGGTGTGCTCTCCCAACACAATATTTAAATCCCACTATGATTAGAAAATGATAAATGCATGAATAAAACTACCAACTACCATAAAAATAGCATTGAATAAACTCAAGGACTAGTTATGAAGAACTAGCCTCAAGCATTCAAGATAGATGAAGAAAGTAACTATGATCTAGCATGAAACTATTCTACCATTAAAGCAAGGAGCTACCAAACATGTTAGATAAACAATAAATGCAAGAAAAACTCTAAGATTGCTAGTATGATTACTCTAATGCAAAAATAATGGATGGATTACTCTTTGTAAGGCTCCTATTTATAGGATTTTGGAGGGATGGGGTGAGGTGGATCACATGTGGCATCCAAATAGGTGCCACATGAAGGACACATAAGTCATGCCAAAGTCCAATTTTTCTCACACATGTGTGAGCAACTTGAGATGTGATGGTTAAATGTGTACTTCAAGTACACATGTGTAAGAAGGTGTAAGAGAAAAGGTCCACTTTCATGCTTTTAGAATGTGTAAGAGGTGTCATCAAGGTTCTAAGGAAACTTGTTCAGACTTTTTTGGATTATTTTGAAAAGGCAATTTTTGGAAATTTTCTCAAACATGTGTGAGAAAATAATTAAGGCTAATGGGTGTAGGAATACAAGAATTAGCTTAATTAACCTTAGTTTATTAAGAAATAGGTCTATTTGTTGAGAGTGATGTGTGTAGGGTAGGATCTAGGTTCACATTTAGGATTAATTTAATTAAAAATTAAACTAATCATGGTTTAGAAGAATAATAGAATGTGAAGTGATTTAAATAAAATAGAATTTATTTAACAAGGGTTTAAATGTGGGGAAAGGGTATTAAATTAAATTTAATACACTTGCAAGAGGGGTATTTAAATTTTAAATTTAAATACTATAGAATAATGCTTCAAATTTAATTAAATAAGTAAGAGGAATATTAACCAAAATAATTAAATAATTATAACATTATGGGATGATTTTAAGGGTCTACAATATTTACTCAAGATGGTTTACATTATAAAGAAGTCCAAGATAGATATGATGCCCTTATGGTAGCTTTCCTTATCAATGGTAATCTCATTCATTGAACCTTAGATGATAATGGTTTTGGACTAAATGTTTTTAGTATAGACATGTTGAAAGAGATCAAAGATGATATTTCAACAATTAACCCTAATTACATTCTTATATGTGGCCTTGAATATTGCTAAGCTCAAACATTGGGTATTATCACATTACCTATTAAAGGAGGCTTGATTATTCTAGACACTCACATTCATGTGATGCTTGGACCTCTTAATTACAAGCTTCTTTTGGGTAGACCTTGGTTACATGCTATGCATGTTGTTCCTTCCACTCTCCATAAAAAAGTCAAGTTTATCTACAATAATTTGTTGTGCACAATTATGGTAGATGATAGACCAAACATTGTTTGAATATTGAATCAAGCACTAAACATGTGTCTATTGATGAAGAACAAGATCAAGAACCTAAGGATGATCCTCCTTCTACTAGTGTCATTCTAGATGATGATTGGGGATCCTTAGATTTCAATCCAAGTTTTATTGGAGAATACAAAGTCTCAACATTAAACTTTACACAATCTAAACCTGACAAAGAATCCAACACCACAACTCCTCTTGTTGATGATCTTAGTAACATTTTTTTCACTTCTTCCACTCTTAATGAGTCTTTAGAAACTATAAAACCTGATGATAATGACATATAGACCTACAAGGCCACATTAAATCTTTTTGATATGGCTTCTCATTATGGCCCTATTTATCATTTATTATTAAAGTGTGGATTAAAGGGTACTGCACGTGGAAAACATGAACAAGTAATTCATGTTCCCTTAGGAAATAAGGGGCATGGACATTATTATGGATTAGGACTAATTTTCCTAAACTTCTTCGAGCTAAAGTGATTACTAGGCCTAAATAGAAAAAAGAAACATAGTCAACATCTTATGACTCTTCCTCTCTCCATGCATCACCATTATCATGATCACTCTACTAATGAATGTCAAGTTTTACATTACAAAATTAAAAAACTCGTTGACAATTATATTATTCACATATCATATTGCAATGAGTTATTTTGCAATATTAACTCCTCTAAATAACATCTAAGCCCCTATTATGTTGCTCCGCACTATGCAACATTGTTAGCCTATTCCTTTGGGGCTCATTGTCATGAATGGTGTAACATACTTTTAAAGTAGCATAATAGGTCCTCTTTCTCCTTATCCTTGTCTCCACACTTGGGGGGGAAGGGTATCCTATCAATCTCTCTCATTATTTTTCAAGGATTCACTTTTCCCTTAGTTAAGTGTTATTTGTCTACTATGCAATATCCAATCATACATAGAAATGTTAGTTTACATTCAGGATATGAATCCTTGATCATAACCTTTTTCATTATTTTCTATTGGGTTTCCATGTTATATAAATCCCTTACCTTGGAGACTAAGTAGTTTTTCATCCTTAACAAGGATTTATTGTACATTTCTTGCATGGTATCTCTTTGCATTCATCCCTTACATGACCTCATAGGATCTATGACCTATTTGGATTGTAATTTGTGTTTCTTGTAGATACTATCTTGGTGGTGAAAGACCTATATCCTTGTCTATCATTTCCTTCAGATGACAAAATAGTACTTATTTTTCTATCTTAAGGGGGGGCAAATAGATGACCTCCCTTACACATTATTACACAGTATACAACCCATCCTCATGGATATGATAGATAATAATATTCATCCATGAGGTACACATATAGAATCAACCTTCATGGATATGAAGAATACTAACATTCATCCATGGGGTGCCCATGCAAACAATATTCATGAATACAACAAATACTAACATCCATTCATGAAGTTCCAACACACACATAGACAAAGCCACCTATCAGCACAAAGATACTTTCAAATTGATATTTCAAAAGTTGATGAACACACAAAGTTGTTAGTAGGTTCAAACTTATCAAGGCATAGTTGAATAGCATAACACAATTTTCTAGACAATCAATTATCCTTCATCTCTCTTCTCCCTCTCATGGATTGCCTAGTGCAACATAATTACATAGCCTGTGTCATTCATGATTGTATTGATATATCCTCCATGGTTCGATAGCATAAGACACTTTTATATTGGATTGGATCATGGAGTCGTATCTTATCATTGATGTATTCTCTTTCCCTTTCGAGGTGACCACTTGTGCTCTTGTAATATCTTTCTAAGTATGATATTAGTGGTTTAGACATTTTATTTAGCAAGGTCTCTTCAACTAGTTGACATGGAATATTAATAAGGTCTAGGAATTTTTTATTTTTTTATATATCTTTGCATGTGGATGTACAAGTGAAGATCCTTAGTTTGGGGGATTATGTTCTTAAACTTAGTTGTAATACCCCAAAAATGGGTTTCAGTACCACTGACCTCTTACATCGACAAAATCGATCAAAATCAACCTTAAATTCCTAACCTAAGGCACATTCGCACATCAAATAATCAAAACCCTAATTGATTTTATCGCAATTTTGCATTGTGGAATATTCCTAAATATTCTTAATTTATCCTAATTATTTCTAATTAAATATTATTTGGTGATAACTGATATTATTTTATTTATCCAAAGTTAATTAATTGAATATGTTAAATATTTAATTAATTAAACTACATTCTACCACTTAATTAATTTAATTAGATTTAATTAATATTTATTTGACAATAAATTACAATTTCGAAAAATAATTGATTGGATATTTATTTAATTGATTAAAATAAAGTTGTCAAATTTAATAATATGATTTTGAATAAAGTTTGATTAAAATAACTGATTAACCAATAAATCAGTTATTTAATTGTTCAAATCAGTTAAGTTGAGAATAAAACACATGGAAAATTAAATAAACTCATAATTATCTATGCATAAATCAGAAAAGCAATTAAAATCAAAATCAACTATTAAATTCAATTTGTTAACTTTCCAAACTCAACATGTGATTGTGAGCTGAAAAGAAGATTGGAGTGATCTGAACTTCTATTTTGAGTTAAAAATCTGATTTTGTGTGATAACTATTTCTAATTTCCTAATGACTCAACAATCAATTTGAGTTCATCAGGGAGAGATTTTTGGCTTTCCTTGAGTTCTCAAAACCTTGGATTTCTATATAAACAGGCCTCAATCCTTTACAAACTACCACGAATTTGGAGAATCTTTGCACGTGCAATCTGGAGAATTTGGAGATTGTGAAATTTTTGAGATTCTTTGCTAGCCATTATTTTCTTGATTCCATTTCATTCATAGCATTGATAGCTTACATTTCAATTCATCTTTTAAATTTTTAGATCTTTTTTACATTGTTTTCATCATTATTGCATAGAAAATTCAAAAACATAGATTAAATATGCATTTATTTTCATAGCTTTCATCATTCAAATCCTTCGTCGAGGTGTTGCATTGTCATTGATCTCAGTCAATTTCTAAGAATACCATACTCACATCTATTAGAAGTAAATCGCCTCATTAATGATATACTTATTTATTGCTTATTTTCTGATTATTAACCAATAATGTTTACTGAAGTGTTGTGTCCATAAATAGGTACAGTTTTCACACACACATTAGTAATGTCTTATCTCCTTGCATTTTTCCCATGATCTTCATCTTTCTCTCTCTTTCTTCTACTTTACCATGAGTATGAGGTGGACTCATTATCCCGCTAAAGTGGGGGTTAAATTTACCATCCTAAAAATTAAGAACCCTTTGTAGGTACTCATGTTTAGCCCCATTTTAGCATCTGATATGGGTTCCCACATTGATTTCATGTCTTTCTAGCCCTTTTCCATCTTTCAAATTAACATTATTTATTCAAAAAGTGAGAATGGATCTTATTTATATGCAGTATTCCCTAATTATCCATCCATTCACATGATTCATCTCCCATCTAGGACCTATTAGACCCCATTTTAATTAATGGTTCCTAGATTTGAAGGTATTCAGGCTTTATTTTCTGTACCTTACATGTTCTTTCCTATAAAAAATTTCACACTTTCCTCAGGACCATTTTTGACAATTAAAATCTCTAGGACTAGGCCAAATTTGGCCTTATCCTTGGACCTAGGTCAAATTCGGCCTAGTCCTCGAGAAGGTCATTTTTTAATGGGTTCTAGGCTCAAAATGAGGAGTTTTCTCCTAATTCTTTTCCCAAGTTAGCCTTGTGATATTCGGGCCGCAAAATGTGAATAAGAGGAGACCTACCCCTCTCATTTTCACACCTATAATTCATGACCAAAATAAATACATTGCATACCTACATCTCATATTCATGCAAGCATTATCAAGTAAGATATTGTGCATTCAAGGAGTTCAAGCAAGCACTCAAGCCCATCAAGAATTCAAGTGCAAGGAACCATTCAAGCATTTCAAGTCTTCTTCTTCTCTTTTTTCCTCAATTCAACATTGTGGATAAGTAAAACACTAATCATTCAATGGTTTGGTTTCATGATTTCCTATTGGGTTTTTGTGGAGTCCAAGCTATTGCATCAATACTTGTGATCATCTTCAAAAAGGTATTTCATTATTGAGGTATAAGGCAATTTATGTTTCAGATCTAGATTACATTTCCTCGTGCAATTTTAATTACATTTAAAGGTTAATTTCTATACATGGGATTGACCAATGTAAGTCCCTTCCCATGAAAATTTACCCATTTTTTCTTGTGTGTCAGAACAAGTGGCACAGTTGTCGATCTAGATTTTCAGGGTTTTGGAATCAGGGATTGATCCTTTATAGAATTCATCATTTTTTATGCTTCCAAGAAAAGGCTAACTTTTTGGGACTAGGTTGACTTTTGTGACATGTGGCTTTGGATTTGCAAATTTGACAGTCAAGAGTTGTAGGTCTTAGAGTTCCAGATCTAGTATGGCTCCTGATTTTGATAGGTTTTCAACAGTCAAATCCAAATCTTAAGCTCAATTTTCCTCTTCTATCTTTCAAGGTTAGTTCATTTTTCCTCTTTTCATCTTGCACTTACTTTGATATATCATATTTGATATCATATCTTGTTAGTAATCATTTCCTTAGTCATATCATAAGCATTTTTCTTGTATTTAATTAGACTTTCTATACATATAGAAAATACCCAAATCCCTCTTTATCTAGAACTTGCATTTGCACCGCTTTATCCTTTTGGGTTGTGCAAATAAGATTTGGTTTAAGGGTGGCTTTAGTTTCTAATGTATATAGAAAGTGGGGGTCTACCATTGAATACCATTTTCTATATCATGGTATCTTAGAAGTCCTAGGATATATTAATGTTTTTTGAGGGGTCCTAAGGAGTCATAAGTAGTCTTAAGGGGTCCTTGGATACATTAATGTATCCTAGGACCCCTTAAGACCTCTTATGACCTCTTAAGACCACTTAGGACCCCTTACCATACATTAATGTATCTTAGGATTCCTATGATACATTAATATATGTTGAGGGGTCCTAATGGGTCATTATTGGTCTTAAGGGGTCTTAGGATACATTAATGTATCCTATGGCCTCTTAAGACTTGTGGTAGCCCCTTAGGAACCATTAGTATACATTAATGTATCCTAGGACTCTTAGGATACATTAATGTATAGTAAGGGGTCATAAGGGTTCTTAAAGGGTCCTAGGATACATTTATATATTCTAGGACACCTTAAGACCCCTTATGACCCCTTATGACCCCTTATGACCCTTTAATGTCCCCTTACTATAAATTAGTGTATCCTAAGAGTCCTAGGACATTAATGTATGTTAAGGGGTCATAAGTGATCCTAAGATACATTAATATATCCTAGGACCCATTAAGACCCCTTATGATGCCTTACATCCCCTTACCATACATTAATGTATCTTAGGAGTCCTAAGATACATTAATGTATGTTGAGGGGTCCTAAGGGGTCATAAGTCATCCTAAGGGGTCTAAGATACATTAATATATTGTAGGAGTCATAGGGTACATTAACATATGGTGAGGGATCCGAAAGGATCACTGAGGCCCCTCAATATACATTAGTGTATTCTAGAACCCCTAGGAAATATTAATGTATGGTAAGGGGATATTCAAGTGTCATACGATATCATAAGGGGTCTTACAATACATTAATTTATCCTAGGACCCCTTGAGATCCATTAGGACCCCTTATTATATATTAATTTATACTAGGACCCCTTGAGATCCATTATGACTCCTTAGGACTCATAAGGACCCCTTACCATACATTAATGTATCCTAGGAGTCCTAGGATATATTAATATTAATGTATGTTGATGGCTTCTAAGGGTTCATAAGTGATCTTAAGGGGTCCTAGGATATATTAATCTATCTTGTGACCCCTTTGGACCACATATGACTCCTTAAGACCCCTTAATATACATTAATGTATCTTAGAACTCTTAGGATACAAAGAGAAGCAGAGAGGGGGAGAGATAGATAGGGAGAGAATGGATGAGAGAGAGAGAGAGAGAGAGAGAGAGGATGGTTTCATAATACTTTGCTACATATTTAAAATTTAGTGTATGCCATATTGTTAGAATGAATGTTGATTATAATCCTTTGGGGGAGTATCCTAGTAGTGTTGGAGGCATGATAGCATGTTTCATTCATGATAGAGTTTTTCATTGGTGTCCACATATGTTAATGACTGGTTCTTTAGAAGCTTGCAGACAGGTTGCAGAGAATTATGCAGACAGGTTGCAGAGAATTTTACAGACACCGCACATCGAATTAGAATATGAGAACTTAGATGGAGAATATAAATAATGTTTTAAGTCACTATTTGTGATCATGCATCCTTATTAATTGATATGATGAAGTTATGGTTGATTTACTGATTACTAGTTCTTAGGAGACAAAAACTATGATTTTCACATAGTTTATTATAGAAATTAGTGGATAGAATTAATGATTGATTAAATCATGATGAGCGAACATAGGTTCATGTTGGAAACTAGTTGGAGACATTATTTTGATGACATGAAGTTCTGGTCATACATGTGACATCATCTATCATGTGTGTATTGGTGAAGAACAAATTGAAGGCCGACTTGGAACACGTTTCAAGTAAATTGATGAGGGAGCTTGATCTACAGATCTGGCTGATCAATTGATGTAATTACTATGTTGTAACATTTTAAGAGGTTCTATATGCATCTTTGCATGGGTCCATTTTTATTTTTTAAATAGGATGTATCCTATATAACTCGACCTATATTTAATTGTTGTAACTTGTATATAAGGATTGAAAATCTTGGAAAATATGGGGTGTTGCATATGAAAATTACAGAGGAGAATATGAGATTGAGGCTGCATTAGTTATTGTTGGGAAAATAGTGGTTGTGCACTTGGGCACAAGGTGGAGCTTTATTGGTAGTGGTTGAATACTGGAAGCATTTTCAAAGTAAAATTATCTCAGTCTTGAAGTAGTAAGGTTTAGAGAACCCAAGGATGGATTTTGTTGGTATTATGAAAAGGTAAATTAATGAGAGGGGAGGGGTGAATCAGTAACTCTAAAAACTTTTTTACCTTCAAAATTTAAGATAAGTTCCTTTATTAACTGACTATAGTATTTATTGTCTCCATACATTCATTAACATAACTGAAATGTAAATACTTCTAATCTAATCAAATAAGCATACATGAAAATTCATACACATAACAATATGATTTTGGTATCGTATAAACCCTTATAAGAAGGTAAAAACTGTAGTGGGGATGGAACCCACAAAGCTTCACTACTGCAGTAAATAAAGTTTTCAATTAAAACATACAAATTGATCACTTCTGATGATCTTGCCCTATTAGGAGTAACATAAAAGATATGCTAAGATCTACCTTTTTAGAGGATTTTAGCAACACTCTTCAAGTGTGCACTTGGTTAAGATATTTACAAAAGACTATTAAGTCTACTCTATTAGGAGATTTTGTCTGCCAAAATTGTTAGAAAGTAACAGTAAAATTGATCTGGTGGTAGCAACTTACTTTGCTGAATATCAGATCCTTTAAGTAAAAATATGAAATTAACTTGTTGTGATGAGTATCTTCATCAGTTTTCTTGGTAGCCTTTGAATTGTTTCTCATAAAACTAAATACTCTATCAAAATCCTTTTAACATAACCTTGTCTGATCTTTAGATGTCTCCCAATGGCAACTACTTCATGTAATGCCCCTCCAACCCTATAAAGTCTTGGTTATGCTCTCTAGAAATTAGGAAGAGCTATATGTGAGAATGGTCCTTCTTGAAATGGTTTCTTAAATTGAACCTCTTCCAACTCACCTTAACGCCATATTTTAATATAGGAAATAATAATAATTGCATAGGTATGTTCCTATACATCTTGTGTGTCAACAATAGTTTAAGACCTTAATGCTGAAAGGATCACTTGATAGACTTATATGATTTTATGCGAAATGCTCATTATTATTATTTATGTGTACCTTAGGTTCATTGATTATAATCACTTAAGGGTTAGATGTGTTACCTTCTCTAATAAAGTTACTTGGGATTAGACATGATTAATGCATTTAGGGTTATATGATTTGTTTATCTTGTTTTGATAATGAGACATTTTGAGTACATGCCTGATGGTTAAATGGGTTTGTGAAAGTTAATAGATGACTTATATTTACATGATTATGTTATGATGCAATTCTTGTTATACAATATGGAAAAGAGATTATTCTAGTACTAACCACACTAATCCAATCATGCTTTGTCGATGTCACTATCTGATGTGAGTGTAGGATAAGGGGAGGCAGTCATAGTTACTCCTATAGGAGGTCCACATGATGTCGCACTCTCCATCCTTGTGTGTCACTGTCTATTTGTATATATATATATATGTGTGTGTGTGTGTGTGTGTGTGTGTGTGTGTGTGTGTGTGTGTGTGTTGGTTGGTGTTGTAGGATGCAGGTACCAGGCACTGACTTCACCTGACTACACAGGTCTGAGCGTGCCTTCAAAATCTGTGAACTATTGTTGTGTGGAGATATTACCAAGATTACTCTCAAGGTTACCATAGACTTAGATTTCCATTTAGGAGGTTACCCTAGTTGGGGGATCCAAATGCACTATGTGATGTGGTCTTGTGATTTATGATTTGATGTTGTTCTGTGATTTATGATGTGAGTTAGATTTATCCTTGTAAGTATATGTATATATATATATATATTTTATATGTGTTACATTGATTGTATGTTATATAGGTATGTGTATATGTGGGTACACACACATATACCCATTCTTATATAAATAATAATATTTGTATGGATTTATTGATTGTTTTAGTGGTATGTTATTTATAGTGAATTCAATGAAGTGTATTAAATAAAAAGTGAAAATAATATTAATAATAGTAATAAAAATAAATGCTCTTTGTAGTAAAACTAGCTATCTAGGAGGGAGTTGAACTCGAGACCTCCTAGAAGTTAGGCTAGTTGGTTTCCATGTGTGCTATGTGGTTTTCTTGAAAGTTATTTGTTGAGTGTTCTTGTTATGATTTCTTTTGAAGTTATTTTTAATTAAATTTATTAAAACTTTGTTAAGTGCTTACGGGAATGATTTGTTTATTTTCCAACCAACTGTGGAAGTTGGAGAAGTTGCTTTCTGTAAAGCAACTCCTCCAACCACATAGTTGGAGGATAAATATTTCAATTTTGTGTGGTTTGAGGGAAGGATTTTTTGGGAAGATTTTTGGAATGCTTTGAATGGATTTTTCCAGAATTTTATTTGTGATGTCTAAGTTTGAGGTTTTCTATTTGGTGAGGACAAGTGGGATTGGATTTTTGGGTTTTGATTGTCAAAGGAAGCTTGCCAGGAAGCTATCTACTCAAGGCTTGCAAATTTCCAAGAAGGTCTCCAGCCAAGGGAAGATAATTCTCTGCAGGACCCTAGGTAGGGTCTATTCTAGGATGAATTCTCCAATTCTCCTGTGTGTGTTCTTGTTTTTTTAAGTGCTATGTTATTTGATTGTTATGTGATAGCTTACTATGAAATTAAAAAAAAGGAAATTTAAGTGTTATATTGTCTGTGTATTTCTATTGTGTTGCCGGAAAGAAATTATGTAAATGTTTGTATAGTTTTTAATAGTAAAATCTTTCCTGGAAGTTTGGGATTTGTTGTGATACTTCCTTTTTCTGTTTGTGAGATTTATGTAATGATTTAGGGAATTTTAGGAAGGTTTGGGATGGTTTAGGTAAGGTTGTAGTCCTTCTTTTCCATTTTTCCTTTTTGTAGGCCTTCTCTGTGAATTGATGTTTTTAATTTGATTTAATCTTATCTGAGACTTAGGTAGTGTTGAGGATGTGTTACTGAGTTCCCTACATTAGGTTGATCTTAGGGAACCTTTCCTAGGCACTCTCCATGCCTTAAAAAGTCATTTTTTGGCCTTTTTGGGAAATTTTGAATTAATTTCGTAAAAGTGCCATGTAGTGTCATACGAAATTGTATCCATACTCATACGAAACTTGGTCAAAATTCATCTGGGAATGCATACATTGTTGTATGGGTTAAAATTAGTTCTGAAGTGTTTTTGGGAAGTTTAAAATTTAATTTTGTGGAAGTACCTTGCAGTGTCATATGACATTGTAGTCATACCCATACGACACTTGGTCAAATGTCGTATGGGAATACATACATTGTCATACAAGTTTATATAGAAAGTTGTTTAGAGTTTTTAGGGTTTTAGGGGCTTAATATTTACAGGATTTATACAAGTATAACATTTAAGTATAAGTTATGATACTTTAATTTCTTATACTTTAAATTATATTTGTATAAAGGAATTAGGTACCTTCCGGGATGATTGGGATAGGTTTCAACTTTATAGGAGTTAAGATGAAAATTCTAGATTTTTTTTATAAAAAAAAAAAATTTCAGACTTAGCCAAATTTCAGGCACATGAGCTTTTCCTAGACTTATAAAAAAACAAGCTATGGAATGTTGTGTTTATGCATGTGGAAGTTTGTATCCCCTATGTATTTTTATTACTTTTTTTGTTGAGGTTATATGGTTTATGTATGATGTTTTTTTGCACTTGGCATATTCTTGAGCTTAGTTTATGAGGCTAGGACTTGTCTCGGTGGCCTATGTGCATAGGAGTGTTCCTTAGACCTATAAATGAGCCTTGGAAAGTTGTACTAATACATGTGGAAAGTTTTGTGTTTTTCTTTGAGATGTCTTGCGATAGAAATTATTCCAATGGTTCCTATTATGTATATGGCTAAGGTTAGGACTTGCTCTGAGGGCCTGAGTGCATAGGGGAGTTTCCTAAACCTATGAATCAAGACTTGGAAGTGTTATCTTGTATTTGTGGATTGTGATAGGGTAAGGGGATAGGAACCCTAAGTGAGTGGCTCACCATAGGTGTTGGAACCCTAAAGTGGTTGCCAGATGATCCTATGGGTGGGTCTGTAAAAAGTGATAACCTTAAAAATTAACTTGGGAAGGGGGGATTCAATAGATAATGAAAGAAAATATAATAATGGCCATATAGACTTGATTGGAGTACCGGGACTAGGGATAAATTCTAGGATGGATCCCTATTCATAAAGGGGGGGACCGGGGTTACATTGTTGCCAGGAAGGATCCCAATATATATGTTGTGTGATGACACTCACTTAGGTGGTCTCCTAGAACCTTAACCTCGATGTTTTAATATGATGATATTTTTATGTTCCTTATTCTTTTTATTTTGAGTCTTGGATTTATTGGTATTTAAGACTTAGATTTCCTTAAGGTCTTGAGAGTACCCTGGTTCTATCTCCTAGCATGGGGAGAGGAACTTTATTAGTTTCACATGGTTGGGTGGCAAATCTCTTTCGAGGTATTGTTCATGGTTCATGTTGTGGCTTGGATTCTGATTTATTCAGTGGTGAAGATTTTTTTCTTGTATCATGTATCTCTATCTTTTGTTATCAAGATGTAAAGATGTATTGTAAGCCCTTGGGCAACTTGATGTAATCATCTTTCTATATGCCTTCGAGAAATGTGCAGTAACTGTAATTATGTTTGTAAAAGGAAATTGTAAGCAATAAGTTATGTATATGTGAAGGGTAGAATTATGAATCTAAAAAGGTATTGAATATGGTTAAATCAATGAGTAATTTCCTACTTTATATCTCTTGTGAATTTTAAATGAAATTGAGAGTAATGGTTCTATGCAAACCTTTGTAATGAAAGTACTTATGGGTGTAAACTTCTTTAAAAGGAAACTTTTTTTGATATATGGTTAGTGAAAAGATATGCTAAGGGTTCAAGGGTATCTCCAGGTGAAGTAATAGGGTAAAAGGAAACATGTATGTTATTGAAAGAAGTAATGGGATGTGATTTCTTAAATGTATAGTTCAATGTGAGTGATGTCTGGTTACTCAAGCTAGGTTTTAATATAAATCCTTTATTTACAAGGCTATAGTTGATAATTTGGGGAAGTTAAACTTGTGGCAAAAATGATTCATTAAATGGTTTATGTTGGTTAGCAATATATGGTTAAGTACTTTATGCTCCTTCTATTATTATATTGAAAATAGAAATTAAGGACTCTTAATGGAAAAACTTAATTGAGTTTTGATGGTGCAATTGAGTTGAGCATAGATAATGTTAAGGAGTAAATAAATATGAAATAATAAATGTACTTAGTGGATGAGATAAGTAATGTGTGCTTGTTTCACTTCTAAAAGTAAATTACATGTTAGTTTGGTAAAGAAAATTAATTCAACTAGCTCATTAATGTAATAGGTTTTGATGTGAAATGGAATCAATGTAAATTGAAGTTGAAATGGAAATAGAATTTGTTAGATTAAGTAATAATATGAAATACTTGATAATGGTAATTGAATTCATTAAGGGAACCTTAAGGAATGCACTTGTGAATGGTAATGATGATATGTTAGAATGTTAAAAAAAAAAAAAATAGTTGTAATTTTAGGTCATAGACCTGATTCCTTATGGGTTCCCTGGCGGGGACGTTACACTTCATATGTCTCTCTCTTCTTATAAAAATGACATTTAACAATGCTTTAAATCATAATTATTTGACCTAATTAGGATTGTGTAACCATCTTGTAAAATCTTGATCAATGATCCAAATGAATAACCTAAATTCAAAATAGCATAGGGATCGTAACCAATCAATGTGTCATTCCAAAAAAATCTTTACCTTGATTTATGTAAATCATTTTAGCTTTGTAAAATTTGTTCACCTTGATTTCTGTGCCATTCCAAACTTTTATGTCAACTCTAGATTACTTGGTAAATGTTGTATCTCTTCTTCAGTACAGTACTGGTGCTCAGTAATCCTGTGTGCTCGGTAAATAGTGTACTCAGTAATCTCTATGCTCGGTGACTATACATGTAGTTATGACTGACTGAACTATTTTTTTTGGTTACCGACTATATGTATAATGTTAGGAATGGGAACATTGAGAGGGGGGGGGGGGGTGAATCAGTGTTCACTATATCTTTAGATTTTCTTAACTCTTGAATCTTAACTTGATTGCTTAAGTACTAAAATAAACATCAATGTAAACAAGATAAACAATCACAACACATAACACCAATATGGTTATGAGGAAACCCAAATAGGTAAAAACCCCGGTGGGAATTGATACCCACTAAGAACTACACTAGTATTTTATGATCCTTGTTAGAAGATCTGCAACCCTGTTAGGATTTTTTCTTTACAATACTTTTAGTACAATGACCTGGTCAAAGGTTGGACCCTGTTAGGAGTCTTTTACAATAACCCTGTTAGGGGTGGGGACACACTGTCCTAGAACTCACTGCTCAAGTACTGAAGGCTACAACCTTCTGATCTCAGATACACACTATATCTATTGGATGAATTGGTGTTGTAAAACTACTTGTCTGATCAGTTCCTTTTGTGCGCTGATGCTTAAGCCACTTGTAAAGCTCTAACTTATTCTATCTTCAATTCAAAAGTATTTTCTCTGCTTATCTTATCTCTATATCCACTTCCATGCTTTATTACAAAGGTGCATCTTATATTTATATGCGCTAACAAAATAATTAACTAGGTCAACCTATAACCAATTACATACAATGCGTCCAAGTGAATTGGCTCAAGCGTGTTTACAAAAAAGATTTTTATATGTCTAAAACCTAATTACAATAGGTGCATAGCCTTTACAAAACATTATTATAACCGCTAATCAAAATACTAATAGTCAGCCACATACTCTGTTCTATTCTGGCATTCACTATCTATAGTAGTTCAACTAACTGTATCTTTGTCATACTGTCTCATATGATCATGCGCTCTTACACTTAGCATGAATACACACTTACCAACTTAACTTCAAGGGTGTATACCATAACTTAGTCATACGCACTTGCGCTGATGCTCTGATCTTCTGGTGCTCTGCTAACTATCCAGTCTTCTATTCTTAGCCATATTTTGACCTTATGATAATGTGTGCTAACTCCAAAACTCTATATGACTTTGTTTCCATAATGACAACACTACATCTAGTCATATAAAACACTATAGTCAACTTTCCAACAATCTCCCCCTTTGTCATTAATGGAAACAAAGGAATATGGAGAAGTTACTAATTGTACCCTTATACAATTTTTTTTAATATATACTTTGACTTATATCTCCCTTTATACTCTGTACTATACTTCTTCAAACTTATATATAATACTCTATATTCTACATACAATACTCCCCCTTTGACATTAATGACAAAGGTGCTCAAAAAAGTGTATCTACAAGTACTTACAAAGAAAGTACATCCGAATAAGCAATTTGCAAGTTCTGGATCTCTTGTTTCCAAAATGCTATTAGTGCATTGACAATCTCTAGATGGGTGCATAAGGCATATGTTAGCTTCTCCATCTTTTCCAAGTCTATACTCGGACCTTGATCATATGTCACCATAGTGGCATCGATCTCCTTGATGTTCTGATTAATTACATCTAGAGAAGGTGCAAGAGCATTCCTGAGCTATGTTTGTATTGCCCTTATCTTAAACATCTCTTTCTCAGCCTTTTCTATTTTGTCTATTTTCCCCTGGTACACATTGTTGCACATGTTCACATTGGCAAAGGGATCTTACATTGATTTTCTTATATTATCAATCATTGCTTTTGCCTCTTGGATTTTCTTGTAGTGATCACCAGTCAGCTTATCCTAGTTCATACAATCAACTATGATCTTCTTTCCCTTAGCTAAAAAATCCTTCAAGGATGCTTGACCTATCTTCAATGAACTGAGGTCAAGTGCAAAGTTTCCAACTAGTTCACTAAATCTCTTCTTCATATATTTCTCTTCTGCAACTTGGGATGCAGATTCTTCCAAGCTAGAAAAGTTTTCTTTGAAGTTTGTCAATATGGTACTGGCATCATCAACTGAATGAACCTTAGACACTTTCTTATCTAAAGGTAACAAGCTTTAGGATATTGACTAATTCAACAAATAGAGGGTTCCTCATCACTTGCTTCTCTTTTTCTTTCTCCATAGCAAGGACACTGATCTTAATCAGGTCTTCTTCTCCCCAAGAGTCCAAGCTTATGGTTTCTGGTGTCAAACTTGACAAAAATGATGCTAAGGGTTTGGGAGTGATAGGAGTATTTTCCATCACTTCTTTCTTTATTCTGATTGGTATTTAAACAGATGGCTCATTTGTTGGTTCACCGTCTTTCCGTTTCTCCTCTTCTACCTCTTCTTTTTCTTTTTCTATCTCTTTTTCTCTCTCCTTTTCTTCTTCTTCACCTATTAGATCCTCTATTAGCACCATAAAATTTCAACCTCTTGTGTGCTCAAAAAGGCTTCCTCAAACTTCTCCAAGTCTTTATCCATGGCTGCCATTTCTATCTCTACATTATCAATAAAGATTGTGTCATCTTTTTGTGTCTCAGTCATGGGCGGAGGCTTCATTGCCTCTGTAGGTGTTACCACTATAGGTGCTCAATCCTGAGGACTTGTTACTAGTACATTGGTGGTCTCTGACTCCTTGGCTTCCTTAGAGGCACTAGTACATTTGAGGCCAAATTTCGATGGCTATGTGTCAAACTTGCAATGCCTATTTGTCAAAATTTTGACACATGTGTCCATCAACATTTTTGCATTGCAAATGGAAATGGAAGTGATACCTATCAGTATTCGGACATCATTACCCATCGGAATTGGGCACATAAATTTCAATTTTACTATGGGACCGATGTGTCAAAAAATTACTTTTATGATGTTTGGTCTGTCAAAAAGGTGACAGATATGCAATATATTCTGACAGGATAGTCTGTCGGAGGTATAGCAGTCTTGTTGCACATATTCATTGGAGCCTATTAGATATCTGATGGTCTATAATATACTATAGATAGGACAATATGTCAGACGTATGGTGCGTCTATCAAAAATGCTTTACTATTTGTCAAAAAAGTGATGGATTAGCATAGTAAAGAAAACAAAGCTCAAGAGACCATCATAGTTGGTCTCTGTCTTTGGTCCATATACTAAAAAAACATTTTACATTTTGTTAGCTCATCAAATGAGGGTATTTGAAAGAATTTAATAGAATATTTTCATGATAACGTATATTATTAAGTTGGCATTGCATGAATTTATCGACTCTGCACACTTGTAGACATCAAACACAATGATAAAGAAACATCTCCTCCCATGGCCTACATTACTCAAGCCACAAGAGGGGATGCTTCTTTATGGCTGGGCTTGATGTCTACAAGTGCGTGAAGTAGATAAATTCATTCAGCATCAAACTAAAATAATGTACGTTATACATGAAAATATCATCCATTAAATTCTTTCAAATCATCGCATTTGATGAGCTAACGAAATGTAAAATGGTTTTTTAGTATATGGACCAAGGACAGAGACCAACTATGATGGTCTCTTGAGCTTTGTTATCTTTAGTCCTAGCTACTACGTAAGGGCTATAAGACTTATACCTGTTGATCATTGAGAATAATCACCGCATTGCCTTTATGTACACTACACAGTATCCAATATAAGAGAAGGCAGAAGATATGAATGGATAAAGGAAATATTGAAAGATACAATAAAATTATCTTGTTGTTTACCTTCTCATAATTGATCCTAGTCTCACAAAAGTAATTTTATACGATCACTAGCACATTTCGTGCATGGATGAGAAATAGTATCCAAAGTTTCTAGATTCTGAGAAGAGGTATGAGTGGAGGAAAAAAAAGGGATATTTGTGAAGATTTTATAAATGTAGTTCTGAATCATCATCTTTGCACTAGTACTCAATCTGGAAACACTCTCTAGAAAATCTCCACATCTAGCAAATCTCCACAAAAATCCCTTCTGGCCTCCACTACATATACGTCTTCTCAGTATCTAAAAACTCTCCATCATTGATTCTCATCATTTTTCACCATCTCCGTGGATTGAGACCTTAAATTATTGAGCTTCTCTTTGTTTTGAGAATAGTTTAACATTCTCTACTTAATAGGGCCAACCATGTGAAGGTGGAAGCTCATCTGGCCCCTCCTAGGAGCCTCTTATGACCCTTTATGATATTTTAAGACCTCTAAGATGTGTATTCTTAGGGGTCGTAAAGGGTTGTAAATAGTCATAAGGGGTCATGGGACACAACAGCTAAGAAACATAAGTGTAGGCATCATCATCACAAGTTTTTGGAGACAACATAATTGAGTGGTATACCTAGATGATGCAAAGCAACCACTACTCCTCTAGAACTAGAGGAGTAGTAGTTGCTTTGCATCATCTAGGTATACAACTCAATTATGTTGTCTCCAAAAATTATGACCATGATGCCTACATTTATGTTTCTCATCTATTGTGATATCTACATTTATGTTTCTTAGCTATCGTGTTTATGTGCATGTTTTTTATGTGTTTAGGAAGACACCTTTCTAGCCTGGGCTTGGATCCTACGACAATTAGATTCATAACAATGAAGTAGATGACAAATGAGCAATTAGCTTCCCAAGAAACATATGTCAAAGGATCCAAGCCCAGGCTAAAAATATGTCTTCCCATGCTAGCAGTACTCTTCTTCAATCTGTGTTCAATGATAAGAATCTTCTTCTTCTTCCTAATTACAGCCAGAGCTTCCTTTTCATCAGGATTCAACTCCACTTCCCCCATCTCATCATCCTCATCACCCTCAACTGCCATCCTAAGCCCTTCTTCCCTCTCTAGTTCTTCAAGCCTCTGCAAGATATCTGGATCAATAAAGTCTACAACATTGTGTCCATCCATGATCTCAGGAATATCATCTTCTTTCCACTCTTCATTGGCCAAAATATACTACTTCTTCAATCTTGTAGAGTAGTCTCTAGTGGTTTCAAATCAATCTTATTACAAACTAAAATAAGAGGCTTATAGGAAAATAGAGGTTTTATGTTGTGAAATAGAGCTACCTGTTCCACAATACTATAACCATAGGACCTCGAAACATCAAGGAAAAACAAAATAACCACCTTCAAATGAGCCAAGATAATAATATTGAGCATCTCTATGGTTTTCCTTTCCTCCAAGGGGTGGTCCAAAATACCAAGGGTATCAATAGGGTAAATAGCTTCTGTTGGAAATATAGTTGGGAAAAGATACTAAAAGGGGGGGGTGAATCAGATATCACCTACTTTAACTTTTAACACTGTATAAAACTTTTTCATAGCATAAACAATACTTCCTCAAAATAAAGTAACTAACATACTAAGTAGTATTCATGAAAGTACTCATAACAAAGTAATTTTGGTTACGCAGAAACCCTTGAAAGGTAAAACTAGGGTGGGGATGACACCCAAAAATGTTCTGAACTACTATAGTAATAAGTTTTCCTGTTAGGGCTCACAAAATTTGAATAAAAAATTTGATCTACCTTATGAGGGGTCTACCCTGTTAAGAGCTCAAAGACTTATACATTCTACCTTGCTAAAGGATTTAAAACTCACAACAAAGTAAGCACTTAGTTAAGAGATTACAATAGGTCTGTTAGGACCACTCAGTTAAGAGATTTACCTTGATACACTTGTTATAATGTCTCAGTACCTGATCCTTTAGTTTGCACTATATGCAGATTACAAATCTTCTCTTTACAATATTTTATTGATCTCTTCTATTAGATTTATCTCTATTATGTCCTTTCACTGCTTAACTTGGTCACTGAACTCTATCTGAATGTTTCACCAAAACTAAATTTTCCTCTCTACTCATTCCTTCATACCCTTCGCATCCTCTCTTTTTACTCTCTCTTTAATTTTAGGGTTCAAATCTTATACTTATATATAAACAACAAAACATCTTCATGATTCAAGATCTACGGTTCAAATTAACTCCTTTTGTCCCTTAAGCCTTACTAATTTTTTATTGGCTCTAAGTATTACATAGGGATCAATGATTGCAAAATAGATGCATAATTACAATTTGTAATTACCTCAACAAATAAAATACAAAACATGAATATCAGCAAAAATGATTTACCTTGATCACTGTGC
Source organism: Chamaecyparis obtusa (assembly GCA_027943335.1). Taxonomy (NCBI): domain Eukaryota; kingdom Viridiplantae; phylum Streptophyta; class Pinopsida; order Cupressales; family Cupressaceae; genus Chamaecyparis; species Chamaecyparis obtusa. The sequence continues at coordinate 758,350 of BSBK01001993.1, forward strand.
CATAACAAACTCATATGTTGTTTCTAGCTAACTTAGCAAATGATGTTCCTGATACTCGGCATTCACTGTACTTGACATATGTTAATATCTCTGTCGATCGGTAATCATTTCATACATGGCTTGAAAAAACTTGACTTAGCTAATACAAAAATGCATAGTGACCATAAGTTTACTCGGTAGTACTACTGCTCGGTAAGTATACATTATATAACTTGACCTTTACATAATGACTTAGTCGTAGTGATGACTGACCATCATTGGCTAGATAAATGACTAAGTGTGAGTCAATAATAGTCAACAAAACTATAGAGATCTACAATCTCCCCCTTTGACATTAGTGGAAAAAACATTTTGTCATGACATTATATTTGTATTTACAAAAGTACTTAGTATTAGCATAATACCCCCCCTAAGATATAGATACATACAAAATTTTGTTACCTTCCCTTTGTCATGTCATGTCACTTAATTTTCCCCTTATTTTTGGCATGAAGACTCTCTTCTGTAGTGGGGATCATGAAGTATTTCTCTAGAAATGGTTTTTGCAACATCATAACCATGTGTAGTGTAGTTTCCCATCCTCTTGTAGCAACATTTAAAACTTCAAACTGCACTTCTAGCTGGGTAGCTAGATGAACTAGGCTCTCAACTGTAGATAGATTGGGATCCTTCTGTGTTAAGTCCTTAGCCTTGACTAACTCTCTTTGTATTTCCTCCAGGTGAGGTGTCAAAGATGTTTGCATAGAGAGTAGACAAGCCCTTATCTTTCCATCATTAGCCATTAGTTTGGCTATTCATCCTTGTGTATGCATAAGCTTGGCATAATGTCTTGCACTAGTTTCTACATCCAAGATTAAGGCTTGACTGGTGGACTTTAGTTCTTGCTTTAGTTTATCAACCAATCCTTGATTATCCTCAGTGAACTATTCTACATTGCAAATTTTGGTAAGCAGAGATTGTGCATTCACAATGACTTCTTCTAACTCTGTTACCAAAGTGGAAAGTGCTACCTGTTTCACTACAATCTCAATAGATACTTTTTCCATAATCTTGATCTCGAACTTTCTTTCTGACCACTGCAACAACTTATCACTAGCTCCACTTTCTTCATTAGTTACTTTTTGAACAATATGGACAAGTTGTTCCATTTTGGGAGCAGAACTATAGTTGGAAATATAGTTGGGAAAAGATACTGAGAGGGGGAGGGGTGAATTAGATATCACCTACTTTAACTTTTAACATTGTATAAAACTTTTGCATAGCATCAACAATACTTCCTCAAAACAAAGTAACTAACATACTAAGTAGTATTCATGAAAGTACTCATAACATAGTAATTTTGGCTACCCATAAACCCTTGAAAGGTAAAACTGGGGTGGGGATGACACCAAAAATCTTCACTACTACAGTAATAAGTTTTCCTATGAGGGCTTACAAAATTTGATAAAAAATGTGATCTACCCTGTGAGGGGTCTGCCTTGTTAAGAGCTCAAAGACTTATATAGTCTACCTTGCTAAAGGATTTAAAACTCAACAAAGTAAGCACTCAGTTAAGAGATTACAATAGGTCTGTTAGGACCACTCGGTTAAGAGATTTACCCTGATACACTTGTTAGAATGTCTCAGTACGTGATCCTTTGGTTTGCACTATATGCAGATTATAGATCTTCTCTTTACAGTATTGTATTGATCTCTTCTATTAGATTTATCTCTATTCTATCCTTTCACTACTTAACTTGGTCACTGAACTCTATCTGAATGTTTCACCAAAACTGAATGTGCCTCTCTGCTCATTCCTTCATACCCTTCACATCCTCTCTTTTTACTCTCTCTTTCATTTTAGGGTTCAGATCTTATACTTATATATAAACAACAAAACATCTTCATGATTCAAGATCTATGGTTCAGATTAACTCCTTTTGCCGCTTAAGCCTTACTAATTTTTGATTGGCTCTAAGTATTACATAGGGATCAATGATTGCAAAATAGATGTGTAATTACCTCAACAAACATAATACAAAACATGAATATCGACCAAAATGATTTACCTCGATCACTGTGCCATAACAAACTCATATGTGATTTTTGGGTAACTCAAAAAATGATGTTCCTGATACTCAACATTCATTGTACTTAGCATATGTTGATATCTCTATCACTCAGTAATCATTGCATACATGGCTCGGCAAAACTTGACTCGGCTAATACAAAAATGCATAGTGACCATAAGTTTACTTGGCAGTACTACTACTCGATAAGTATACATTATATAACTTGGCCTTTACATAATGCCTTGATCATAGTGATGACCGACCATCATTGCCTAGATAAATGACTAAGTGTGAGTGACTAATAGTCAACAAAACTATAGAGATCTATAGCTTCAAACTGTCATAGAGGCCTAATGGCTCTACCTTGTAGCCCACAAGATAAAGCACAGTTCTCAAAGAAAAGTACATGTCCATATTGTAGAAATGGAAAAGAAACAACAAGAAAACAAAGAAAAATAAAAATAAAAAAATATTGTAATTAAATAATCACCAACAATGATACACATAATACCTCTGCATGCAGCCCATATTTAACATTTCAAATGCAAGAATGAAAGAAAACATGGAACTAAGCCCATAGTTCATAGGCCCACAAAGGGACATTTATCATAGTCATAAAAATGTGATTATTTTTAAATGGAATACACCAAGGACTACCATCAAAAATATTGACCATTTACAATCATGAACAATGAATAATCAAATAGCTCATTTTTTTATCATCATGTGTAGTCTCTGTGTATATGAAAAATGAATGAAATATCAAGCTGAAATAAAATAGTGAACCAAAATTCAAATTCAAGGCCTAATTTATCAAGAGCAACAAACATTTGGATGAAAGAAAAATTATTAAGACTATAGAAAAATTATTAGGACTATAGAAAAATCATTAAGACTAGAAAATCAAGTTATAGAAAAATCATTACGACTATAGAAAAATCATTTAGACTAGAAAATCAAGTTCTAGAAATGGACGGTTTTGATGCTTTGTCATTACAAAAATTGAGCATTCATCATTTGGTACTTCTTGGTGTATTCCATTTAAATTTTTCAACTGTCGTGTTTATGTGCATGTTCTTTATGTGTTTGGCTTCTCTCCCTCGCAAGGGATACGTCGATAGGTAATTGATTTGAAAGCATAATGATTTGACAGTCTTTTTTCAGGATAGGTGTAATCATCCTGCCAACCTTAATTAGAAACATTTGTGATATATGTCAAGTACTTATAATCAGTATGCCCAACAAATAGAGACTTAGTAGTAAAAGCATGTCCTTTGGTTTACTAGTTTACTTATAATTAGTATGTCCTTTGGTTTACTAGTTTAATCTAGCTTAAGAATGGTTTGTTTCATGTTTGAATGTACCATTGAGTGAAGCTTGGATATATTAAGTACAATCTTAAGACTCATGACTCTTCAAATTCTCTTGTTTCCTTTAGACCTCCAAACATATGTACTATGAGATTTCCTCCAACAAATGGACTTGTGATGATTTTCACAATAGTACATGTGTTGGAGGAATACTCAGAGTACTGGTTAGTAAAATCTGAATGTTCATCACCTATGCATATAAGAGTTGATCATAGAAGGTATATGAATAGATGAAAAACATGCATATTTGACCAAGCAATACTCAAAGCTAGACCCAACAACAAATAGATTTGTGGTGATTTTCACAATAGTACATGTGTTGCTGGGTAAGCTCCCAATAGCACTCAGGAAAATATGTATGTTCATCACCTGTGCATATGAAGTGACTCTAATGGAAGATACAATCACTAAATTTTTCATACTCCTTATTTTTTTGTGGGTTGACATTGTCAGACATGGTCTTTCTTGAATGGAATGACTCGTTACTTGTACATTGACTAGAATGTTGGTGGAAGAAGGATGATTTGTTTGCAACCATTTTTTCAACTCTAATTTTCTCAACGCAAATGGACATTTATCATAGCCATAGAAACATGATTATTTGAAAATGGAATACACCAAGGAGTACCATAAAAAATATTGACTATTTACAATCATAAATAGTTAACCTTAATCAAATAGCTCATTTTTTTATCAGCATGTGTAGTCTCTGTGTATATGAAAAATGAATGAAATATCAAGCTGAAATAAAATAGTGAACCAAAATTCAAATTCAAGGCCTAATTTATCAAGAGAAACAAACATTAGGATGAAAGAAAAATCATTAAGACTATAGAAAAATCATTAGGACTATAGAAAAATCATTAAGACTAGAAAATCAAGTTATAGAAAAATCATTACGACTATAGAAAAATCATTTAGATTAGAAAATCAAGTTCTAGAAATGGAAAGTTCTAATGCTTTGCCATTACAACAATTGAGCATTCATCATTTGGTACTTCTTGGTGTATTCCATTTAAGTTTTTCAACTACCGTGTTTATGTGCATGTTCTTTATGTGTTTGGCTTCTCTCTCTCGCAAGGGATATGTCGATAGGTAATTGATTTGAAAGCATAATGATTTGATAGTCTTTTTTCAGGATAGGTGTAATCATCCTGCCAACCTTAATTAGAAACATTTGTGATATATATCAAGTACTTATAATTAGTATGCCCAACAAACTGAGACTTGGTAGTAAAAGCATGTCCTTTGGTTTACTAGTTTACTTATAATCAATATGTCCTTTGGTTTACTAGTTTAATCTGGTTTAAGAATGGTTTGTTTCATCTTTGAATGTACCATTGAATGAAGCTTGGCTATATTAAGTACAATCTTAAGACTCATGACTCTTCAAATTCTCTTGTTTCCTTTAGACCTCCAAACATGTGTACTATGATATTTCCTCCAACAAATGGACTTGTGATTATTTTCACAATAGTACATGTGTTGGAGGAATACTCAAAGTACTGCTTAGGAAAATCTGAATGTTCATCACTTGTGCATATAAGAGTTGTGCATATAAGGTATATGCACAGGTGAAAAATATGCATATTTGACCAAGCAATACTGGGAACTAGACCTAGCAACAAATAGATTTGTGGTGATTAATTTCACAATAATACATGTGTTGCTGGGTAAGCTCCCAATAGCACTTAGGCAAATATGCATGTTCATCACCTGTGCATATGAAGTGGCTCTAATGGAAGATACAATCACTAAATTATGCATACTCCTTATTTTGTTGTGGGTTGATATTGTCAGACATGGTCTTTCTTGAATGGAATGACTCATTACTTGTACATTTAATAGAATGTTGGTGGAAGAAGGATGATTTGTTTCCAACCATTTTTTCAACTCTAATTTTCTCAACACAAAGAGACATTTATCATAGCCATAGAAACATGATTATTTTAAAATGGAATACACCAAGGAGTACCATCAGAAATATTGACTATTTACAATCATGAATAGTTAACCTTAATCAAATAGCTATCAGCATGTGTAGTCTCCGTGTATATGAAAAATGAATGAAATATCAAGCTGAAATAAAATAGTGAACCAAAATTCAAATTCAAGGCCTAATTTATCAAGAGAAACAAACATTAGGATGAAATAAAAATCATTAAGACTAGAAAAATTATTAGGACTATAGAAAAATCATTAAGACTAGAAAATCAAGTTCTAGAAAAATCATTACGACTATAGAAAAATCATTTAGACTAGAAAATCAAGTTCTAGAAATGGACCGTTCTGATGCTTTGCCATTACAAAAATTGAGCATTCATCATTTGGTACTTCTTGGTGCATTCCATTTAAGTTTTTCAGCTGCCGTGTTTATGTGCATGTTCTTTACGTGTTTGGCTTCTCTCCCTTGCAAGGGATACGTCGATAGGTAATTGATTTGAAAGCATAATGATTTGACAATATTTTTTCAGGATAGACATAATCATCCCGCCAACCTTAATTAGCAACATTTGTGATGTATGTCAAGTAATTATAATCAGTATGCCCAACAAACAGAGACTTAGTAGTAAAAGCATAAGGTTGCACATCCATTTCCGCCCTAGTAAGTATTAGAGCCTTTCAAATTTGTAAAGAACACAAACTTTGCAAATCAAATTGATATTTCATTAAAACCTATGTTCTTGATCAAGTTCTTAAAGATTAAAACATGAAACCATAAAGTTCTTCACCCATGTTCTTCATGGTTGGGGAAGTTGTGATGGAGCTATATGTAACCTTTGGAAGTCATTGTACAATAGACTTAAGGATGGAGTGTACGACAGGAACAAAGATTCAATAAAAATAGAAGTTTAAATCTGCAAGTCCATTGTGTTATGCATTGTTGAAAGGCTTCTTTACTTATTGTTTTGGTTTCTAAATTCATGGATGGAATAGTAAGAAATCTCCAAGAATTCATTTCATTGTTGAATGTATTGTGAGCACTTTAAAATTATGTTCCTTACATTTTGACTGGTAAAACCAGTGACTATTTCAAGTAATGTTTTTAATCCATTGAAGTTTCTCATGATCCTGATGTAAGTTGATTGGATTAAGAAATTTGGGGATCCAATAGGAATTTAGGGGAGTTCAATAAATGTTTTGGAAGACTTAGAGGAACTATTAGCATGATTGTTCCTTCATCTAAAATGGGTTAGTTTGAATTTGCTAAGTTTTTCCTTTGTTTTAAAGAGTATTTTGTAATCTATTTCCTTTCCATGGAACCAAAGGCCTAGGACCCATGGAAAGAGGATACTAAAAATGTATTATACAACTCTAATGTTCTTAACTTGCAGAGATTTGAGAAAGTAAAGAGAAAATTGGTTGGAACAATGTGTTCCTTAAGGGAATTAATAGCTAGGGAGCAATAGTGAGAGTTTGGCCCTAAGGGTGAGGCATTTTTATGATTTGGATAGTCATATATTGGTAAATAATGGTCTAAAAAGTCATGATAAGTGCCTATCAAACCTCTCCAAACATGTAAAATTGTCTTTAAATACTTTATTGATCTCTTCTAAACATTAACCAAATCAAAACTACATTTTAATAAGTGAATAAGTGAATAAGTCAAACCACTAGTCTCCAAAGCATTCAATAAGTGAATATGAATGTTTGAAAACTACTCCCAACAATTCTTAAACAAAACAAAGTATGTTTAAGAATTGTTGGGACCGGTCCTTTGGCGTGTATTAAATAGAATAGAATTTTTAGCATATTATTATCATTCTATTTCTTTTAATCTACTGGTGTCATGCCCTAGCCCATGATTTATCTCCACTATTTGATGTTATTCACTATTTTGAAATGTTGACTGTGGTTATCAAATGGAAAAAATAGAAAAAAAAAATTAACATGATTTTTTTTTACAAAACTGAACCAATGGCATGTTTACAACAAAGAAATAGAATGATAATAATATGCTGAAAATTCTATTTTATTTAATACACACCAAGGACCAGTTGTATGAAATTGTCAATCACATAGCATTTCACTATTGTATGAGTGGATTGTGCAGGAATAGTTAACATTAAACAAGGAGCAAACTCCTCAACACATCTTGGAAACTATTGAATTCAATAATAAATGAAACCTAACACCAACACTATTCCTTCCATTCACTTCTACCAAGAATAAAGCATTTAATACATTCAACATTACATATAATCATTAGACAGTTACATTTCTTGACTGTGTAGAGGAACAGTCATGACCAAAATGATCAAAAGTACTTTCACCCTTGCATAAGCTATTCCAAACTTCAAGTAAAATGAGAAATATGCTATATCAAATCATTCATATTTATAGTAACCATTCAAAGGATCATTTTTTCAATGAACCCTCTGACTGTACCCCTATGGCAGAGAAAGGAAACTTAGTAAAACTAGTCTATGCCGCTATTTGTGAGGGTATAGTCATGATAAGTGCTTCTCAAACCTCTCCAAATATGTAAGAATGTCTTTAAATACTTTATTGATCTCTTCTAAACATTAACGCATGGACAGTCAAACTAGTAGTCTCCAAAGCATTCAATAAGTGAATATGAATGTTTGAAAACTTTCCTCTCAACTTCCCCAACCACTCCTAATCAGTTAGAGGGATTACTTGAGTGTTTAGACACTAAAACTTCTTAAACATACTTTATCTGATATGATGAATTGTAATATCAACAAACGTGAATCCAAACATTTCAAAATAGTGAATCAATATCCTTGAGCACAAGCACCAATAACATCAAATAATGGGGATAAAGCATGGGATAGGGCACAACACCAGTAGAATGTAGTCATTTTAGTGAGCATTCATGATCAAATAAAATGCAATGCATTTGAAATTTGTGGTTGAATATGATGCCAGAGGCTCGAAAGACATTGCCCGTCAAAGATACCAATCAAAGTTTAAGAAATCACATACCTTCTCTTGCGCTCAGCTTGCACGAAGGAATGTTTGATAGCCAAATCTTCCTTGTACCACATGAAGAACATGCCATTGGTTCAGTTTATCATGTTATTATCATATTAGATAAAGTATGTTTAAGAATTATTGGTAAGGATAGGAATAGTGGAGATTCTAGAAATATCCCTCTAACCGATTAGGAGTGGTTGGGGAAGTTGAGAGGAAAGTTTTTAGACATTCATATTCACTTATTGAATTCTTTGGAGACTATTGGTTTGACTATCCATGCATTACCAGTGACTGAGATTCATTAAAGGATACAAAACCCTTTATTTTTGGGTTATTGTGTGTGGATTCATCCGCTTTAGCCAGGAAGATCAAGAAGATGGGATAGGAGGACATTGTGGTAGAAGAAGTATTTAAAGATATTTACATGTCCCCTATCCCTAAAATTGAGACTATAGGTGATGAAGACCATGTTGAGGATGAGGGGGGTCTTAATTAGGGAGGGGCAACAAGAAGCAACAGAAAAGTTTTTAGGAGTTTGGAACAACATTTCAGAATCCATGAATGGTATGGGTAAGGTGACCTTCATTCTTGGCTGTGACTTCAATGAAACATTGGATATGGCTGATAAGAATAAGGATCACTTTTTTATAGTGTTCCTTGAGGGAAGGGGGATTTTTAAATACTTGTTATCATTTTATTGTGTATTTCCAATATGTTTGGATGCAAGGAAGACCGGGAGAATGAAGGATCACTCACTAATTGCATGGTAACCCAATTTTGAAGGGTCATTGGTTGAGGGGACAGTCAAGGTCCAAATGTTGATAGTGTTTGTTGAGGGAAGGGGGATTGTAAAAGACTTTTTATCATTGTATTGTGTATTTCCAATATGTTTGGATGTAGGGCAGGACATGAGAATGAAGGACCACTAATTGATTGCATGATAACCTGATTTTGAAGGGTCACTGGTTGAGGGGATTGTCAAGGTCTGGATGTTGATAGTGTTCCTTAAGGGAAGGGGGATTATGAAAGATGTGTTATCATTGTATTATGTATTTCCAATATGTTTGGATGCAGGGCAGACTGGGAGAATGAAGGATCACTCACTTATTGCATGATAACCCAGTTTTGAAGGGTTACTGGTGGAGGGAACATTCAAGCTTTGGATGTTGATAGTGTTCCTTGAGGGAAGGGGGATTTTGAAAGACTTTTTATCATTTTATTGCATATTTCCAATATGTTTGGATGCAGGGAAGACCAGAAGAATGAAGGATCACTCACTGATTGCATGATAACCCAGTTTTGAAGGGTCACTGGTTGAGGGGACAGTCAAGGTCTAGATGTTGATAGTGTTCCTTGAGGGAAGGGGGATTGTGAAAGGCTTTGTTATCATTGTATTGTGTATTTCCAATATTTTTGGATGCAGTCCAGACCAGGAGAATGAAGGATCACTCACTGATTACATGATAACCCAGTTTTGAAGGGTCACTGGTTGAGGGGACAGTCAAGGTCCAGATGAATGGGCCATTCAAGGACCCTATTTATTTGTATTAATTTCTATTCAAATTGGATGCATGGATTTCTTGTGAATTATCAACTGCTATGTATCTTGCAATTGCATCCGTAAATCTACATATACTTCTCTAGGGTTGTAAGCCACTTAGGGATCAAAATAGAGAAACTAAATCAAAATCATTCTTTGTCCTATTTGCTTTTAAAAAAGTCTCAAATATAAATGATACAATACATTTGATGCCCTAAGCTATCAATACAAATAATACCTAGCTAGATGCTCATGAGCTATCCATTTGATAACCACAGTCAACATTTCAAAAAAATGGATATCCTTGAGCACAAGCACCAATAACATCAAATAATGGAGTTAAAGCACTAAATCAAAATCATTCTTTGTCCTATTTCCTTTTAACAAAGTCTCAACTATCAATGATACGATACATTTGATACCCTAAGCTATTAATACAAATGGTCCCTAGCTAGAAGTTCATGGGCTGTCCATTTGATAACCATAGTCAACATTTCAAAAAAATGGATATCCTTGAGCACAAGCACCAATAACATCAAATAGTGGAGTTAAAGCACGGGCTAGGGCATGACACCAGTACAATGTGGTCATTTTAGTGAGCATCTCAGAAATATACAATGGCGTCATTAAATGTGCCAGTAATATCAACAAACGTGGATCCAAATATTTCATAATAGTGAATCGATATCCTTGAGCACAAGCACCAATAATATCAAATAATAGAGATAAAGCACTGGCTAGGGTATGACACTAGAAGAATGTGGTCATTTCAGAGAGCATTCATGATCAAATAAAATGCAATGCATTTGAAATTTGTGGTTAAATATGATGGAAGATGCTCGAAAGATGAAGAAATCACATACCTTCTCTCACACCCAGCTTTCATTCATTTTCTCCTACTCCTTTTCTATTCCAATTGAAATAAAAATGATTTGGTGCTTCACTCTTTTTTTTTATTTATACCTGAAACTATCAGAATTCTGATGGTCAATTTAAAATCCATCAAAATATCAACACCATTGGGGCCTATTTTTTTTAAAAATCACAAATTCATTAAAAAAAATTTACCCGTCGGAAGTGTCTTACAAAATTTGGCCCCAAATGTAGTAGTGAGGGCACTTGAGTTGTGGGCGCAGTAGGTGGGTACATGTGCCTATCTAGAAATTTTTTTTGAAAAGCTTTCTCAGTTTCTTTAGCTACCAACTAAAAGTTATTATCCATTATGTGCAGTATTTGCAACTTTGTTTTTAGGTGCGGCTTCACCAGATCTAACAATAATGTTTTCTCTTCTAGGGAACATATAGGGAGGCTTTGATCTATAATCTTTTCTCTTATTCTTACATCCTCCTCAATAGCCTATGTTTTCAAGAATTCCAAGATGTTCCACACATTGTCTAGAATTACTGTCTTAAGTTCTAAGACTATCTTCTTGAACTTGAGCATGTGTTTTATTATCATTCCATGGATTTCTAATTTATCAATCTCACTGTATTTCTCATAGAATTTTCCTATCTGATCTATTCTGCCTTCATCAATAATCCTTCTTCTCAAAACTTGAAGACTAGGTCTGAAACCTACCCCAGGAGGTGCTTGAGCATTCTTCCTCAAACTTCTAGTAGTCCTGGAGGATGGATGACTTGTGTTGGTTTCCTTCTTCCTCTTTGGAATCATTTTGTACTCTAGAGGTGATGTGTTATCCAGGTCAATTTCCTCTTTAGGCATGGGAGGGATAACATTTGTTTTACTTTGTTTATCCTTTGGATCACCGGTCTTCTCAATCTTGACTTTTTTCATTTTAGGATCATCTTTCTTAGCTTCCACTGTGGATGCGCTCTCAATTTCTAATGCTATCTTTTCTTTCCTTGATTTTTCAAGATCTATCTATGTTACACCATGAATCCAAAGTATCTCAGATGTAATCTTAGAGGCTTTCCTCTTACTTGTTGTACTATTCAGAACTACATCAACTTACCTTGTCTTTTCTTCATAAGTTCCCCATCTAGGTTCATTAGGGTCCTCAGGTGCTGATAGTAATACTTGTGCATATGCTTCCAAGATTGGTTACTCTACCTCATAACCAAGTGGATGGATCCACTTTTTTCTAGGCTCAACTACTTCCATACATGTTATGTTAGTTTCCACCATAAAACAAATGTTGTCTTTGTATTTCTCAACAATACTTTTTGGTATCCTGTAGCTTATTTGCATTTTGATCTTGAATGTCTTCAATTCTAGCTCCATGAAATCCTTCAATGTGCTCTCAGTAGATTCCTTAAGAGATATTTGAGGCATTATAGGTATACTTTTGTCTAAGTACAAATCTAAGACCTTTCCAAGTATATGGAAGTACATGTAAATGATTAAAGACCCAAACTTGAATATTTTGGTCTTGTCATGCTTGATGGCTTTAATGTTATCAATCAATTGTGCACACAAGATCTCACAAAAATTGAACTCTTCATTTTCTCTAAAAATTATGATTTCTACAAGAATAGTGGCCGCGAATAGACTATTCACCCTATTGGTGTGCTAAAACCTGTAACCTAGTATCATAGACATCAATTTGATGTCTTTCTCTTCAATAGGCTCAATTGTCATACTGCACCTATCACTTTTGGATTTACATGTTAGTTCAACTAATTTCCTCACATCATTTCCCATTGGAAGAATGATGCTTGTCTTAGAAAGGCCTGGCATTTCATGAATGAGATCTCATGTGATTCTTACTGGGACTTCACCTATCCAAAATAGGTCATCTTGGATTGTGCTTAACAAGATCTTGATCCACTCAGACTCATAAAACTCATATGCCATAGCATAATCAACAATGGGATGGTCTTCCAAATGTGCGAACTCATCTAGGAATGTCTTGTTTGGTTTCATCATGGACTCAAGGTGCAACCTTATCCTATCAAGTCCAACTAGTTCCTTCTTACATTATATATATGCACGAATGTCTTCAACATGAATTATGCCCATAGGGGTTCTTAAAAATGCACCTTCTAGGTCATCTAGGGTTGAGTTAAAAGGGTGCCTCTTAAAAATGTATCTCTTTCTCTTAGAAACATCAAAGACAACTAGTGTAGCCATGACTTACTTGGTTAACACTCAAAATAGGATTTCAAAGACTTCTAAATCATCGCGTTAGACTAGGGCTTCATAATTGATGAATCACACTTCTTCATTGGTCAATCAAGCTCCAACACTTCACAATCCAACTGCTAGGGCTTCTGTGGTCTCTAATCACTCTAACTTGAATGCAATGAGTGATCTGTAAGTCTCCGTATACTATAAAGTGAAATTTCTACCATTAATTCTTGTCACGTAAACCAGAATTTGACTGATAATTTTCAACTTCCATCTTGTAATTGATTAGGCAATGCACTCTTGCACATAGCATCAAATAGTCTCCAAAATTTTAAATCGAAAGGTGCATACTCTGAGGGTGAGTATACCAGCCACATAGGGGTCTATAGCTAAATTAGCTCCCCCTATGACCCAAAGGGTCATTCATCTAGATGTAGAGGGTGCATCTATTGCAGATGCATCCAATACATAATCATCAACCTTATCCTTCTTTTCCTCTATCCAAATCAAGCTCGCATATTCTGAAGCTTTCACAAACTTGACTTCTCCTTCTTCATTCAATATTGATAGTGCTAGCTTTTTAGGGCTTTCCTAACTTTGTATTCTTGTTCTACAAAACTTTGAGATGTCTCCACCCTTGTTACAAGAGTGACAAATAATTGGAGGCCTTAAATTCATTGGCGCATTGATATGGGCTACCATTTTACACTGTCTAGCTGAGTGACCATTATAATTACATATTTGACATGTAATACTCTGAGAACTTCTTGCATTTGGTTGATTGTAATTTCTCTGATTATGCTGAGTCTTGTTCTTTTGACTTGTTCTACAATTCATAGCTTTATGAACAAATTTATTGCATGAATATTGTTAAAATAATAATAATAACAAAATATATAGTTAGGAAATTTTTTAATCAATGTGCAAGGAAAAGAGAGTTTACCATGAATAAACACAAAGCTAGGAGCATTCACCAAAGCACAATGAAACAAGGAGACAAGATTTTGAAGGGGGAAAAGCATAAAAAAACCCCATGGTATTAATGAATGTGGCAACAAATGCCTAAGCATGAGAGAGAGAGAGAGAGAGAGAGAGAGAGAGAGAGAGAAAGAAAGAAAAGTTCATACAATGATAATCAAGAAGAAGAAGAAGAATCTCATGGAAGTGAGAGAGAAGAGCCATCTCTTAATAGAGATGTGAGAAAGGAGTTACATTGTAACTCCCAATTCTGTGTATGCCACATTTCACTAGTGTGTGAGACAAGTGTAGGATTCCTCAAAAGGAGGAATATCTATTTTCCTTAATAAAGGAAATTACAAATATTACATGTCCTCCCACTTGGACTAGAAGATGAATACATTAGGATACCTTGGTTTATCCTACAAATACAAATATACCAAGGAAAGATTAAATTCTAACACCCCCCTTTAATCTTTACTTGGGATAATTACATCAAGGGGTATCAAACCCAAATTGTTACAATGAAATTCAAATTTCTCTCTAGAAAGAGTTTTTGTCAAAATATCTGCAACTTGATCTTCACCTTTACAATGGAAGAGGGAAACATTCTTTTCTACAATGTGCTCTCTAATGAAGTGGTGGTGGAGAGAAATGTGCTTTGACTTTGCATGGTAAACATGATTCTTTTCCAAGGCTATTGCACTTTGATTGTCACAATACAATGGTGTAGGTTCTTGTTGAGGTAGACCCAAATCTTCAAGAATTCTTCTAAGCCATAGAGCTTCTTTAGAGACACGAGTAAAACTTTTATATTCCACTTCAGTAGAACATAGAGACACATATTGTTCTTTTTTACTTTTCCAAGATATAGAACCTGAACCAAGAGAAAAACAATACCCAAAAGTAGATTTCCCATCATTGGGGTCTCCACCTAGATCTGAATCAGTAAAGCCTTTTAAAGAAAAATCAGAATTTGCATCATAAAATAATCCTAAGTTAATAGTACCTTTAATGTAACGTAGTTTTCTTTTAGCAATTTTGAAGTGAGTTTTTTGAGGTTTTGACATGAATCTTGAAACTAAACCAACACTAAAAGATAAATCGGGTCTAGTGAGGGTTAGATAAATTAAACTACCTACAAGTTCCATATCTATCATTGATTTAGTTCCTAAATCACATGGAATTGAAATAGGATTAGCATCATTCATATGAAATCTATCTAGGAGATCTTTAGCATATTTACTTTGAGAGATAAAGATACCCTTAGGGGTTTGCCAAATTTGCATTCCTAAGAAATAATGTAAAAAACTGAAATCTGTCATTTGAAATTTTTGATTGAGTTGGAACTTAATATTAGAAATTAAATGGTTAGAGTTGAAAGTGTTAGAAATAGGAAATACTGAGAGGGGGGGTGAATCAGTATTTCAAAAACTTTTTCTTTTGCCCACTTATGGATATAACAGATTACTTTAGTGCATACAAAGATTATCAAGCTGATTAACAAATATAGCAGTAAATAGAAAGAACTCATAACACATCATATGTTCTCGAGGAAACCCTGGCTAAGGGAAAACCCCAGTGGGGATGGTACCCACAAAGATCACTAATCAAAAGTATCCTGTTAGGGATATTGGATCCTGTTAGGAGTCAATTTACAATGTATAGTAGATCAGTCTTGGTTAAAGGACTTTAGGCCTTGTTAGAAGCCTTAACCCTGTTAGGAGTTAGATTACAAAACCTGATCACCAGCTGAGCTCACTACCCAAACAGGTAATACAAAATGTTTCTGACTATAATATGGTACTACTTACAACTTCACATCAATAGCCTTTACTGCTATCACAATGTACAACTATCGCAAGTTATCTTTTCTTCTTTTTTCATATCACTTCTATATTTCATTACATTTCAAGTATGCCTAATATATGAGTTATTAAAGCTAATAAATTTACATGGTCAGCATCCAAAATATTTATCCAAGAGTAAACATCTAGGATTTCATCCCTTCATAATGTTAAGTCATTATTTTGACAAGCAAAAATAATCCCTTAACTCTTTCGCTAAAACTGTCTCCAAAACTGCTTTGTCTGCAAAACTATCTTCGGTAAAATTTGAATAACTTTGTTCGTACTACTCCAAACTTTATGCACACTAAGATGGGGTATCCTCATACTCTTTAGAAGCTTTAGTTAACTATGCAAACAAAAATATTGCTCCAGTGGACGTCGCCAACTAAATCTTCATCGGGTGCTCCGTCAGGATCACTGTATCCAAACTTAGACAATTTCTTTCTTCAACTTTGCATACTTGCATTCAAAATTCTATGCTCTCAATAGAGATCATATGTTGCCATAATGACAACATCTATGCATCCACATTAGCCAAATTTCCAACAATCTCCCCCTTTTTCATTGGTGGCAACATATGGGAAAATTGGCTAAGTGTGCAAACAAAACTTCAAAAAAAAACTTATACAAAATTTGTGGCCAAAAGTTTATACAATATGTATACAATATCATACTCCATAGAATATCTCCCCCTATGAGTATCCTTCCTCAACATATATATAATTTTCTGCTACTATCTCTCCCCCTTTGACAACAATGACAAAGATAGGGTGTACAAAAATTACAAAAACTTTATACCTTATTATCAGTTATTGCAAAGCTGATAGGCTTGCAACACAATCACCAAATTCTAACTTCCAAGATTCAAAATCTTTCTCCCATATCATCCTAATGGATTCAACAACATTGAGTAGAGTACTCAATCCATATGTTGCTGTCTGACAAGCTTGCAGGGAATTGAAGCTAAACTTCTGAAATGATGTCTTTGCTGAAAGACACTACTCAATTTGATCTTCAAAAATTGATATCTTGATTGAGACATGCTCTCTCAAGATGTTAACCTTGATCATCTTTCTATTCTTCTCCTCTACTAATATTCTGATTTCATCTTTCAATTTCCTTATGTTTTTCTCTAGAGAACTTATCTTGACATTAGGGCTTGTCAAGGTGTTTGTCTCAGCTGTAATAGCATCTAACTTCTCTCTGATCTTCTTATCCTCTTCAATTGTTAGGATTTCTAATTTAGTGCATTGTATGTACAAATTCTTTCCTGTCTCAAAATGTCTCCTCAAATTCTTTATGCATACATCTAAACTATCAACATCATTCCGAATATTTACACTTAAAGTTTGTTGTATTTTTGCTTCAAAGTCTTCCTAAACTTTTATTTTAGCAATATCCTTTAAATTAGAAAATTTAGAGTCAAAAGAATTCATTACTGATTGAGCTCTCTCAAGTGGATCTGATTTAGATACCTTAGTCCTGATCACACTCTCAAGTTTCTCTGTCAAAACTCTAACTTTTCCTTCAAGGTCTTTTACCTTCATATTCTTTCCAATAATTTTATTCAGAGATGTGGTGAACTCAAGCTGATCATCATCTTCAACTTTTCCAAGGTCTTCAAACATTGAACCAATATGCCTTTTCTTACTATTGTATACACCTAAAAATGGTCATCTAGACTATTAGCCCCTTTTGCTAAATCATCAATTGCTTATTCTTGATCAAATCCTAGCTCTATCATTTATTTGATTATTTTTTATGGGTTAACCATCTTATCCTAAGTTTTTATTTATTTAAAAGGAATATTTCCTCCCCTTTTAATAAATAAAAAGCCCCCACTTTTCCTCTTATCCTAAGTTGCACAAATAAAGCATTATTCTTATTTTATAAAAAGGGAAAAAGCACTTTTTGTTTCATATGGACACAAAAGTCAACTCCTATTTTTCTATTGGAGGATACTTGTGCACATGGATTGCTCCTCTTTCAAGCTCCATCATTGATTAAATATTTTTCCTCTTAATCTCCATGGTTCATTCCTTCTCATTTCCTTTAAAAGAATAGCTCTCTTCTTCATTCTAGATCCCCAACTTTTTATGCTAACTTTATGCTACAGGATTTCTAGGTCACTTTGGAGCTTTTGAATATTTGGAGCATTCTTAGCATCTACATCTCATTCTTGCATTCTACATCTCATTCTTGCATTCTTAGCTTAGCTTCATATTTATGCTTTCTTAGATTAGCTTCATTTCTATGCTCTAGATTAGCTCACATAGATTAATTAGCTTGGGTTGTAACACTTGCATATTTCCTTTCATAGCTTAGCTTGCATTTCCATTTCTAGTATAGTTGCATTGCATTTTCATTCTTCATTCTTGAGGATATCAGCATTCTTGCCCTTGTCTTCATTGAATCTCCCATTTCATGGTTTACTAGCAAGGTTATAGGCTGAATAGCTCTAGCTGAGAGCATTCTTAAATACCCTTGCACTCCATGCCTAGGGAGCTATGGATCAATTTGTGAGGGCTCATTCTTGAGTTTCCTTGCATGTAATGATCCATAGAAGTGTGACACATTTATAGCACACAACTGTCAGGTGCACTAATGTCTTCAACTGGTTTAGAAGGTGCACTAGTGGTAGTGGCCTCTATCAAAATTTGTTTGCCTTTAACTGACTGTTATGCTGGAACTGATTTTGATACAGTTGGTGCTTCCTCTACCTCTGTATTCTTCTCTGATTCTATGACCTTTTCTTGCTCTCCCAAAGCCAAATTGTCAACAATATTTCCTAGATCATGAAATACTGCATCATCCGATTCTAGAGTCACTTTGGTGCCTTCAATATCCATTGATTCTTTGCCAATATTGATATGTGAAGAAGATGGAACTTATTCAATACCAACTTCCTCTGCATGCGGTTCCTCTGATTGCTTCTACTGAGGGTCTGATTCAACATGCTTTTCTGCAACTATATCTGCAAGAACTTGCATTACTGCTTGCTCTGTCTCTTTCTGTACTTCCTCCTTTTTGCCTCCCATTATAAGGATTGTTCTTCTCTTAGTTCTCAATAAAGTTCCAAGAGACTTCAAGAATCTCTTCAAATGATCTTCATCCTTAACTTCACAGAACTGTCTGATTATATGTTATACAAATCTTTTGGGATCTTACTATTTTCTATTCACAAGTTTGTTATACAAATCTTCTAGGATCTTACCATGAATGGTGCTAAGTTTCTTATCTACCACAATCATGTGTGTAACCATTGCATTTTCAAAGTTCAATCTGTCAAATGATCCATATAGATCATAGAATTTATTCAACTTAGTGAAGTCTCCATGCTTCAATATATCTTCATTAACTCTTTCAATTCTTGGTTTCCAAGTTTTCTTCTTGACTAAAACTACATCATCATCTTTAATTACTGCTACATTTCTAGGTATAGGTGGTAGAACCACTTTTTGTCTCTTGTCGGGTCTTGTTGTACTCACTTTTACTCTTTTGCTAGGAATAGGAGAAAAAGATTTATCTCCTTCATCTTTTTCAGTTACTTCAACTTTTACCTTTACTGCAATAGGATCAATAGGATCTACACTTGATGTCTCAGGTGGAATTACAATATTTTCACTTTGCCTCAGAGCTTCTAAAGTCTTCTTAGCTATGTTAAACTCATGACTTGACATACCTGATTCTTTCAATATTTTCTTCATAGTAGATTCAACTCTCTTACTAGATTGTTTCTTTTCTCTCAAACTTATTGTAGAGTTGAAATTCTCTTCATAGGTTCCAAACCTGTTTGCATGACCATCCAACTCACACTTTAACAATCTATTCACATATCCTACTATTTCTGCTTCAGATATTTCATAGCCAAGAGGGTCTATGAATTCCATTCTAGGCTCAATTGCTTCAATGTACGTGAAATCAGTGTCAACCATAAAAAAAATGTCATGTTTATGCTTTTCAACTAAGGATTGAGGAATCCTTGATTTGTTCTTAACAATATTCTGAAAAGTCTTCAATACAAGCTTCACATTGTCATTAACTTTATCAAAAAGGTGCTTCATGTATACTGAGTTTATTCTTTCCATTGTGTTCACATTGTCACTCCAATCTACTATGTAAGGAAATCTTCTCAAAATATGGAAAAACATATAGGTTAATAGAGATGAAAACCTAAACTGAGTGTACTTAGCCTTCTTAATCTTTTCTAAGTTCTCAAATAACTAAATTTTCAAAATTTCACATAGGTCTACTAGTTTCTTCTCAATACACATAAGATAAGCTACATGAATCATTCCTGCAGCCATGTCATCTTCCCTTGAACTACCACAAAATTTAGTTGTTAGGATCTTGCAAAGGTACCTAACATCATCTTGCTTAATCTTGCTTATCACAATTCCTCTACCATTATAACTAGATCCAGTGTTATCTAAAACAATCTTTCTCGTGTTCTTTTCATTCAGTGGAATCTCTCCAACTTTTGATAATCCAATAACTTCATGAATTAGGTTGGCAGTTATATCAATAACTATATCCTCCATCCAGAATTTCCCATTGTGGATTCTACTTAAAATGATTTTGGTACATTCCTCATCATTGAATTCATACTTTATGGAATATTTGATTATTTCATTGTTCGCTAGGTGCCCATAAGCTAGTTTGACTGACATGTCTTGATTGTACAATTTCTTGTAGTCATCACTAAAATCTGCATCTCCCAAAGTTTCAAACTTACAACCTAAATATCCTTTAACATTCTCAATGTGCAATACTCCGTCTGGTACAGATGATAATGCTAGACTGTCATCAATTTTAGTTGTTTCTACTAGTTCTTTCTTAATCTTTGGTCTATTCTTATCCTTAACATTATGAACCATAGAAATATCCATCTTATCAACTAATTAAAGATCAAGAAATACCTCAACTTTGCAAATCTAGGGTTTCGGTATGATCGTCGCTGCAAACTGCTTCCAAACTTCTTCAAATCATCCTTAACTTGCTTTTCTTCTTTCAAATCTCTTTTCAATCACTTTGTAATCATAATGACTTCAATTTCAACCTTATAATGCTTCACATTAACTTGATTTGACATCGCATTCATTCATTTTACCGCTAAAACCTCAAAAAGTTAATTCTGCAAACTTGCAACCATAAAACTTTCTGTGACCTCGCAAAACATAATATTTTCTTTTGTGCACTTAACCATAGCATTAGTACAACATAATAAACCTATATCTAACTGCATAAAACTTAACTCATTCAAATTCCTAATCTACACTAATCCTAATTCCTAAACTACAGAAACTTACATAATTTAAGTGCTTAAAGAAGGGTAAGGTAAAGATTCATCCTTACCATCGGTTACATTACCTTCATGACTACTTTCAGTGTTGACTATACCTCCTTGATCTGTGCCTTTGTCAAATTCTACTTCATATTTATTGCTACAACAACCTTTCTCTTCGTTTCCTGCATTTTCATTCTTTCTTGCATTGTTCCTAGGGTTAGGGTTATGATGATAACCTCCATTGTTCATTCTGCAAAATCTTGCTGAGTGTCCAAACTTGTTGCATATTTGATAGATGATTCCATTATTTCCAAATCTCTGTCCTTGTTGGTTAATCTGTGACCTGCAATTTCTAGCAATGTGTCCTACTTTGTTGCATCTAAAACATACTACCACTTTTCTTTGATTCATTTCTTCAATAGATTTATTATCTGCATTGTTAGTATTCCCAATCATTCTATCATAATTATTCAAAATTACTTTAGGTCTTCTACATTCATTAGCTCTATGTCCAAAACTATGACAATTATAACAATGTCCATTAAAAGGTTTAAATTGCTTACCTGTGCAATCTCTCTTCATGTGCCTAATAGTATTACAAGAAAAACATCTACCTTTGAATTCTCTTTGCATACCTTTAGATGATTCTTCCTATTTTGATTCTTCTTGCTTTGATTCTTCTTTCTCTCTAGGTGGTTCTTCTTGAGGTGGATCTTCCAATGTGTTCTCATCTAGCCTTATTTCCTCCACACTTTCAGATGTCTTTAGATCTGGCTTCTTACTTTCATGGTTTGTTCTAAACATACTATATCCAAATCCAGTCCTATCAAAGAATGGTTCTTCAAAAGAAATTTGTTTTTCAGTCTTATCACCTTTTGAATATAGCCTTTCAAGTTGTTTAGATTGAGTTAATTCACCTTTCACAATTTTATTATACTTCTCAAGTTCCACATACTGCACTTTTACTTTTTTAGATTCGGATGTTTCCTTTTCAAGTCTTGACCTCAAATCTTCATTCTCAATTTTCAATTTTTCATTATCAGATCTCAAATTTCCATCTTTCATACTAAGCTTCAGATTTACTATCTTCAACTCATGCTTAAGGATCTCATTTTCTTTTTCCAATTCATCACAATCTTCAACAAGCATATCAGATTTCTTTTCAGATTTTAGATCTTCAATCTTACCTTTCAATTTGTCAATAGCATTCTTTGCATCTTCATATTCTCTTCTTAAGGAGTTTCTTTCATCAGTAAGCATATCAATCTGTTCAAGAGCTTCTTCAAGATTCTTCTGAAGTTGATCCATATCCATAGAGATCTTACTCAAGCTGCTAAGCTTTCCTTGAATGTTCCTTCTCCAAGTAACTGTGCTCTGATACCAATTGTTAGAAATAGGAAATACTGAGAGGGGGGGGTGAATCGGTATTTCACAAACTTTTTCTTTTGCCCACTTATGGATATAACAAATTACTTTAGTGCATACAAAGATTATCAAGCTGATTAACAAACATAGTAGTAAATAGAAAGAACTCATAACACATCATATGTTCTCGAGGAAACCCTGGCCAAGGGAAAACCCCGGTGGGGATGGTACCCACAAAGATCACCAATCAAAAGTATCCTGTTAGGGATATTGGACCCTGTTAGGAGTCAATTTACAATGTATAGTAGATCTGTCCTAGTTAAAGGACTTTAGGCCTTGTTAGAAGCCTTAACCCTGTTAGGAGTTAGATTACAAAACCTGATCACCAGCTAAGCTCACTGACCAAACAGGTAATACAAAATGTTTTTGACTATAATATGATACTGCTTACAACTTCACATCAATAGCCTTTGCTGCTATCACAATGTACAACTATCACAAGTTATCTTTTCTTCTTTTTTCATATCACTTCTATATTTCATTACATTTCAAGTATGCCTAATATATGAGTTATTAAAGCTAATAACTTTACATGGTCGGCATCCAAAATATTTATCCAAGAGTAAACATCTAGGATGTCATCCCTTCATAATGTTAAGTCATTATTTTGACAAGCAAAAATAATCCCTTAACTCTTTCACTAAAACTGTCTCCAAAACTGCTCTGTCTGCAAAACTATCTTCGGTAAACTTTGAATAACTTTGTCCGTACTACTCCAAACTTTATGTGCACTAAGATGGGGTATCCTCATACTCTATAGAAGCTTTAGTTAACTACAAAAACAAAAATATTGCTCCAGTGGATGTCACCAACTAAATCTTCATCGGGTGCTCTGTCAGGATCACTGTATCCAAACTTAGACAATTTCTTTCTTCAACTTTGCATACTTGCATTCCAGATTCTTCACTCTCAATAGAGATCATATGTTTCCATAATGACAACATCTATGCATCCACATTAGCCAAATTTCCAACAGAAAGTAATAATCAAATCATCAACATATAGAATGATAATACTAATGTCATTTTCAGTATGTTTGATATACAAGTTAGGATCATTTTTACTTCTTTCAAAACCTTGAGAGATAAAGAAAGCATTAATTTTGGAATACCATTCTCTAGGAGACTGTTTTAAACCATAAATAGACTTCTTTAGTTTACATACTAAATGTTCATTACCTTGTTGAATAAAACTAGGAGGTTGAGACATATAGATTTCTTTGCAAATCACCATTCAAAAAAGCACTTTTAACATCCATTTGGTGCAATGGCCAATTCATTTTAGCAGCTAAAGCAAGAACAACTTTAATGGTAGGCATTTTAGCAATAGGAGCAAATGTTTCATTTTAGTCTATTCCTTCAATTTGAGAGAAACCCCTTGCAACTAGTCTAGCTTTAAATTTACTAATATCATTATTTGAATTTAACTTAGTTTTATATAACCATTTACAGGAAACTAGATTTTTACCATGAGGTAAAGTAACTAAATCCCATGTATTATTAGAAATTAAACTATCATATTCTTCTTACATAGCAGTTTTCTAGTGAGGTTGATTTTTAGCTTGAGAAAAGGTTTGAGGATCATTAGAATTAGAGAGAGAAGTCATAAGAGCATAATTACAATAGTTTATCCTTCTAGGTTTAAGTCCACCCATTCTAGCAATATAGTCATCAACTTCTTTAAGTAAATCTTTAAAACATTTAGGATTTCTCCTAGAATTAATAGAAATATTACTAGGAGGAGTAAACAGATTATTACCATCATCATCATCATCACTACTACTACTAGCAGGAACAAAATCCTTTATGTTCATCATTAGTATTATCTTGAGTGTTAGGAGTAGAAACAGAAGGAACAAAAACTTTAGGAGCAGAAACTTTAGGAATAGGGTTGAGAGATGGAGGTTGGTCCTCCACAAGAACAATGTTGCTGTGACTAAAATCAGAATCTGAAATTTGAGAACAGTCATGGACACCATTTTCAGCAATGCGAACATCTCTAGCTATTTGAACTTTGTTAGTAAGAGGATCATAAACTCTATAACCTTTAGTATTTTTAGAATAGCCAACAAAAATATGAGGTGAGAATTTAGGATCTAATTTTTTTCTTTTCTGTTTAGGTGTGTGAACATAAGCAGTGGAGCCAAAAATCCGTAAATGAGACAGATTGGGTTTTCTACCTGACCAAACTTCTTCAGGAGTTTTATTTGGAAGGGCCTTAGTAGGAGTTCTATTAAGAATATAGGTGGCACATGCCATGGCTTCAGCCCAAAATTTATAATCCATATTTCTAGCATGTAAAAAGCATCTACCCATTTCAACTATTGTTCTATGCTTCCGTTTTGCCGCACCATTCTGTTCTGGTGTATAAGGAACAATAAGCTCATGTTTGATACCAAAAGATCTTAAATAAGAATGAAAAGCATGATTAACATATTCAATACCATTATCAGTCCTAAGAATTTGAATTTTACAACCACTTTGTCTTTCTACAAACACATGAAATTTAGCAAAAGTATCAAGGACTTGATCTTTACTATGTAAGAAATAAATCCAAGTTCTACGAGAGTAATCATCAACAAAAGTTAAAGCATATTTAGAACCTGAAATAGGAATATTTTCCATAGGACATAAAAGATCACTATGAATTAAAACTAACTTATTATTAGCTCTCCAAGATGATTTATGGGGAAAAGATTCTCTATGTATTTTACCACTCGTACATCCATTGCAATCAAACTTAGAAGTAGTAAGCTTAGGTAGTCCATCTACCATATTTTCTTTTTGCATTAATGAGATATAATCAGAATTTAAATGTCCTAATCTTTCATGTCAAATGTGAAAATCAATAGTAGTGAGTAATGAATATGTAGGAGAACCAAATTGATAAAATTTAAAGAGATTATCATCATCTAATTTTGCATCAGCAACTATCTGATCAGTGTTAGGATCAATGATATGACAATTATTTTTATGAAACTCAACCTTATAATCTTGACATAATTGAGGAACAGAAATAAGGTTAGCTTTCAAATTAGGAACATAAAGCACATTATATAATTTACCATTTGGAACAGAAATATTACCAGTTCCTTCAACATGACAACAATGATTATCAACTAAAGAAATAGGAATATTCATAGAGTCAGGTTGCAAAGAATCAAAGACTTCCTTATGAGATGTAACATGTTGAGATGCACCACTATCAATAATCCATTCAAGTGGTTTAGAAGCATTAAAACAAACAGTAAAAGAAGGATGAGATTGATTCCCATTAGGGTTGCCATTTGAGTAATTTTGAAAATTATGTTGATCATCTTTTTGTTTCTTAAAACAGTTATGAACTAAGTGACCATCTTTATCGCAATAGGTGCAATGAGGCCTATTTGATTGATTATTACTATGATAGTTATTGGAAGGCCTAGAATTATTAGTATTGTTTGATCTTTGATAATTTTGATTATTATTTGAATTATTAGTATTGTTAGGTCTTTGATAATTTTGATTATTTTGATTAGTGTTAGAAGATCTATTATTATTATGAGATTGAGAGACATATGCATGTTCATGAGTTTTAAGAATGCCAAACTGAATCAATTTTTCTTCCTCTTGACGCAACATATTTTGAAAGATGGCATAAGTTAATTGAGTTGCCAAAGAAGGAATAGCTAACTGTGACTAAATATTTGTAATAAACTATTGAAACTGTCTAGGAAAACATTTATGAATAATAATGTGGATTATCCTTAAATCAGATAGATTAACTTATAGACCAGTTAGTAAAACTTTAATGGAATCAAACTTAAGCAAGAAATCATCAACAGAGTTGAAATCAGTATACCTGAGGTCTTCAAGTTGGTCTTGAAGCTAGATTTTTTGAGGCTTATCTGCACTGTCATAGGTATTTTTCAGGATGTCCCAAGCCTGATGGGCTTCTGTACAAGTAGAAATTAAGACATACAACTCGGGACTTAGGGAAATTCTGATTAAGCTAAGTGCTTCCTCATTTTTTGTCTGCCAAGCAGTTTGGTCAACTTGAGGAGTAGAGGCTGCTGGTCTTGAACTGGCATTAGTGGAAATGTCTAAAATGTGTCTGAAACTAAATATGAAAGTCATGTGAGTTTTCTAGGCATGGTAGTTGGTACTAGTTAATTTAATTTTTGACATCAGGGTAGTCATGCTTAAAATAGGATTTAGAGAAAAGAAAACTAATAGGGAATGAAAAACTTAACAGAACCTTGAAAAGAACTTAGATCAACTAAATTCACTTGCATGCAATAGCAGAAAGCTATAACAGCTTACGCCAATGAGGCATGCAAGGAAAAAGTAATCACTAGAGAAAAAAATGAAACTATAAGCACTAAGACTAACAGATCTCGGTTAAGCTGTTATGAATTAATAGATAACAATGAGAACTCTTGCATGAAAGCGAAGGGAAACTAAATCTATTGCATGCATAGTGAAAATAAAAAAGTTCCGAACCTACAGAGAAATGTTAGAACAAAAAGAATTTAAAAAACTTAATTGAACGTGAGATAAAAAAGAAATGGATCTAAATTTTATTGCGCATATGTTAAAATGGATGACTGAAATGAACTAAGAGGAACAACAAAGTTAAAAAAAGCCCACTAACCCTGCAAAAACAATGTTAGGACTTAGAAGAAGTAAAAAATAAAACCTGTAAAAAATGTTAGTGAGAAAACAAATTAACCTAAAAGAACTTATAACAAATTAGAATCAGTCTAGAAATTAATCTAAGATAAAAGGCTGAGAATAAACAAGTAATGATAAACTATCAATAATGAATTGTTAATAAAAAAACTAACTATTAACATGAGCTAAAAAAAAAACTACTAACAAATATAAGAAACAATCTAGATATAAAAGACTATTAAATAAACGTTCCTAAAGAAATATGAATTTAGTCAAGAATCAGCAAGATCCACAAACCATCGATAATATAAGAAAGGTGAGAGATCTTCAATGGTAATGGTTTCGACCATGAAAACCTAGTTGTAGCACTACCAGTAAATTAATTGAAAAGAAATCAAAGTAAACAAAATAAATGCAAGAGAAATAGGAAAAAAATGGTTTCACAAGGAATGGAGTTGCGAACTACAATTGCATGCAAACAAAGGTATGGAAGTGGCCCTTGTTACCACTGTAACACTGACCACAACCACCGCAACACTGACCACAACCATCACCACTCCTCCCACTGAAGCTTCTACTCCACCTGCTAAAGCAGCTACTGGCATCGTAGACCAAAGGTCAGGGCAACACTAGAAACAAGGATGCAGAGAGAGAAAATGAACCGGGGAGTCTACAAAAAGAAAAACTAGAGGCTTAGCTAGGATAAAAATTGGTGGCTACGATGACAAAGAAAGTAGAAAAAATGGAACAGAGGCAGGAGATGCATTGAAAAAGAGAAGAGAAAGGATGAAAAATAGAGAAAACAAGAATAAATCTAACAACACAACAAGAAAAATGGCAAGAGAGAAAGAAAACCAAAGATATTAATTTAACTGAAAAAGAAATTGGATGCCAAAACAAAAAAAACTATAAGCAGAGAATGTGAATCCATGTTGAGAGGATAACCAAAGAAAGGTAAAAAAAATAAACCAAGACCAACGTCTTAGGATAATAAAGACGCACGCAAAGGAAGAAAAAAAATGCAGACACATGCAACGAAAGGAGGAAAAAAAAGAAATAAAAGGGAACAAGGTGGACCAAAACAAACGAAGGTAAGGAGAAGAAACAATAGTCATAGTAAAACCACATGCAAAGTTAGATCGGGACTACAACCTTGCTCATCGTGGGATCCCATGTCATGCCCCTATCTACTTCTAGCTTGGTTTTTTTTATTCTGCATCTTTATTTAGTTCTTCTAGGATGGATTTATGTCTTGGTTCGGATTTGATATGTTCAGACTCTTTTGGTTAGAAGTGGATTATAACTTTGTTTTAACTTTGATTTATATCTTAAACAAATTAGGGATATTTAGTTTGGCTATTAATTGTTAATCTTTGGTTAGACTATGACAGTGGATTTAATTAAATAACTGTAGACACTGTCTTTTCTGAATTATCAATTTCTCTGTTGACTTTGGTACTTGGAAATTTGTGTTACTTAGGAAGAAGGATGAGGAATTCCTATTCTGCAATTAAGTTTTCATTAATGAGAATTTTGATGTTATATTGGTCTGTTATTGTGAAGGAAAATATGGTTAATTTTATGATTAATGCTAGTGTATAAATGATTTTATTATGTTAGTGTCGATGGTTAAGTGAAAATTGAAATTTAAAAGAATATAAATAAGTCTATTATGTTAGAATGAGTTAGTGGGAAGATATGTGTTAAACTGGAAGGGGGATTAATGATATCCTAACATTCTTTGTAATTTGGTTAGCAAGTTAAGATTAGTGAATTGTTTAACATTGGTTATGGCTTTGAGATACTCCCTATGGTGTCGTGAACTAGGAATAATGTGGCTATGTCATAATAAGTTCACTGTGCCAAGATATTTGTTTTTGCTATGTTTGAATGTGTAGTGGGAAATTGGTTATTTTATGCACATGTGAATTTACTCTAAGCATGGGTAAGTGGGAGTTCTCGGTAAGTTTGTGTACTGCAGTGATAGTTGTTGCTGTGTTTAGTGAAGGTGGTAGTGAAAGATAAGTTTGGACTTTAATGCAGCTACGACATGTTTATGGGAATTGAATGACTTCAGCTCGCTGTCGGTCATTTGCTTTGGCAAGGTTTTTCTCTATTGAGGTAATGGGTTTGATGCCTGGAAAAGTTGCAGAAATGGAGTCAATTTGTTTAGTTTGGAGAGGAATATGGTTGTATACTTGTGCATTATTAATGGGATTCTTCATTTTGCATTTCACTGTTCTATTTCTAGTTTTCAAGCTATCTTTTTGAAGCACTATTCAGTTTTTGGTGCTTATGAAATGAGCTCTGTCACGGGGTGCTCGGTTTTGTTGCTTGGTTCTTGGAATTTTTTGGTGGGTTTAGCTTTGTTGAGAAAGGATTTGATTTTGGTGTAGCTCGCCAGTTGGGAGTGAGGTCTTTGGCTTCAACTTCAAGTTCAAAACACCCCTACTCTGTTATAAAGGCAGGGGCATTCTCTAACTCTACTCTTGCTTTCTATATGAATCAAGTTATAAAATTTCATTTAAATGGTTTATATTCAGGTTATGCAATATGATTAAATGTTCTTATTTACTGTAGAAATGTCTTTCAAAATATGTGTGGTTTTGCACATTGCAGTGTTATGTTCACTATTTGAAAACTGGTATTTTGGTTGTGTGTTTCACTGTATCATGTCAGTAGTCATGATCTTAGTAGTGGGAACGACAGTGTAGTGTGTAAGGAAGTAGCAATGGAGAGTGTAAACTATGAAGCTGTCACCTCTCTACTACCAGTTCTTTTTACCGAGCTTTGGGAATGTTATTTTGTGAATGGGTTTAGTTTGTTTTGGTGTTGTTATTGGTCTTGTTGCTAGGTATTAGGGTTTTGAGAATTCTGGTTATATTGTGTTCTCTAGTTGGTATAGTTATCGGGTTCTGTGGTTCCTAGGTTAGAATGGGTGTGTAATCATGGTGAGAAGTTTTCTTGGCAATATTGGAGCATTAAATGAATTCATATTTTGTACCCAATTTCATATTATTTAGTTGGTCATTTATTTTGTTTAGTAAACACAGCTAAAGTTCATTTTGATGCCACTGTTAGAATGTTGTAGTTGACTTTCTTGTCTTGTTGAGCATTGGTATAGGGAATCTTTGTTAAGTCATGGTTAGAGATTCTGTAGAATGCTTCTCTCTGTCTAGCAGCTTGTAGTATTGGGCTCGAGAGATGGGAGATTCAGTTACCACGAGGTTTTGTAGAGAATAGTCATCATATGTTATATGTATCGGTCTCTGGTGTTAGTGGTTGATATGAATGTTCACAGTTCTGTGCTCTAGATGGAGGGAATTAAGTCTCGGTTACTATTACTGCAGCTATTGTTTATGAGGATTGCTGGGTCTATTGGTAAGTTTTATTAGGAATCAAGTTCTTTTAGATGATCATGCTGTAGCAGGAAATAGAACATGGTTTTGTTTCTTGGTACTATGGTATTCTCAGTTGATGTGGGGTCTATAATGAAAGTCTCTATTGTCACATTATTTCTTTCATAGATTTAGTTATGACTTTGGTCTGAAGGCTATTTGATGGCTACTGTTGCAGTATAGTTGCTGTCTATGGAATTTTGGAGTTGTATCAGTAACTGATAATTCATATTTAGATTGGAATATTTGATTTCATGTTTTCTGATTGTATTACAACTTTGATGTAGTGCTCTGAACTCTATTTTAATACAACGGTACATATATATATATATATATATATATATATATATATATATATATATATATATATATATATATATATATATATATATATATATATATATATATATATATATATATATATATATATATATATATATATATATATATATATATATATATATATATACTTATAGGAATGTATATGTATATATGTATATACACGTACCATGAGTGTATATACATATGTATATATATATATATGTGTGTGAGCCTATAAGTATGTGCATACATATATATATTTGTAGGAATGTATATGTGTATATGTATATACACGTATTGTGAGTGTATATACATATGTACATATATGTGTTTACGCCTACAAGTATGTACATAAGTGACTTGGTAATAGAGATAATAGAATTGAACAAGTGTATTTGTATACGGGTGGTAATTATGAAGTTAATGTGTAATTCTACATTATTCTTTGGTATTAAAGTTGATTGTTAACTTTCTATGGATTCACAAATAACTCTGTTAGTTAGAATGTGACAGAAGAATGGAATTGAATCTTAGGTATTATTGTATCGAACAGTTGACAATAGAATTGGATGTTTCCATTTTTCTATTATTAAAATTGCAATTAGATATTAAGAATTGGATATTAATATTGTTTAAGTTTCTAGGAATAGCATTGGAAATTTTGCTTAAGTTATTCTTTGAGTGAGGAAAAGAAGATGCTTGTTGTGGCTATTTTTGGAAAGTGGTTTCATGGATGTATGTGGAAATTTTAAATGGTTGTTTCAGTATTATGGATTCAGTTGTTAAGTAAACATTAATAGTTGATTTGGTAATTCAGATTTTTACTATGGTTAGCTATTTTGGTAGTATGAAGTGTTTTAAGATAATGCAAGTGTGATCCTTAGTATGGGAAGCTGACTTTTTTCTAGAGCCTGAAGGTGAAAAAATATCTGTCAGTTAATTACTAAGTGATAATTTAATAATTCATGGGCTATGGGTTTCATTTAAAAAGATAAAATATGTTGCCCTGATTACTTGCACATGTTGGTGAAGTAAGGGAATGGTTTTACCTTATTGCTTGGAAAGAATAAGGCTGGCATAATGAATTCTTCGAGTTTCCTATTGGTTACTGATCGTTGATTCTTATGTAGATACCCAAAGCTAGTGGATCATCACCTTGTCATTTTCTTTGTGAGTTTATTTCTGTTGATTAGAAATGAAATGCTTCTTGTAATGATGAAGTATGTCTATTTTTATATGCATGGTTCAGATTATTTTGTTAAGGTTTTTAACCTGTATGATGCAGATGCTTTGGAGGTATTCCATCATCTTAGTCTTTTTGACTAAGCCCTATTTGTTGTGGTTGTCTTATGTTTTGGTGTTTTCAGGATTCTAGATGAGGAAAACTATGTTTTTGGGGGAATGGTTGACTGTTGTAAAGATATATGGAAAATAGATTATTACCTGGTTACTTGTTATCAGAACAGTGCTTAGGATATCTAGGATCAATTAGATGTACTCTGGAACTCTTATTATATTTGTATTAAATGTTGAGTATATTGATATAATCTCATGTAATTGATTACCTTGGATATTTAAATAACTGATTATGTCAATTGATTTGTAATTCGGTGCTATGTTGTACCTTGTTATTAAAAAAAAAATAAAAAATTATTGTGCTGTTCAGGTTAATTTCATTGGTTCTCTTGTGGTTGTTTATTTTTATTTGATTAGTAGTATGGGGTGTTACATCCCAAGACTACAATCTCTCAGATTGAGGGAAGCTTATGAAGCGTAGAAGAATAAATGAAGCCTTACCAAAGGCACTGCAGATCAATGAGATGAACAAGCTATGAAAGATATGCGAAAAAAACAAGCAAAGAGAAATAAGCCTAGGCAAAGAGAAATACATGCAAGCAAGGGGAGAAAAAAAATGGCAGACACACTAAAAACACAAAAGCAACACAAACAAAACAACGCCAATAATCAGAGAAAACCAATGCACCAACACAAGAAAAAAATGCAAACAGAAAGAATGGGAGGATGCTTGCAGAATGAAAGTACACTCAAAGGGACAATAAAAAACTTCTAAATCCAACGCAAATCTTAAGAGAGTTAATAGTTGAGAAAACTACAAAGAAACATATTGATAATAGCAATATCCTGAGTGAAGCTAATAGCAAATATAAAGAGATTTTTAAGGAAAAAAACATATGCAAGAATAGAAAGAAAGGGTAAAGATAACATTAGTAATGACTAAGTCACAACACAATGATAATGCCAGATGCAATGATAAGGAAAAGTTGCAATTAGGGTAGAATATTGAACATGCATGCAGGGAGAAATCGCATGCAGGCTAAAATAGCACCTAAAAGAAATAATAATTTTTTTTTAGACAAACATATGTAACCTAATTTTAGAACCAATGATAGCAAATTTGAAAAAAGTTCTATAAGGCATGAACCGAAATTTGAACTAAACTTTTAAACATTATAATATTAAAAAAACTAGATTTAATATTATAAACAAAAAAATAATATGAGAACAATAAGATTTAAAAAATGAATTATTTTTTTTATCAAAAAGAATTGAGATATGATAATAAAAAATTTGTATTAAATATGATAATAAAAAGTAACCAACTAGATAAAATCGGGTTTGGCGGTAAACCAACCAAACCTTAAAAAATTGATTTTTTTCTCACTAAATTAGATTAGTAAAAAAAATACTTAGCAAAATAACTCAAGAGTCTCCGATATTGGAGTGCTCCAAGATATGGTAGCTCCTTCACCTGTACACTCAATACATGATTAAACCAACTTGCTCTGCTACCATGTTAAAATAATAATAATAACAAAATATAGAGTTAAGAAATTGTTTAATCAATGTGCAAGGAAAAGAGAGTTTACAATGAATAAACACAAAGCTAGGAGCATTCACCAAAGCACAATGAAACAAGGAGATAAAATTTTGAAGGGGGAAAAGCATAAAAAAACCCTCGTGATATTAATGAATGTGGCAACAAATGCCTAAAAATGAGAGAGAGAGAGAGAGAGAGAGAGAGAGAGAGAGAGAGAGAGAGAGAGAAAAGCTCATACAATGATAATCAAGAAGAAGAAGAAGAATCTCATGGAAGTCAGAGAGAGGAGCCATCTCTTAATAGAGATGTGAGAAAGGAGTTACATTGTAACTCCCAATTCCATGTATGCCACATTTCACTAGTGTGTGAGACAAGTGTAGGATTCCTCATAAGGAGGAATATCTATTTTCCTTAATAAAGGAAATTACAAATATTACATGTCCTCCCACTTGGACTAGAGGATGAATACATTAAGATACCTTGGTTTATCCTATAAATAAAAATATACCAAGGAAAGATTAAATTCTAACAAATACAATAACCATTGAAAGGTCTTACCTCTTTCCAATCTCTTGCAATATGTCCATGCTTGTTACAAGCATAACAAGTTTGGTCTATTGGCTTGTGCTCATCCTTATATGGTTTAACATTATCTTTAGTTTGATTTCTAGTCTCCTTAGCAACTATAGTGTCTTCTGGTGCTTTCATCCTTGCTCGCATATCATCAAATCTGATTTTGTCCTTCATTGAATCCAACACTGTCGGTATCTCCTTTAAGCTTCCATGCATATAACTATGACTCTATCAAATTAGAACTGGTGTGTAATTTCTCAATGTGATTCTTTGCCTATTTCAACTTAGATTCCAACTTTTCTTTGTTATTTCTTAGCTCCAAGATTTCCATATTTCTTGCCTCAATTCTTCATTCAGTTGAAGGTTCTCTTTGATCTTTTCATCATAAACTTTTTTATTGTTAGTTATCTTTTCATCCAACTCTTCAATCTAATCTTTTAGAGATGTTTTCTCTTCATTCAGCTTCTTAACCATTTTTCCCAAATCATTGTTTGTACAATTTTTCAAATCTTGTCTCAGTTTCTTGATGAATACTTGTGTGCCACTGAATTTCAATTTTAGCTCTTCAACTTCTTTCTCAGATCTATCAAGGTCTTCAAGAGCTTCCATAAGATTCTTCTTCAGATTCTTTTCTTCTTCTAAACCCATTGATCTCCTCAAGTGGTTAAATTTTTCTTCAGAGGACCAGATCTTTGATACCAATTGTTAGGAATGGGAACACTGAGAAGGGGGGGGGGGGTGTGAATCAGTGTTCACTATATCTTTAGATTTTCTTAACTCTTGAATCTTAACTTGATTGCTTAAGTACTAAAATAAACATCAATGTAAACAAGATAAATAATAAAAACACATAACACCAGTATTGTTAAGGGGAAACTCAAATAGGTAAAAACCCCAGTGGGAATTTAAACCCACTAAGCACTACATTAGTGTTTTATGATCCTTGTTAGAAGATTTGTAACCCTATTAGGATTTTTTCTCTACAATGCTTTTAGTACAGTGACCTGGTCAAAGGTCAGACCCTATTAGGAGTCTTTTACAATAACACTATTAGGGGTGGGGACACATTTTCCTAGAGCTCACTACTCAAGTGGTGAAGGCTACAACCTTCTAATCTCATATACACACTATATCTGCTGGATGAACTGGTGTTGTGACACTACTTGTCTAATCAGTTCCTTTTGTGCGCTGATGCTTTAGCCCCTTGTAAAGCTTTAACTTATTCTATCTTCACTTCACAAGTCTCTTCTCTACTTATCTTATCTCTATATCCACTTCCATGCTTTATTACAAAGGCACATCTTATATTTATATGTGCTAACAAAACAATTAACTAGGCTAGCCTATAACTGATTACATACAATACTTCCAAGTGAATTGGCTCAAGCGTGTTTACAAAAAAAGATGTTTATATGTCTACAACCTAATTACAATAGGTGCATAGCCTTTACAAAACATTATTATAACCACTAATCAAAATACAAATAGTTGATTGCATACTCTATTCTATTCTGGCATTCACTATCTGTAATACTTCAAATGATTGTATCTTCATCATATTATCTCATTTGATCATGCACTCTTAGACTTAGAATGAATACACACTTACCAACTTAACTTCAAGGGCACATACCATAACTTGATCATACACACGTGCGTTGATGCTCTGATCTTCTGGTGCTCTGCTAACTATCTAGTCTTCTATACTTAGCCATATTTTGACCTTATGATAATGTGCGTTGACTCCAAAACTCTATATGAATTTGTTGCCATAATGACAACACTATATCTAGTCATATATAGCAGTATAGTAACCTTTCCAACATATGACACTAATGAAAAATCTTAATGAAATTAGGAGTAACATTCTCCCCCTTTGGCATTAGTTTCAAAAACACATATGTATGCCAATTACAAAAATTGACTTAAAAATTTACAAACTCAAAAATGTGTGAACTCCCCCTTTGAACATTCTCTTGTTGTAAAGTACACATAGTATATAATACATATCTTTCCCCCTTTTTTTAAAATAATGCCAAAAATGTACTTACACCTTATAAAAGATATTTTGATGGGTTTTCTTAAGGCTAGCCATCAGGTTTTCCCATTCCTCTTTTAGATTTTCTAGTGCAATTTTCTCGAGGCCTATTTGTGCATGCATGTCAAAAATATGTTCTATAACTGATAATTTAGGGGTAGAAATTTATTCCTTTGTCTTCTTCACATGTTTCTACATCACCTGCAGGTGTGGTAGTAACTCTTCCTATAGCTCAGTTACTTTTTATATGATTCTATCATCTTCTTTCCTTAAATCTAGTCTCAACTGTTGAATGTGTGTGACTTTTGAATAATGCACATGAAATGCATGAGGCTCGGTTGTAAGACTATTTGCACTTTTCTTGAGATCATCATTAATTTTATTTAAATTTTCACTAAGCTTGGTAGTGAAACAGTCTAAAGTGCATAAGTTCTGCAAAATAGTAATAACCTTTTGAATGATGCTTTCTAACTCGGTTACTACTTTAGAAAGTTTTACTTTGTTTATTGCCACTAATTGGCTGATTTTCTCTGTTAACTTGTATTGAATCTTCTTTTCTTCTCTTTCTTCTATCAGGTGCTCAACATCTGTAGTAGGTCCATTTATTGTCTCGGTGAGAAGTACAAGTTGGTCGATGATGGGTGTAGTCTCATCTATATTGACATCTAGTGCAACTTGCATTAGGATCTCCTTTACAACTTCTAGCACCTTAGTATTTTTATGTTCTTGCTTCAGCTTCTCCTGAGCTTCTTTCTAGGTGCATATCTATCCATATTTTCTAAGAGCTTTAGGTTCAAGTGTCCTCAGGTTACATGCAAGAATTTCAATTAATTCTTCAAGTGTGACCAGAACCTTACCACCATGTTTCCTCTTTTTCTTCTTATCTTGCATGCTTGATGTGGGGGATTGTATAATTGAAATTTCAGCCTTGTGATTAGGATTTGTCTTTGGTAGCTTGGTGGGTTTTCTTCTTCTTTGTTGTACCCTATTTTAGAATTTACAATATGTGGTGCTAGGGTTTATGGTCTTGTTCTTGTAGTAGAAGTTTCTACTATATTCTCCTCCTGTGTTCCTTGATCATTTTCTTCTGCATTAGTGGTCTCGGTGTGCTTTTCACCTTATGTAGGTTCACCACAATGCTCGGTCTCTTTACCTACATCTTCACCATTGTCTTCAATTGTGTCTTTTTCTTTATCAAGTGGAACTTCCTCTATTTGATGTTCACTAGATATATCTATAGCTTGTAGAAGAATATGTAAATTACTTGGTATCATTTCTCTTGCTACCTCAGTTGCTTCTTCATCTTTGAGGTTCTCAATAACAATAGTTATAAATTCATCTCCCTTGGCTTCATCATTGTGGTCTCTTTCTGTTATGTCTTCAATCAGTATTTCTCCTTCACCTGGTGTTTTACGCATCTCTAGATTAACTTCCATTGCAATCGTAGTAGCAGTGATGAAATCTTCATATTTTTCTTGCTCCTTTGGCTACTCGGTATCAGAGATGTGAATCATTTCAAGTGTAGTTTCAACATCTACATCTATTAGTACATTAGCTTGTGTACTTAGTATAGGTTGCTCGGTGTCAACTACAAGTACATTTTCCTCGATTCTCTCCAATGGACTAAGTGTTCTAGTATAGATCTTTTTACTTTCATCATCTACCTCTTGCATTTTTCCTTGAAAAATATTGAATGCTCTTTCCTTCATCAAAAATTTACCTGAGTATTGTTGCAAAGAAGCATCAATCTCAGGAATAGTGAAATCTAGCTTGGCCAGAATTAGTGACCTTTCTCTCATTCTTTTCTCACTCTAAAGTACATATGTCCATCTTGCAAACACTTTTTCATATAGTTCCTGTGGTATACTATTTGCAAACTCTACTAGAAATCATTTAAAATTTATCACCATACCTATGATTGCTTCTTCCGGCTTATCTTGATCCTTTGTGCTTAGGTTAGAATACATGTTAAGCTTACAAATGCCTAATCTTCCAGTCTTCTATATTCCTTAATCTATTTCATCAATTTTTTGTGGTCCCTTGTTTATCAGAACTCGTAATTGATTAGTGTTTTCATCTGCTGAATCTATATCATCTTTTCCTCTTATTAATTTTCTTCTCCTTTTCAGTTTAGGGAACTCGGTGGAAGCTTTTGTTCCTCTCTTTTTCTAATAAGTGTGGGTCAGTGTTGGTATTTTTATTTTTTCTACTCCTTTCTTCTGAGGTTGTGTGTTGCCTATTGCTAACCTTGTCCTTGCTTAGGTTGAAATATCAACATGCTTACCTTTTCTCTTTGTAGCCTTAGGTGGATCTATCTATTCCAGCTCATCAAACTCACTTGCCTCTTCATCATCATCTTCACTGAATGATACCTATTCCTTAGTTTCATCTTCATCATCATCTTCACTGACTAATACCTATTCCTTAGTCTCCTCTTCAACTGATTTCTCAGCTTCTTCATCTATAACACCAAATTATTTCTTCAAATTTTTTACCATTTTGTCCTTTTCCCTTCCCATCTTCTCTCCTACTAGTCCCATTTTGGTTCTAGATTTGTCTTCTTTATAGGTTCCAAACTATGTAGCATATTTGTCTTTTGGCTCAACAAGTAAAGATTTTATTCATTTGGTGGCTCAGTCAATATCAATCTCATACTCCATAGGGGGTAGCCATGTAGTACTCGGTTAAAATGCCTTTATCAAGATGGTGTCAGTTTCAAATAGAAATAAAATATTATCCTTATATTTCTTGACTAATTGTGTAATAATCCTAGTTCTCTTCTCCATTCTTTCCTTGAATTTACTAAAGTAATCATCCATGACCGACTCAAAATTCTTGTCTAAGCTATTAATAAATTCACTGATTTGCATTATGACTGGTCGGTCTACATCCCATTCAACATTACTGACTGAGGGAAAATATTTTTGCAAGTATAAAAATGTACATACCCAAAGTGATCCAAACTTGTATGTTTGATCTTGTGAGTCAGATAGTTTTCATGTTTTCTTCTAGTTATCTCAACATTAACTCAGCTAAGTTGAGTTGTAAACCCTTCTTTATAATTTTGTATATGATGTTGACAGCTCCGCATGCAATGTTGTTTTCTCTACTCAACTAAAATATATTGTAGGAAATGACATAAGCTCTGAATCTCATCTCAGGTTCTCTTATAATGTTAATATCCATGCCTCTATCATCCCACTCTGCTCTAGTTAGTTTTTCAATCTCATTCTTTGGTGGGTGTTGAAGACCTTTGGCTTTATCTCAAATAGAATCTCCAATGACCATCTATATGACATCTTGTGTGATCCTTACCATTTCATCCATCCACATCTTCCCTTCATGTACTCAACTTAGTAAAATCCTTATCCATTTCATTTTGAACTCTTTCAAGAAATATGGTACGTTGGTTAAGCCTTTGACCTCCAAATGTGTGTGCTAGTCCTTGAGTTTTCCATTGGTGCAAAGTTCTTGGTAGGTGGCCTGGAGATCAAAGTTTCCAATCTCATTGATTTTGTAATGTATATAAGACATAATATCTTTTACCAATAAAACCCTAGACAGTATTGACGAACATGCACCCTTGTTGTCAATTTGTCCAACAACTTCTAGATGAAGTTTTTTGTTAGGCTCTACGTATGTCATGGTTTTGATCAATATCACCTTCTTCCATTTCTCTACCTTGGATTGAGCGGATCATGAATTCAATGCCAATGTCAATGGAAATTTAAAGCTTTGATAATCTTCATGCAAGATGCTCAGTTACACCTTAGACATCCTAAATTTCTTCAAGATGATCTATGAAACACTCAAATCTTCTTGAAATCTTGGAAACAAATTTCTCAATCTTTTCTCTATTTCACTCCGGTTCACTCTTGAATGTAATGTGATAAAATGAGTTCAACTTATGTGTGGTGTATTAAATGCTTTTCCAGCTACTACTTGATTAATAGTAAAATCACTCAGTTAATTCAAATGATACTTCATCTCATTGACCACTATCAATGCTTGATTGAATATGTGACTCAGTTGTCTCTAACACTTTTAGCGACTAGAAATTTCTTACTCAGTCCAGCTTAACCGACTATGCTCATTTCAAGTAAATAACATATAACACCCTAGTTCATCTTAATTCATGTTGATTTGGTATTCATGCAATAGATATAAGGAACTATAGTAAGATATAACCAATTAAAATTCAGTTCCCATACTTACTTGATTTTCTTAGGTGGAGGTGGTGAAATCACCTAATCCAAGGGATGAGGTGTCATCGACTGTTGTGCTTGTTCCTCCATTTTCATCTATTTTTCTTCTCCACATTTTTTTCCTTATCCTCATGATTCCTTCAATGGTATTCTCATTTGTATCAATACTCAGTTATGGTGCTTGGTCTTTGCAATTTCTACTTAGATGACCGACCTTGACAGTGCATACATGCCATTCCAGAATTTGTCCATTTTTTACATTTTCCTCTCCAATGCATTCTCATATAATTTTTAGAAATATGACCATATCTACCACATGATATAAAACTAGCCCAAGTTTTTTAATCCCAGGTAAGCATTACCATGTCTTCTCGGTTTATATGTCTTGTTTTGTCCTTTAGGTTTCCAAACTTGTTTCATTTTTGTCCTGCATTATTTTCATATATGTCCATGTTTGTTGCAAGTGTGATAGTGCTTTTCCATATAGTGTATCTTAGGTAAATTATTCAACTTTGATCTACACTCATATGCTTGATGTCCATACTTATTGCAATTATAACAATAACCATCAAATTTAGGAGTATATCTAGGAATACCTTTAGCTTTACTTCTACAGAGACATTTGATGTGTGACCTAGTTTTCCACAGTGATAGCATGAGAGCTTCTTTGGCCTTCAATTTTTATAGTCATTCTTTTGTTCATCTTGTTTTGATGACTCTCCCTACTCGATATATCATAAACTAGTAGTGTTGTCTAGTCTTCTCTGACTATTTAGGAATTCATCCATCCTTTTAGTACTTTCTTCAATTTTCTTTATCATCTTATTACATTGTTGTTGCATCTTCACTTAATTCTTTATTTTTTCATTCTCTTCCTTTAATTCACCAATATCTTCCAATCTCGTATTAAGCTCATTGTTTACTTAGTTGATTTCCTGACTCATGACAACCATCAGATTAAAAATTTCAAAATGATGCTTGCTAAGCCTTAGTATTTTAGATTCCTTCTCTTCTAATTTTTTAGTTATTTATCTTCTATCTTCAATGGTCAAATTCCTTTCTTATTCTACTTGTCTTGCATTGTTCATGATATCAATTAGGTAAAAGCACAATCAGGTGTCACCTTTTAGGCTAACTTATTAGCACAGCTAAATTTTAGTATTTCTAACTAAAAATTAATTTTGGTCAAACATATGGTCTAGCTAGATTCATTCTAGCTAAGTTAGATAAGTGCTTTAACTTTTCAAATTTAAAATGTTTATTAAATGCATGTTTTATACCACTTTGGGTCCAATTTTTAGGAATGGGAACACTGAGAGGGGGGGGTGAATCAGTGTTCACTATATTTTAACTTTTCCCTTTAATCTTTATTCTGAACTTAAATGCTTAAGTATTGAAATAAACATTCACATAAACATGAAACATGAAATCAACACATGACACCAATATGGTTACGGGGAAACCCAAATAGGTAAAAACCCCGGTGGGACTTGATTCCCACTAATATTCTGCACTAGTGTTTTGTGATCCTTGATAGAAGATCCTTTACCCTGTTAGGAGTAGCTTTACAATTCTTTAAGTATAGTAGACCTTGTTAAGGGTTAGACCCTATTAGGAGTCTTTTACAATGATCCCTGTTAGGGGATTGGACTCACTATCCTAGAGCTCGCTGCTCAAAAGGTGAAGGCTATAACCTTCTGATTTCAGATACACACTATATTTTCTGGTGAACTGTCATTGTGACATTGCTTATCTGATCAGTTCCTTTGGTGCACTAATGCTTTGACCTCTAGAAATGCTCTAATACATCTTATGTTTCCTTCGCATACCTCTACTCTTCTTATCACAAGTCTATTACAACTTCCATACTGAATACAATAGGCGCATCTCATATTTATACGCTCATACAAACAAAACAATTAGGTCAGCCCTATAACTAATTAAAAATAATGCTTCCAAGTGAATTGGCTTAAGCGTGCTTACAATTATACATATAAACATGTCAAAAACCTAAATCAAGGGGTGCATGGCCTTTACAATATTACATTATAATTGCAAACCAAAATGCTAATTGTCGGCTCTATGCTTTGTTCTCTGCTAGCACACACTGGATGTGCAACTTCAACTAATTGTAACTTTCACATATTTTCATATCTACTTATGCACTCATAGACTAAGCATAAGTATAGTCTAACAAGCTTAACTTCTAGGGCACATACCATAATTCATCTGTACACACATGCGTTGATGCTCTAAGCTGCATGAACTTTGTACATTGTCCAGTCTTCAACACTTAACTGAATTTTGATCTTTACACTAAGTGCACTGACTCCAAACTGTTGTATGACTTTGTTTCCATAATGAAAACACTATATCAAGTCATATACTTTAGTATAGATAACTTTCCAACAATCTCCCCCTTTGTCATTGATGGCAACAAAGGAATATGGCCAAGTTGCTAACTGTTCCTTTACACAAGAACTTTTGTCTTCTAAATATTTTTATACATAATCTTATATCTCCCTATACATATATATACTCCATATTCTATACACAACTCCCCCTTTGACATTAATGACAAAGGTGCATCAGAAAATTGAATATACACATACTCACTGAGGGAAAACATCTAGATATGCAATCTTGAGGTTCTGGATCTCCTTCTTC
This sequence comes from Chamaecyparis obtusa, assembly GCA_027943335.1. NCBI lineage: Eukaryota > Viridiplantae > Streptophyta > Pinopsida > Cupressales > Cupressaceae > Chamaecyparis > Chamaecyparis obtusa. The sequence continues at coordinate 801,551 of BSBK01001993.1, forward strand.
CAAAAGGTTATCATAGAGTTAACTATCTGGAGATGGGTGCATAATGCATATTGAAGCTTCTCCATCTTCTCCAAGTCACTTATGGGACCATGATCATATGTTACTATGGTGACATCAATCTCCTTTATATTTTGATTGAGGATGTCTAAAGAGGGTGCAAGACCATTCTTCAACTGAGTCTATTTGGACCTTATCTTGGTTATCTATTTTTCTTCCTTCTCAATCTTGTCTATCTATCCTTGGTAGACATTTTGCACATGTTCACATCAGTGGATGTGTCTAAAACTAAATTATTTACCTGCTCAATCATAGCTTCTACTTCTTTTATCTTCTTGAAGTGAGCATCGGTGAGCTTGTCTTGATCCATGCATGCTACAATGATCCTTCTTCCTTCATCAGAAAATTCTTTCAAGGATTCTTGACCAGACTTAGGATAATTCAAGTCTAGTGCAAAGTTGCTCATCAACTCATTCAATGTCTTCTTTAAGTACTTCTCTTCTACTACTATGGACGCAGATTCTTCTAGGCTAGAAAAATTGCTTTTGAACTGTGAGAGGACTAAACTCACATCATCAACTAAATGTAATTTTAGCACTTTCTTATCCTTTGGCAGAAAATTGTTCAAAATATTCACTGATTCTATCAGGAGAGGATTCCTCATAACTTGTCTTTCTTTTGCCTTCTCCACAGCCAAGACGCTAAACTTAATCAGGTCTTCTTCTTTCCAAGAGTCCAAATTACTTGTGTCAGGTGTCAAACTTGACAAAAATGTTAAGGAGGGAGTGATGGGAGTGTTTTCATCACTTTTGGTTTGACCTTTGCAAGATCAATAGAAGTATCTTCTTCTTTCTTTTCTACCTCTTCTTCTTCTTTCTTATCAGATACATCTTCTATGAGTACTTCTTCTTGCTGAGTGGGATGTGTATTGTTGCATAAGATTTTAGCTTCTTTAGTACTAACAAATGCTTCCTCAAACTTTTCCAAATCCTTATCAGTAACCGTCATGGCTATCTCCACATTATCTATGAAAATAGTGCTTCCTTCATGTGATTCTAAGATGGGCACAAACTTTTCTACCTTTGTTAGAGTTTCTGCTATGGGCACTGAGTCCTGAGGACCTATCACTGGTACATTGAAGGTCTTTGCTTCTTTGTCTTTCTTACTAGGTGCATGAGTGATGGGCACAGTAGGTGGTTTTATGTGTTGTTCTAATAACACCTTTTCAATTGCCTTCTCTATTTCCTTTGTTATCAGCTCATAGTCTTTGTTCATAATGTGTAGAGTTCTCATCTGTGTCCTTAAGTGCGACTTCACTAGATTTAGTAACAATGACCTTTCTTCAATAGAACATACTGGAAGAGTGGAATCAAGAATTTGTTCCCTTATTCTTAGATCTTCTTTAGTGGCTTGTCTTTTTAAGGTTTCCATTATTTCCCATACCTTATCTGGAATTTTTGTTTTCAATTCAAAAACTATCTTCTTGAACTTTATCATATGTTTAACAATCATCTCATGTATCTGTGATTTGTCAATCTCACTATAAGTTTCATAAAACTTCCCTACTTGATCAATTCTTTCCTCATCAACAATTCTAGTGCTCAATACTTTAAGGCTTGGTCTGAATCCTACCTTAGGAGGTGCTTGAATATTTTTCTTTCTCCTTAATGCTTGTGAGGATGGATGACTAGTGCTAGCTTCTTTCTTCCTCTTGATTATAGGTTTATACTCCAAAGGAGTGGTAAGATCAAAAGTATCTATGGGTGTAGAAGGAGTATTATCTTCTTTACCCTTCTGACTGTCATTTGATTTAGTTTTCATCTTCTTCAACTTAGGATCTTCTTGTTCTTCCTCTGTTGCTATGCTTTTCAATTCTAGGGAAATCTTTTCATCACTTGCTTTATCAAGGTCTTCTTGATACACACCATGTATTCTCAAGATCTTAGATGTGACCTTAGCAACCTTTCTTTTAGTTGCAACACTATTTAGTTTTGCATCAACTTCTCTGTTCTTTTCCTCATAGGTTCCCCATCTAGGTTCATTAGGATCTTTGGGGGGTGATAGAAGTACCTGTGCATAAGCTTCAAGAACTTTTTCCTCTACTTCATACCCAAGTGGATGAATCCACTTAGTTCTAGGCTCAACAGCTTCCATACATGTAGTATCAGTCTCCACCATAAAGCATATTGTATCCTTATATTTCTCTACAATGCTTTTTGGAATCCTATACCTCATCTGCATCATCGCTCTAAAGGTCTTCAATTCCAAAGTGATATAATCCCTTAGTGTACTTTCCATGGATGCTTTGTTGGATATCTGAGGCATGGTTGGAATGGACTTGTCCAAGTACAAATTTGATATCTTTCCAACAATATGAAGGTACATGTATATGATTAGTGATCCAAACCTGAATATCTTTGACTTGGCATGCTTAATGGCCTTGATGTTATCTATCAACTGTGCACGCAAGATCTCACACAAGTTGAATTCTCCATCTTCCTTCACAAGTCTGATAGCTGCTAGAATAGTGCCCATAGACACACTATTCACTTAGCTATTGTAAGAAATCTGTACCCCGGTATCATTGACATCAATTTGATGTCTTCTTGCTCAATAGGCTCAATGATCATACCATGCCTATCGCTCCTTAACTTACATGATTTCTCAACCATCTTTCTGACATCATTGCCCGTAGGAAGGATGGTGTCTGTTAGAAAGGCCTGTCATCTCATGTATTAGATCACTTGTGATTCTTACTAGAACATCTCCAATCTAAAACATATCATCATGGATTCTGCTCAATAAGATCTTTATCCATTCTGTCTCATAGAATTCATATGTGACAGCATACTCAACAATAGGGTGATCATTCCATTTGGTGTATTCATCCATGAATGTTTTATCCTATTTCAACATGGTATCCATGTGCGCCCTTAACCTATCTAGTCCAATAGGTTCTTTCTTACAGTAGATGTAAGCCCTTATTTCTTCCACATGCATGATGCCCATAGGCATGTGGGAGAAAGCTCCCTCTAAATCATCTAGGGTTGATTTGAAAGGGTGTCTCTTGAAAACATATCTTTTCTTCTTAGTGACATCATAAACAATGGGAGTGGCCATGACTTAGTTATTAATCACTATCCAACTAATCTCTAAGATAATCTGATGACTTCTGAATCAACGCAATGAGCTGGGGTTCCTACAACTGATCAAATGCACTTATAACTGCAACAAATCTCTGATAGATCAATCACCAAGACTTCACAACAACTTCCAAGGCTCCTTCTCTCTATCGCTCTGAATTTGAATGCAATGAGTAATCAAATAACTTCTGTGTAATTTAAAAGTGAAAAATCTACCATTAATGCATGTCGTGTAGACCAGGCTATCACTTCAAAATTTGCAACTCAATTTTTTCTAACGTTCAGCATGTGTGCTCTTACACAAAGGTTCCTATACACTCCAAAAGATTAAGTCCAAAGCGGCATACTCTGAGGATGAGTATACTAGCCACGTAGGGGTCTAGAGCTAAATTAGCTCCTCCTATGACCCTGAGGGCCATTCATGAAAATGTAGAGGGTGCATCCATTGGGGATGCATCCAATACATTCTCATCAGTCTTGTCATTCTTTTTCTCTAACCAAATCAAGCTTTCATCCTCTGAAGCTTTCACAAAATTGACTTCTCCTATGAGATCCAAAACTGGTTCTTTGGCCTTTTTAGGGCTTTCCTGACCTTGCGTCCTTGATCTATAGAACCTTGAGATATGTCCAGCCTTGTTACAAGAGTGACAAATGAATGGAGGTCTTATATTCCTCGGCACATTGACATGAGTCACCATTCTGCATTGCTTTGTTGTGTGACCATTATAGTTGCATATCTAGCATGTAACATTCTGAGTACTTCTTACATTTGTCTGGTTCTGATTTCTTTGATCTTGCTGAATTCTATTCTTCTTACTAGTCTTGCAATTCATAGCTCTATGACCAAACTTGTTGCATGAATAATAGTAGCCATTAAAAGGTCTTACATCTATACAGTTCCTCCCAATGTGTCCATGCTTTTTACAAGAAAAACAATTGTGTTCTACTTGCTTGCGCTCATTCTTAGGTGGTTCACCATTATCTATGGTTTGATCTTTAGTCTTTTCATTGTCAGTAGAGTCCTTTTGTGAATCCTTTCTTTCTCACATATTGTCAATCTGATTTTGTGCTTCATTGTATCCAATACAGCTAGTGTCTCCTTTGGCTCTTCTTGCATACAACTGAGATTCTATCAAATCAGCACTAGTGTGTAATTTGTCAATATGATTCTTTACTTCTTTCAATTCAAACTCCAATCTTTCTTTGCTATTTCTTAGCTCCAAGATTTCCATATTTTATTTCCTTAGTTCTTCATTCAGCTAAAGGTTCTCTTTCATCTATTCATCATAGACTACCTGATTATTAGTCAGCTTATCATCAACCTCTTCAAGATTTTCTTTTAAGGATTTTTTTTCTTCATTGAGCTTCTTTACCATTGACCCTAGATCACTGGTAGAGCATTCCTTCAAATCTTTCCTTAGCTTTTTGATGACTAATTGAGCATCACTGAGTTTGTCCTTTAGTTCTTCAGATTCTCTTTCTGACTTGTCTAGATCTTCAAGAGTAGCTTCAAGATTTCTTTTTAGATGTTTCATTTCAGCTTTGTCCATGATCTCCTCAAGTGGTTAAAATTCTATGCTAAGGACCAAAGCTCTGATACCAATTGTTAGGAATGGGAACACTGAGAGGGGGGGGGGGGTTGAATCAGTGTTCACTATATTTTAACTTTTCCCTTTAATCTTTATTCTGAACTTAAATGCTTAATTACTGAAATAAACATTCACATAAACATGAAACATGAAATCAATACATGACACCAATATGGTTACGGGGAAACCCAAATAGGTAAAAAACCCGGTGGGACTTGATACCCACTAATATTCTGTAGTAGTGTTTTGTGATCCTTGCTAGAAGATCCTTTACCCTGTTAGGAGTAGCTTTACAATGCTTTAAGTAGACCTTGTTAAGGGTTAGACCCTATTAGGATTCTTTTACAATGATCTCCATTAGGGGAGTGGACTCACTCTCCTAGAGCTCACTACTCAAAAGGTGAAGGCTAGAACCTTCTGATTTTAGATATGCACTATATTTGCTGGTGAACTATCACTGTAACACTACTTGTCTGATCAGTTCCTTTGGTGCGTTGATGCTTTGACCTCTAGAAAATCTCTAATACATCTTATGTTGTCTTCGCATACCTCTGCTCTACTTATCACAGCTCTATTACAACTTCCATACCGAATACAATGGGCACATCTTATATTTATACACTCATACAAACAAAACAATTAGGTCGGCCCTATAACTAATTACAAATAATGCTTCCAAGTGAATTGTCTTAAGCATGCTTACAATTATACATATAAACATGTCAACAACCTAAATACAATGGGCATATGGCCTTTACAATATTACATTATAATCGCAAACCAAAATGCTAACTATCGGCTCCATGCTCTATTCTCTACTGGCACACATTGGCTGTGCAACTTCAACTAACTGTAACTTTCACATCTTTACATATCTACTTATGCGCTCATAGACTAAGCATAAGTATAGTCTAACAAGATTAGCTTCTAGGGCGCATACCATAATTCATCCATACACATGTGCACTAATGCTCTAAGCTGTAGGAACTATGTACACTGTCCAGTCTTCAACACTTAACTAAATTCTGATCTTTACACTAAGTGTACTGACTCCAAATTGCTGTATGACTTTGTTGCCATAATGAAAACACTATATCAAGTCATATACTTCAGTATAGACAACTTGCCAACACAATTACCAGAAAAATAAAATTATTTCAAAAAAGTGGCGTTTCAATAACTCCTAATAATTTTAATGATATTTTTTTAAAAATAAAAAAATACCCTTTTGTAGAGATGAGAGTCAAGAATATCCTCATATAGATTTTATAGTGTTTTAGTTAGATATAGTTTATTGTAGTTAAAAAATATTGCAAGTAGGTATTTTAATAGCCAAGGAGATGTTGATTTGGAGAAAGAAAAAAATAGTAAATCATATTAAAAAATTTTGAAAAACATATGGTGCACTAGAGGAGAGACTCCTCTTCAAGAATATATATTTCTTTTTTTGATTCTGATAGATTTGTTTTGAAAAATATGTGGCAAGAGAAAACTTTTGATTTCAGTGAGTTGGAATTTGAATTGTTATAAAAGAGAAAATATAGGTCACAAACCAATTTTTATTACTTCATGCACTAGATATATATGTCATCTATGACATATTTTGAAATTAGGGGAAAAAATGTTTATTTACATATAATTTTTTGGTGGGAACTAGACCCCTAATTTTCAGCATTTTTCAACAACTAAAAAATCATCTTTAAAAATTAAAAAAACATATCAATTCTTATTCAAAAAAATTATTAAAAATATTGATCATAAACTTCATCCATTTTATCACATTTAATTAGTTTACATCATCTTCAAATTCTAAACATAAATGTCATTTTTATACTATTGAAGTTGAACAGCTTTGATTTTGTTAGCCTCTTCCTTTGTAAAAGGGTGACAACTTATTGTGCTTTTACCCAATCATTATTACCATTTGAGTCTCTTGTCCAATTTGTAGTGCATTCACTTGTTCGGTAAGGTGTTGATTCTTTTCAGATAGATCTGATATGGTTCCTTCAGATGCATCAGAGATGCTTCTAGATCCTTCAAATAATTCTTTTATCTCCTCATCCTCATAATTAGTTTCATTGCGCTGAAATGCCAATTCCTCTCTTCTGATCAAAAAATATCTTAGTTTTTCTCTGGCATCCTTAAGTTGTTCCATGAGAATCTGCATCTCCAATATCTGATTTTCAATTGTCTTACCAAGCTTATACCTTTTCATCTCTAAGATCTTTTCTCTTTAGTGATTAAACTTCTTCAACAAGAGAACTATCTTTGATACCAATTGTTTGTATTATGGAAAGGTGAATTTCTAAGAGGGGAGGGGTGAATCAGTAACTCTAAAAAAAATTCCCTTCAAAATTTAAGATGAGTTCCTTTATTAACCAACTGTAGTATTTATTATCTAATCCATAAATTTATTAACATAACTGAAATGTAAATACTTTTAATCTAATCAAATAAGCATACATGAAACTTCATACACATAACACTATGATTTTAGTATCGCAAAAACCCTTGTAAGAAGGTAAAAACTACAGTGGGGATGGAACCCAAAAATCTTCACTACTGCAGTAAATAAAGTTGTTAGTTAAAGCATACAAATTGATCACTTTTGATGATCTTACCCTATTAGGAGTAACCTAAAAAATCTCCTAAGATCTACCTTGTTAGAGGATTTTAGCAACACTCTTCAAGTGTGCACTCGGTTAAGAGATTACAAAAGACTATTAAGTCTACTCTGTTAGGATATTTTTTCTACCACAATTGTTAGAAAGTAACAATGAAATTGATCATGTGGTAGAAACTTACTTTGCTTAATGTTAGATCCTTTAACTACAAATATGAAATCACCTTTTTTGTGATGAATGTCTCCCTCCGTACTGTTGGGTATCCTCTGAATTATTTCTGATAAAAAAAAATACTTTGTCAAAATTGTTTTAACATAACCCTATTTGATCTTTAGATGTCTCCCAATAGCGGCTACTTCATATGTCTCTCTCTTCTTAAAAATTTGACATCTTAATAATGCTTTAAATAATAATGATTTGACCTAATGAGGGTTGTGTAACCATCTTGTAAAATCTTGATCAACAATCCAAATGAATAATCTAAATTCAAAATAGCATAGGGATCATAACCAATCAATGTGTCATTCCCAATAAATCTTTACCTTGATTTATGTAAACCATTTTAGCTGAGTAAAAGTTGTTTTCCTTGATTTCTATGTCATTCCAAAATTTTATGTCAACTCTAGATTACTCGATAAATTTTGTGTCTCTGCCTCAGTATAATACTGGTGCTCACTAATCTTGTGTTCTCGGTAAGCATTGTACTCAATAATCTCTATGCTTGGTGACTATACTTGTAGTTATGACCAACTGAATTATTTTCTCTAGTTACCGACTATATGCATGACACTAATGATAACTCTTAATGCAATTAGGAGTAACAGGATTTAACTCTCAAATATCTTGATCAAGTTGATATATTATACACCCCTAACATGGTTATTGCCTCTCGTGGGGCTGGAGTCCTAGCAAGGTTGATTTATTAATAGGGATCATATTGTAAAGGGCTCCTAACATGGTCTATCCTTTAACCAAGACTTGACTATTGTAGTACTTGGCTCCTAATAGGATTATAACTCTTAACGGGGTTATTATACTCATAGTGCATATATTTGTGGGTACCATCCCCATCGAAGTTTTTCCCTTAATAGGGTTTTCCTTGAGAAAAAATATTGGTGTTCATATGTATGTGTGTTATTGTTACATTTACTTTTCAATTAGTCTTTTTTTTTAGTAATAAGATTGGAATTGAAAGTAAAAGTATTCAATATTAGAATCAAATGATTCACCCCCCTCTCAGTTGATTAGGACATTTCTATTCTAACAATTGTTATCAAAGCTTTTGGTCCTTAGTCAGGAAGCTTAATAGCTTGAGGTAAAGATCGGGATGACCTTATTCAGAAAAGAGAGTCCTAAGTTTGATGCAGATAGTTTTGAAACATGGAAGAAGAAGATGAAGAATCAGATGATGTGCATGGGATTGGAATACTGGCTCATTACTTGGAAAGATGTGCCTATCATAAAGGAGGAAGACCTTGAGATACTTAATACTACTAAAGAAGAAAGGAAAAGGTTTTTGTGTATTGTTGTTGCAAAGGAAGCCCTAGTTAATGCATTATTTGATGGTAAATTTACAAAGGCCAAAGATCGAATAAAAGAAAGTAAGATCAAGAAAATACTAATTTCACTTTATGAAGGAGATGAATGCACTAAATGAGAAAATTTGTAGAATTGGAGAACAAAGATGGAAACTATACAAATGAAGGATGATGAAACAATAAGGATGTTTGTTTAGAGAGTATCTGAATATGTGATTGGAATAAAAAATAATGGAGGTACTTATACAAAATATGAAGTCATAGAAATTTTTTTGAGATCTATGACTCCTACCTACAAACCCAAAGTTATTTCACTAGAGGAGACTATTCCACAATATAAACATTTTACTAGTGAAATGTTACTGGCTAAGCTGACTACATTTCAGACCGCAAAGTTAAAGGATGCACTACCTAAGGTAGAGACAACATTTAAAGCTACTATTAAGAGAACTAGATCTATTGGTGCCATATCTAGCAGAATGAACAAGAACAACCAAGATCGTGGATAATATTCTGAAGAATGGGAGGAGATACAAAGGCTAGACAATCAAGTGGATGAGAAGATCTTGGCCCTGGTCGCCAGAAGAGAAATAAAAGGTAAAGGTAAGTTTGAAGGAAAATTACCTTTGAAATGTTTTGATTAAGTAAAAACATGATTTGGAAGGTCCTAAAACATTTTACAAAAATATTAGAAGATAAACATTACTGATCATCCCAAAGATAGAACAAAACACAAAAAAATAGGGGCACACGACCCTACAAAGGAAAGCAGAGAAAAACTGCACAACAGACCCATATAGCTAAAAAATACCAGAAACTGATGACAAAAAAGACAACAAAGAGGGAGAAGGGTAGAAAAAAATTAATATCCATTATCTCTTTAGCCTGATGACTAAGAGTTCCATATTTTCTGTTGAGACTTTCAGATCCTCTAGATCCACATCTTTTTTCTTGGTACTGGCACAAGTTCTGATACCATTCCCCATGCTCTCTTTAGTCTCCTTGGTCTCCTCTCCCCTGTTAGTTTCAAGCTTCTCCACAAGGATCTTGGTGTGGTCCACAGAATCTTTCATAATGTGGAGGCTTTGTTCACTGATCTTCTTAAGGGTCGTTTCCAACTTATGAACTTTGTTCTCCAAGATAGTGATTCTATCTTCATGTTGGTTTCTTTCTAAGTCTTTGCTGATGCTATTTAGATTTTGTTTCAGGGCAAGCACCTTACCACTAAGCTCCCCAAAGGTCTCCCCTTTTTGAATGGCTTCCATCCAGTCATTCAAGTAAGTGTCTAGGGGTTTATCACCAAAGGTGGCCTTTTTAATCATGTTCATAATTTTACCCTATTCTTGGAGGTCAGCCTTCATGACCTGATTATCCTAAGCAATAGTAGTAAGAAAATGACCAAAATAAAGGATACTTTCCTTTTGATCCTACCCTATAGTTATACCATCATTTTTTTTTAGCTATTTTATTACTCACCTGAGTGAAGTCAACAGTATCAGCCTGGTTCTTATGAGGGCTTTTATCTCCAGGCACTTTGTCAGCAATTTTATCCTCATCATTGCCTTGTTTCTCTCCAACATTATGGTCCCTAGCCTCCTCTTTTTGGACAGCCTCCTTAGTAGTATTTTTCTTGTTCTTAATTTTCCTTGATCTTTCCATGAAAGTCTCCTCCTCATCAAAAGAGACAAAAAGGCCCTTTTTTATTTTTTTACTACTACCATTTTTTCCATTTGGATTTTTCTCCTTAATGAGAGGATATTTTCTCTTTTTCCTTTTAGGGTTAGTGTCCTCTTCCTCAAAATTGATTTCTTTAAAATCAGAGTCAAAAATCTCAATCTTCTTCTTAAATTTTTTAGAATTTCCCCCTCTCTTATTTCCTTTCCCTTTGGTGCTAAAACCCACAGTCTTCAAGTCACCCTCTGTATCTTCTTCAATTTTTTTTCCTGAGCCCTCATCCTCAGTCTCCTCATCACTAGTGGCCTTACCCTTGAGAAGGGGTCTTTCAATTTTTTTCATCTTCAACAAATTATAGATTAGAACCATTAAACCCCAATGGGAGGCATGATCTATTAGGATTAGGTAATACTAAGAGGGGGGTGAATCAGTATTACAAAACTTTGATGTTTTCAACTGTAAACAATTATAAGTAATCTAAAGTAATGTAGAAATAAAAGGAACATATAAGCATAACACATTACTCATTACACCATGATTTGTTCTCGAGGAAACCCTAGCCAAAGGGAAAACCCCAATGGGGATGGTACCCACAAATATGCACTAAAGTATAATGTCTCTATTAGGAGATCTAGCCATGTTAAGAGCTGATTGTTACATAGTACATTTCCTTGTTAGAGGAATACAAAAACCCTATTAGGGGAATACAAAACACTTGGTTAAGGTGGTGAGCACACTACTCTTACAATCAATACTTGTCTCAAAATGGTTCTCAAAAGGGAACAATACAAGCAGTTATCTTGCTCAAATAGTTCCAATTGTAGCACACCCTCTTACTGATCTTGCATCTGATCTCTTCTCTCATATTCACAAACTTACTCCATCATCATAATCAATATACCATGTCTCGCTTTTACAAAAATATTCCATACTTATACAAAGTCAGTCTTCCAGTCAACTTCACAACTCATGAAAATGTTATCTATTCAGTCGATGATCTTATAATACCAAAGAGTTGGAAATATACTTTATTCACCTATCTTAGCATGTTACCATATTTACTTTACCTTCCTTGATCTTTGCAACTATTCATATACCCTATTTTACTATCTCCGCATACCTTCCGAACATTGTATCTCATAGATTTGATAACCTAAACTTATGAGATCTTAACTAAAGTATGTGTATATCCCAAAATACCTCTAGTTAACTTTGCAAGCCATAATACCTTATATGTCTTCATCGCTGACCCAAAATGTGGCACTGTACCCTATTATCTGGATTCTAGACTTTCATTTTCATGATTGTGACTCCAGTGGCAATCTCCACAACATGCGATCACTCCATCATGAGTGTTTCCATAAATGATAACCCTCAAGTGATTCCTAGTGCACCAAAATATCATATGCCAACAATCTCTCCCTTTGGCATTGATGGCAACACTTAGAAAAATGACTAAGTGTCACAATACAACCTTTCTTTTTTTTCTCTCTTTTCTAATTTTTGTTTCTTTTCTGCATCTTTTATTTTATTTTCTTCTTTAAATATTTCTTTCTCTTCCTCATTTTTCCTTTTTATTCCTCTCCCTTTGACATCAATGACAAAGGTATATACAAAATTGTAAATCTTAAGCACAAATGATTCAGTGCTTACTCACCAGATTTAAGACATCTTGGAAGGAGTTTCCCAAGGTCTTAACTTCTTCAATCCATGAACTTATCAACAGTTCACTAACATGGATTAATCCATTCAGTGCATATGAAAATTTCTCTTATGTTTTAAGCTCAGCTTCCTTTTCTTCCTTCTTCTTCCTCTTCATCTTTGTTTCCTTTTATATGGGACTGTCTTGTTTTCTTGTAATTGTGGATCTTCTGGGAATAACTATAGGAACCACATCTTGTGTTTCATCCTCTTGAAAGACTAAAAAATCAACAATATCAGCAGTAGGACCTAATGTCTTTTCTAATTTTAAAGGAATAGATGCATCGGTGGAAATGCTAGAAGATGCCTCCATCTTATTCATGATATCTATTAACTGTGCTTTTGTGATACCCATCATCATAGTGATGTCTTCAACAATCTTGCTGACTTTCATTTTTCTTGTTACCTTTTATTGATCTTCTTTGAATTTCTCATACTTTTCCCTATATGTTCCCCATCTTTCTTGGGTAGGGTCCTTTTCTGATGCCAGTACATGTTCCACTTGCATAGTTAGAACTTCAGCACTTAGCTCATATCCCATAGGATAGCACCACTTAGTTCTGGGCTCAACTACCTCAAAGAAGACACAATCAATTTCAACCATGAAACAAATAGTGTCATCATACTTTTCTACTAAATTCTTAGGGATTCTGTACCTTTTTTAAATCTACCTCTGTAGTATCTTTATCATGACAAACAACTCTCCATCTACCTAGTCTTTCTTTTGTCTTCTATAGTATTCAAATATTTCAAGTCCAGTGGGTTCATTGAATTTCCATTCTCTAGGATGCATGCGAGGAAATTTGTGAATAATATGAATGTACATGTGAATTAGTAATGAACCAAACCTAAATGCCTTGGATTTGTCCTTCTTTATGGATTTCACATTCTCAATAAACTATTGAGCTAGAATTTTGCAAAGATTATACTTCTTGTTTTCTTTTACCATTCTGTATGCCATCATGATGATTGCAGTAGATACAAAATTAGGTCTGCTACTATAAAACAACTTGTAGCCTAGAAACATTGCTACCAATTTGACATCTTGCAAATAAATAACATTTACTATCATTTCCCTCTTGTCCCATTTTGAATGCATTAGGGTTTCAGCTAGATTTCTTAGGTTCTTTTCTTGCACAGGTAGGGCTCCTTCATTATCTAGACATGTGATCTCATGTATCAGTTGTGCACATATTTTTATGGGATGATCACCAATCCATAAGAATTGGTCATGAACTCTACTGAGAATGATCTTAAACCATTCAATTTCTGTGAACTCTATGAGTAGGGTTAGCTTTAGGATTGATTGATCTTGCAAGTGTTTGAACTCTTCTACCATGGTTCCATTTGCTTCAACCATATCATCTAATTCACTATAGATATTGGCCTCTCCAATGATTTCATATTTATAGTGAATGTATGCCCTAATGTCTTCTATGTGTGACATGCCTATGGGGGTTTGAGAAAATGCTCCCTCTAGATCATCCTCATAGGATTTGTATACCTAGGTTTTGTATGGATGTCGCTTGAACTTATACCTAGGTCTATTTTACAACATCATATATGACTAGTGCATCCATGAATTCTCAAAAATATTAGGTCTAAATACCTTTACACACGTGAATCGATGCTTTGCTTCACGTGAACATGAAATATTTTTGCTAGATCACTGCTCTACTTTCAGAGTTTTGCTCTCCTTAGTCGTTGATCAACAAATGGTGTAGATTTGAGATCCTTTCAGTCCTTTTATCCATCACAAGCTGAGTGTGTGTAATAAATACAAGTAGCTCAACTTTGCATGTCGTCCAGTTGATACAAAACTCATGAACATAAAAGATGAATCTCCAAGTGCTGCACTCACATCCACAGACTCCACAATGTCTATACACATCATTCCTAAGCTCGCATGAGCTTACTCCACATAGACATGGGCTGGATAAATTTTTTTTACTGCATCCAATGCACCCCATAAGGCTATGTGGCCATTTAGGTCAATTCCTTAAAGAACTCATCATGCGAAGGCATGGTATCATCTATTGTCTCTCCCTGAACCACTACTTTGTTTAAAACTTTCACCTTCCATATATGGTCATCTGCCTTGCTCTTTGATTTCTTGAGATGACTCCCAAAATCTTCTATGTAGTCATCAAAACTCTTACCACTGTCACCAACATTTTTCCTTATAACCACAGGAGGTGGTCCTCTTGGTTCACTAGGTCTTCTTGGTCCTCTTTTGTTATCTTCTCCATTATATCTACAAAAATTTCACAATGTGACCTAGATTGTTACATTTGTAACAAGTAGGTGGTCTCCTTCTATCTTGATTAGTCTACAATTTACAATACATTGCTGTATGCCCAAAGTTATTATTTTTTTTACATGTGATCTTAGCTGTTGTTTCCTCTCTGATATAGTCTTACTTGTACCTGGACTAATAAGGTTTTCTACAATCTTCCTTCTTGTGTCCATATTCATAGTAATTAAAATAATAACTAGTAAAGGGCTTAGAGTTACCTTTACTTCTGCAATCTATTTTCATGTGTCCAACTTTGTTGCATCCAAAACATCTACCTCTGAAGGGTCTGAACTATTCTCTAGCTTCTTCATTGGTAGGCCTCTCTTCAGAAATAGGTCTTTCCTCATTCTTGGCTTCATTTGATTCTTCCTAGGTTTTTGAACTTTCTACTTCATTGAATCCAACTCCAGACATATCTCCTTTAGGATTTTGTCTTGTTCTTTGTTCATCAATCTTGTCACTACTCATGTGTAGCTTCTTAATATGTAGTTTGGTAGGAGTGAGTTCACCTTTAATGATTTGATTATATTTTTCCAATTCCTGATATTTATCTTTGTATTGGTCAAGTTCATTTTTCATTTCGCTTAATTTCTTGTTAGACTCTTTTAGTGATTCTTCAACTTTTTTTCTTTCATTCTTTTCATGATAAAATTCTTTAATCATCAAAAGATTGATTTGTTCTTTCTCTTGCTCCAGCTTCTTTATTTTGTCTGATGTGTCATTGTTTGAATCTTCATTGATCTTCTCTAAGATCTTTCCACTGAATTTTTGTAATCTCAAGCTGTTCTTTTCGTTGCCTCATGAAACCTTTTGCTCTTCTTAATTTGAATTTTAGTTCACCATTCTTAGCTTTCATCTTATCCAGATCTTCAAGTGTTGCCTCAAAGTTCTCTTGAATATCTCTTGAATCCATCCTGATCTCCCTTAAGTTGTTAGGCTTTCTCTCCAAGGGCCAATAGCTATGATACCAATTGTTAGGATTAGGTAATACTGAGAGGGGGGGCGAATTAGTATTACAAAAATTTGATCTTTTCAACTTTAAACAATTATAAATAATCCAAAGTAATGCATAAATAAAAGGAACATATAAGCATAACTCATTACTCATTACACCATGATTTTTTCTCGAGGAAACCCTGGCCAAAGGGAAAACCTTGATGGGGATGGTACCCAAAAATATGCACTAAAGTATAATGTCTTTGTTAGGAGATCTAGCACTGTTAGGAACTGATTGTTACATAGTACATTTCCTTGTTAGAGGAATACAAAAACCCTATTAGGGGAATACAAAGCACCTAGTTAAGGTGGTGAGAACATTGCTCTTACAATCAATACTTTCCTCAAAATAGTTCTCAAAAGGGAACAATACAAGCACTTATCTTTCTTAGATAGTTCTAATTATAGCACGACCTCTTACTGATCTCGCGTCTAATCTCTACTCTTATATTTGCAAACTTACTCCATCATCATAATCATACCATGTCTCGCTTTTACAAAAACATTCCATACTTATACAAAGTCAGTCTCTGAGTCAGCTTCACAACTCATGCAAATGTTATCTATTGATTCGGTGCTCTTATAATACCAAAGAGTCAGCAATATACTTTAGTCACTTGTCTTAGCATGTTACAATATTCACTTTACATTCCTTGATCTTTGCAACTATTCATATACCCTGTTACCTTATTTTACTATCTTCACATACTTTATGAACACTGTATCTCATAGATCTAATAACCACAACTTATGCGATCTTAACTGAAGAATTTTTATATCCCAAAATACCTCAAGTTAACTTCACAAGCCATAATACCTCATATGTCTTCATTGTTGACCCAAACTGTGGCACTGTACCCTGTTATCCAAATTCTGGACTTATTCATTTTCATGATTGTGACTCTAGTGGCAATCTCCACAACATGTGATCACTCCATCATGAGTTTTTCCATAAATGACAACCCTCAAGTGATTCCTAGTGCACCAGAACATCACATTCCAACATGGTCACCTTTAGGGTCATCTTGGAGGTCCTTCATATTATTATTCATAGAAATCATAAGGTAATAAGGGATACTTATTAAATCATCATGCCTAAAATGGTTCAGAATTACAAAGTGATATCTGTAGGCCCTAGAGAACCTACCATCTAGATTCAAATAACTAATAGCCACATATAGAATGAAATGCCATGGGCGACTTATGGTACTAGGGAAAAAAAACCCACCAACCTTTTTAACCAACCTCATCGCCTCTTCTTCACTTTCAGGAAATCTTTCATAGGCTTTGTCAGAGTAACTCCTTTCCTGGTAGAATTTTATACCATCTGCAGGAAGCCTAATAGCCTCAACAACTAAACCTTCAATTATTTCAATCCAATGGTTGTTGAAGTAGATTTTACCATTCTTCCAATTCTTGATGAAGAACTGAGTGATTGCAAGGTTGCATCCTTGGAGCTTCTCCATATAAATAGTGAAATCACCTTTCTTTAGAATTTCCCAAACATTCTCCTTATGTTTCCACTCAATGTAGCTTGCTAGCTCAAACCTTTTCTTACTACTACCCATTCTCTCAGTTTGATTTTTTCTTTGCACAATTTTTTTGAATGATTGACCCTCTAAATTTTTGATGTAAATAGCCTTCTTTGCAAACACCTAGAGTTCATCTGAAGTTGCATGATGATTCCAAGTGGCTGTGATGGATATAACCATATAATTATTGATCCTTACAAAAATAATTTTTCCCCCATCATTTATTAATTTTTTTCATTCCTTTGAGTTTTGTAGATTCTCTCCTTTATTATGATAGATCTAATATCGTATAGGATACTTTCTTCATTCAGCCAAAAGGTTATGTTGTCATTTTTGTACACATAGTTGGCTGTCCAGTCAGTAGCACCATTACCTTGACAATAGACGTGGGTGATTATGCAATTATTCATATTACTTATGACATCCTTATCATTTTTAATAATGTTTTCAATCAACCAAGGGGAAGAAACCTTAGTTAGAAATTTTATTATGTTCAAAGAGTCCCTCTCTAACCAAAGGTTTGTACATTTTAATTCTTTGGCTAAGAGAATACCATGGTAAGCAGTCATGGCCTCAATCACATGGTTACTCTGGATTCCAATTGGAATAGCTCTCATATCTTTTCAAATACTAGTATCATCACATATCACTATACCATAACCATCAATGCCAGGATTCCCCTTAGAGGCGCCATCAAATTTCACCTTCATCCATCTAGTAGGGGGATATTCCCAAATAGCTTCATCCCTAGGATTGTTTTGATCTTCATTTTTAGCTTGAATTCTCCAATTATTTAAAATAGAAATATCCCCATTCCCTCTTGTATTAGAATCAAGATCCATAATTCGGTAATTTTTAATTATCAAGCTTTTGGTTTTTTCAAATAAGACCTTGGAAGAAATAGACTTGTCTCTGAAGATTTTGTCATTCCTCTCTTTCCAGATAGCCCAACAAACATGAGGTAAACCAATTTTCCATATTCTTTTAATAGCCTTATTCATGATAGTAATATCCCAAGAGTTGAACATTCTCTATATATCAGGAGGGAGGACCCAATCAAGATTTAAAAAAACCATCAGAAGAGACCATATTTCATGAGAAAAGGGGCATTGAATGAATAAGTGATTGACAATTTCTTCTTTCCTGCACAAAAAATACATGTTAGGTAAACAAAAACCCCTTATCTGGAGGTTATCAAGAGTAAGGATTTTATTTTAAAGCATCATCCAAAAGAATATATTTATTTTGGGAGTAAGGCCTTTTATCTAGGCTTTGGCCCATAAGGGAACCTCATAGTTGACATAGTTCAGGTTATAAGCTGATCCCACAAAGAAATTACCACTATGTGTAAATTTCCATATCAAAGAATCTTCCTCATCATATAAAATAGTATCATTAAGGATTATATTTAGTGAGTGTAGAGTAGGATCGATAGTAGATAGATTAGGATCGATAGTAGATAGATCTATCCATTAACTATTAACCCAGTAGTCAGCAACTTTAGTGCCAATTCTAAGTTTACAAATTTCAACATGATGACCCCAATTGGGGTTCTCTACAAATGGAAGATCACCAGCCCATATGTATTCCCAAAAGTCAATCTTATCCCCTTTTCTGACATTCCATTTGACCCCTCCCCGAATGATATTTTTAGCCTTAGTAACATTATTCCAAATGCACGAACCAACAGGGTTATCTTCACTTGCTAGAAAATTATGGAGAGAAGGAATGTGTAATTTCCCCACCAAGGAACCCATTAGGAATCAGGTCTTATGACCAAAAATTACAACTAACAATTTTTTTTTCTTCTAACATTACATCATTAGTACATTCACATTTACATTCCTTAAGGTTCCCTTAATGAATTCATTTAATAATATATTACTTATCCAAATTGAATTTTATTTCTTTTATTTACTTTCAAATTTTAGAACTTAAGATATAGGGTAAGCAACTAACATTTCATTTACAATTATATTCCTTACTTCATAAACCAATTTAATTTGTCTTTCCTACACATTGAATAACTATTCTTTACAAATTACATTTTAGCCTTAGCATAATAAACATTTCCTTTCATTGCAACATAGGAGAGATAGAGAAGATAATTCAACATTACATTATATATTTCCAACTTTTAGCTTTCAAATAACAACTCTTGAAACAAACCCTATAATTATCCCTCCCGATTACATTGCTTTTCTTTTCAATTACATTTTTCTGATAATAAATCTCATTACAATAACATGTACATGAATGGCCCAAAGGAATTACACCATATATTATAATCTTCCTTTTCAATAATACATAATACAAAATAGAAAGATCTTCATTAATGCATAAAATTGAACGCATCCAAGTCACGAACCACGAACATGACCTTGAATGTTTTTGGCACCCAACCATGTGAAACTGGTGAAGTTCCACCCCCTTGTGCTAGGAGATAGAACCAAGATACTCACAAGGCCCTAAGAATTCTAAGGTTTCACAAATCCTAACTTGAAAATAAATACAAAACATTACAAGATATCACATTACTAATTACAAGGTTTAGGTTTTTAGCATACCCTCTAGTTGAGTGTTATCACATATCCTAGATTTTGGGATCCTTCTTGGTAACCACGTAACCTTGGTCCCCCCTTTCTAAAGAGGGATCCATCCTAGTAGTTACCCATGGTACTAGTACTCCAACAGGACTATGTGGCCATTAATATATTTTCTTTCATTATCTTTGTTTTCCCCCCTCCCAAGTTAATTTTAAGGTTATCACTTGATTACAAACTCACCCATAGGATCTCTTGGCAACCACTTTGGGTCCCCAAAACTATGATGAGCCACCCACCTAGGGTACCTAGTTCCCTACCCAAAACATGACAAAAGTATTGCAAAACTTCAAATGCTTTATTTTAGAGGTTTAGGAAACTCTCCTGTGTACTCAAACCACTAGGACAAGCCCTAACCTTAACCATAAACAACATAAGAATAGTACAAGGATGTCACATACTCAAGACACCTTAAGTAAAACATTATAATCAAATTCAAGAATAAAATGAACATTTAGAGAGGTACAAAGATGCAAACATAGACCAAGATTGAGGTTGGAAGATACAAACCAAACCCCAAGCCAAACAGTTACCCAACACTGAAATCCATGACTCCAAAGTTTCCAAAATAGGTCCAAATAGAAAGTAAAAGTAATATAAATTATAAACTAATAAATATTGATGGGTAAAAGATTGTACTATAAAATAATGAACCTATAGGGACCTATGAATCAAGGGAGAAGACAAAGTAATCTGGTCTTAGAAAGGTGGAAAGGTATTGCATATTTAAGTGTTGATGAATCTTCTCTTGTAGGTTGGTTGCAAGAGGGATATAGATCAAGAGATGAGTAAAATAGAGTTTTAGATGTGTCCTAGTATTTTTAATCATAAGAGACCCTTTATCTATGTGAGTTTAGAGATTATCTCAGAGATCTATGCATGACTATTTCTAGAAACATATATATGACTATCATAAAAATATAGTCCCGGTGCGATAAGCATAACATTTTTTTTCAACCATTGGATTTTCCTAATTGTCACATATGTTGGATAAAACATAATTTCTCACATTCTCATTGGAGTGATTTTCATAATAATATTGGGTTCAAAATTTATTTACAACAGAGTATGGGTATAGGAAAATAGACCAGAACACTTTGTTTGTTTACAATTAACATTTTTTTTTTATTATCATCCTAATTACAAATTATTTCACAAAAGAAACTTTGAAAACCATATAAAAAATATAAATATTTAAGAACACACACATATATACATATTCACATATAATAAGATTATTTCCCATGTTCTAGACCCTACCTGGAGTCCTGTGGAGAAACTTCACAATGACTGGAGCACACCTCTGCAAGTCCTCCAAACCTTGAGTGAGATTGTAGCCTTCTAGAAATATTCCTCTAGAAATCAAACTCCAAGCAATCCACACACTTTCCCTCCAAATCAGAATACTCTCAATCTCACAGAAAACTACAAATAACTTCCAGAAAAAACATCAATGTAGAAAACTTCAAAAACCTCCCAAAAACTCCAACTCCCTCTCACTCCCCAAAATGAAAATATTTATCCTTCAACTATGTGGTTAGAGGAGTTTCTTTATGGGAAGTAACTTCTCCAACTTCCATACTTGGTTGGAAGACCAAACAATTCATTCCCATAAATGACTTAACAAAGTTTTAATAAATTTAATTAAAATAGCTTTAAAATAAAACCATAACAAGAAATTCAAACAAATAACTCTCAAGTAAAACACATAGCACACATGGAAACCAACTAGCCTAACTTCTAGGAGGTCTTGAGTTCAACTCCCTCCTAGATAGCTAGTTTTACTACAAAGAGAATTTAATTTTATTATTACTATTATTAATATCATTTTCACTCTTTATTTATTTATACACTTTATTTAATTCACTTTATTTAATTATTATAAAGAGCATACCATTTACTCAATCAATAAAAACATACAAATATTATTATTTATATAAGCATGGGTATATGCATGTGCACCCACATATACACATACCTATATAACATACAAACAATTATAACATAATTATAAAATAATTATTATACTTATAAACAAGGTTAATTCTAACTCATTACATAAACTCAGACCAACATCAAAACACAAGACCATAACATAAATTGTATTCTAATTTTCCAACTAGGGTATCCGCCTAACAGAAATCTAAGTCCAGGGGTAACCTCAAGAGTAGCTTGGTTAAATCTCTGCACAATAATGAGGATTTTAAAGGCACGCTCTGACCTATGTAGCCAGGTGGAGATGATGCCTGGTACCTGCATCCTGCATCACCAACTGGCATGCATATACATATATATAAACAAATAGTGGCAAACAAGGAGGGAGAGTGAGAAATCATGTGGACCTCCCATAGGAGTAACTACAACTACCTCTCCTCATCCTAAACTCACATAAAATAGTGTAATCATCAGAACATAATGGAGTTAGTAGGGTTAGATCCATCATAATATACATCAAATGTAAAACATTTTACAGATAGTTTATTTCTAATCATTCATCATTTTATTTCAAATTATTTAATATCTCATAAGAAACTCTATTAACCAAAATATATGAAATAAAATGTCTAATCATGAAATAACATAGTCCAAACATATAATCCAAAGTATTAAGGTAATAATTCTTTCCATCCAAAATATGTAGATACTAGGGTGGGCATTACATCCTCTCCCCCTAGGATTAGGCTTACTTTTGGAAGCCTACAAAAAAGTATAGATATGGAGATATGAGTCTTCTAGCATCCTCCCAAGTGGTAGAGGTCTCATCACTAGGGTCCCATTGGACCCTTACCTGCTCTATGCTATGACCCTTGAGGGTCAAAGTCCACTACTAGAGTATACACACTAGCTCCAAAGCTAGCTGCCCGTCCTCTACCTACAAAGTGTTCCAATCCAAAACATGAGTCAAATTATGAATATACTCTCTAAGAATGGATATGTGAAACACATCATACACACAGGCAAGGCTGACCAATAGGGTGAGTTGGTAAGAAACTGGTTCTATCCTCTCAAGGATCTCAAATGGACCTACATATCTCGATGCCAACTTAGAACCTTTTCCATAAGGGATAGGGCTCTTACGTGGGAAGACTCTCAAAAAATCCTTATCTCCAATAGAGAACTCTCTATCAATCCTATAAGCATTAGCATACTTCTTCTGCCTATCTTGAGCTATCACAAGATGCTCTTTGATCCTTTGAACTTGCTACTCTATATCCAGTAACATCCTTGGGCCAAGTAGTACTCTGTCCTCTAATAAATCCCAACTCAGAGGGGTATGACAAGGATGACCATAAAGAGCCTGAAATGGTGACATTCCTATCAAATTGTGATAGCCATTGTTGTATGAAAACTTCACTAGGTACATATAATCTTCCCAGTGGATCTATCTATCCATCACATACATTCCAAGTATGTCCTCAAGAAATTGGTTAACTCACTCTGTCTGACCATGAGTCTTTGGACCATCAGTCTTTGGATGATATGCTAAACTAAAATTCAGCTAAGTCCCTAAGGAATGTTGCAAAGAGGTCCAAAATTATGAAGTGAACACTAGATCCCTATCAAAGATAACCTTTCTAGGAACACCATGCAGCCTAGATATATCCTTTAGGAAGACTTTGGCTATTGAGGTGGTAGTATAGGATGACTGTATAGGTGAAAAATGTGCTACCTTGGTTAACTTATCCACTATGACCATAATAGCATCATGTCTCTTATAAGTGACTGGGAGTCCACAATAAAATCCATAGAGATCATATCCCATTTCCTTTCAAGAATCAAGTGTGGTTAAAGGAGACCTATTGGGTGATGATATTTGGCCTTGACTCTCTGACATTCCAGCCACCTAGCCACAAAATTTTCTATATAACTGACCAAAAGTATAACTATCATAGATCTGAATACATCTTCTTAACCCCTGGACGAGTTGAATAGGGAGCACGATGTGCTTCCACCATGATAAATCTCTAATGATCTCCTGAAAGTGGTACATAGATTCAGCCTTGCTACCTCAACAATCCATCAGACTCTAAGGAATAACCTTAGAACCTTCCTTCTAAGGCCCTTCCTAACTCAATTTCAGCCTTAACTTCTTGATACAAAGTATTTGAAGGAAGTGATTGCAAGATCTAACTTCTCAAATCAGTCAAAAGGGAGAGAATGGATAACTCATGTCTCCTTCTGCTCAAAGAATATGCTACCACATTCTCTTTACCTTGGATATATCTGACCTCAAAATTATATTTAAAAAGGAACTCCATCCATTGACACTTCTTGGCATTGAGATTAGGTTGAGTAAATATATATTGAAGGATTCAGTTATTGGTGTGTAGCTCAAACCGATGCCCCAATAAGAAATTTCTCCAATGATTTGTTAGAAAGTAAAGACCACCAAGATAATTGAGAGGGGGGGTGAATCAGTTATTTGATAATTAAACCATTTATCTTCATTAACTTCAATATCAACTTCAACAACTTTAAACCATATAATTAATGCATTAACCAACCATAGAAGGATAATCATACACAATGACACAATAACACAAGATATGTTAACTAGGGAACCTCTTGATCAAAGAGTAAACCCCGGTGGGAATGATGCCCACAAAATGATGTACTAATATGAAAGTTACTTGTTAGAGTATGGAACCTGTTAGGAGTCTTATGAAATACATTCAGTACATATGAATCTCTATTAGGAGATTTTGAATCCCTGTTAAAAGATTCTAACCCTGTTAGGAGTTATGGAAGACAGAAGGACCCACTGCCCAAACAGCTTCAAGGCAAGATCTCTGAACTCAATGTCCAACAGATCTTAGTATTATTCAATAGAATAATATGAAATAAGTTACCTCCTTCACACTATGCCAAAACTGCACTCTCTGCTACACAAGATCACAAATCCAGATCTATGTACTTCGCAAGTCTTCCTTCATCATTGAATTAGCTATTTTCTTCACTTCATGCATACATTCACATCACAACTTTCATAATTTCATATCACAACTATTACAATCCTCATATAACAAGGAAAAAATTCCTTCCTTTTTATACCATAATCAAATAATTACAAATGAGTCAGCATGCAAATACAAAATAATAATTTCAACATGCTATATCAAAATTACATAAAACTGTCAGCTTCTAGATACAATAACTTTCTAATCGTGTGACCTAGAAGTTTGTGCTATGAACCATGTCACCAAAAATGAGTCACAAACTTCCCTTTAACTGCACAGAATCAGATTCCATCCCGGTTAGGAGATATCCTCCGATTACCAAAAACTGCTACACAGGAATATTGCCAGAACACTGCTTCCACCAAAATGCTTATAACTTTCATGAATAAATTAATTTCTTTTTGCACTCTTAACCATAGGCTAATAACACACCAAAGAACATACCATCAACTGCACATAACTCAATCTATAATATAACATGTGTGCAAAACAAAATTGTGCCTGCTTCTCTCCTAAACTCCAGAATATCACTGTGTTAACATCAATGACAATCATAGTCATGAATGCAACAACCACTACTACAGAATGACTGCCAAAGGCTTTACCATTTCATTCCTAACAATCTCCCCCATTGGCATTGATGACAACATAGATGAAAAAACATCCAATGTTCCAAAAATCCAATCACTGCTCCTCAACTGCACTGCTACTCATCATCAATCAAATCTTGCTTCGTTATCCTATTCAATCTCTCAACAAATGTAGTTCCTCAATGTTTTTCATGATTCTCTCCTACATTGACATCAATGACAGGGATTCTATCACTATGTCAAACAATAGCTCAATGTCAAAAGACACTATTCAGAAAATACATTCACAAGAGTCCTCAATGACCCAGCTCAGAAACACATACTCCCCCATAGAGGAAGTACCAACATCCAATCCAGAAAATAGATAGGGCCATAAACCACTAGATGAATGCAACCAACTGCATCATTACTCAAAATTAGGTTGGGGCATAACCCCAAGCATACCTCTTAGATACTCAAATGTATCCTTAGGCAAGGTCTTAGTAAATATATCTACTATCTCCTCCTTTGTGCTTATGTACTCAAATCTGACTTCTTTATCTGCAACTTTCTCTCTTACAACATGATAGTTGATCTCTATATGCTTTGTTTTAGAATGTAAAACCAGATTCTTAGACATACTAACTATACTTGTATTGTCACAATATATGACAATAGGCTCATCAAACTTGATTCCAATGTCCATCAACATCTGCTTCATCCATATTATCTGATTACAATTGTTTGTTGCCGCTACATATTCTGTGATGCAGTGCAAGGTAGGAGAATCCCTGATGGAGATGTCCTAGCCCCTAGCAAATAACCACACAATAGAATATAGTAACAATACAGAGATATAGATCCACACAATGCCAATACTCATAATAGAATCATCATATTTTCATCCAACATGCCTAGCTGTAAGGCCTTCCGGGTTACGGCCAAATACAATATAATTACAATAGAAACTCCACAAGATCTCACAAGATCCAAATCAAAACCCTAGCTAGCCTAGATCCACACACTGGTAGGAACCCCCAAGGAAGATCTAAACTTGTGCTCGCAAGCCCACCAAGCAATCTCCTTGTTTCCCAAGCTGCAGCTACTAGCTCTCCTCAAAACTCACTCCACATCCACCTCCTCTTCTCCCAAGTGGATGAATGATTGCCTAAAGACTTCCCCCACAACCTCTACTTATACCAATCTAAGCCACAGGTCATCCCTGAATATAAATTAAATACAAATACCGAAATTAAATGCCACAAGTCGGCCAACAACAACAATTAAATTCCCAAAATAGATGTCTTAGTAAAATTGCGATATCTCCTAGCTCCAGATGAATTAGAACTCGTGCTTTGAACTGTAGGAAGAAAAATAGGCCCTCTTCAATCCCTGAAATTTTAAGCCTCTAACTCTTTATGGAAAATTACTTATATAGCCTGAAATAAGCACCAAATTCCTAATCAAGGCCGAGCTCCCCAAGGCCATGTTAAGCAACCAATACCATGCCAAGTTCCATTAAATACATCAAATCCAATTACCGAAGACCCAAGTAGGTTTATCCAATTCTACCAAACCCCTCACACATGAAAATAAGTCCACACAACTCCATCAAATCTCCCAAACATGCAGGATAGCCAACTACCCTGGGATGCTCCTACATCATTCTACTTCTACTGTACTCTGTGAGATACAATTCTATGTTTTGCTCAACCAAGAAACTAATCTTCCTCCAAGAAAAAAGGCTCCACCATTGGTGCTTTTCTTGTCATCAACACTACCTCCCCAATCAGCATCAGTATATGCACATAGGGTAAAATCATCAGAATTTTCATACCACAGTCCATAGTCCATTGTGCCTCTAAGATATCTCAATATCCTTTTTACTACTGCATAATGTGACTCTCTAGGTTCAGCTTGAAATCTTACTACCATCCCAACTGAATGTTGTATATCTGGTCTAGTGTGTGTCAAGTACTACAATCCACCAATCATAGATCTATATTTCTTTTGCTCAACTTTTGGTGTCTCATCTTTACTAGATAGTTTATGTCCTATAACCATAGGTGTTCCAACTAGTTTATAATTCTCCATACCGAATCTTTTCAACAAATCATTCAAGTACTTTGTCTAAATTATAAAGATACCATCTTTGTTTTGTGTTATTTGTAATCCCAAAAAGTATTTCATTGCTCCAATCATACTCATTTCAAATTTTGTCTTCGTTTCATCAGTAAATTTATCACTAGCTTCATCTTCTCCTCCAAAAATAATTTCATCAACAAAAATAACCAAAACTAACAGTCCATTCTCAATTTCTTTTGTGTATAAGTTACTATTAGCTGTTCCTTTTGTAAATCCCAATTTTAACAAACAATTATCTAATCAAGCATACCAAGTTCTAGGTGCTTGCTTTAGTCCATACAATGCTTTCTTTAGTTTACATACCATGTCTCCTTCTTGAGTCAAAGGAAAACCTTCAGGATACTCAATGTAGACTTCTTCCTCTAATTCACCATTCAAAAATGTTGACTTCACATCCATCTAATACACTTTGAATTTCTTAAATGCTGCATAAGCCAAAAATATTCTTACTGCTTCAAGTCTTGCCACAGGGGCAAAGTCTCTTCATAGTCAATTCCTTCTTGCTGTGAGTATCCCTTACATACCAATCTTGCTTTGTTTCTAATTACTTCTCCTTGTTCATTCATCTTGTTCCTGAATACCCATTTAGTTCCAATCACATTTTTGTCTTTAGGTCTAGGGACCAATTCCCATATCTTATTATTTTCAATCTGATCCAATTCTTCTTTCATAGCTTTAATCCAATGTTCATCTTCACAAGCTTCATTAGTAGACTTAGGTTCAATTTGAGAAATCAAACATAAATATACCTTCTTTCTAGTCATAACTCCTATGTCCAAACTTCTAATAACTTTCTCAATAGGATGATGTCTTGATATATACCTATTAGGTGTCATAGTCACTAATCTTTCTTCAACTGTAGATTCTTCTCTATTTTCTTCAGCATGACTTTCATTCAACAATTCACTATCAATCTCAAAAAATTGTTCAGTAGTTTCAATGTTAGGCTGAGGGTTAGTTCCTTCATCAGATTCATAATCAAGCATTCTTTCCTGAATTTTAAACTTCTCATCAACTTTTACATTTTCACTTTCAACAATAGTTTTAGTTACTGATCTCTAGCTCTAGCTGCTTCAGTTACTGGTCTGTTCCTTCTTTCTACAATACCATTTTGTTCAGGTGTTCTAGGGGCTGATAACTATCTCTTAATACCATTCACTTCACAAAAAGTGTTAAACTCTTTAGATGTAAATTCTCCACCTCTATCGGATCTCAAACATTTAATCCTCATTCCTGATTCATTCTCAACTTTATTCTTCATGACCTTAAACTTATCAAATGCTTTAGATTTTTCTTTCAAAAATGCAATCCACATCATTCTTGTAAAATCATCAACAAGAATCATAAAATACCTTTCTCCATAGAATCCTCTAGTCCTAGTAGGACCGCTCAAGTCTGTATGAACAATCTCCAACTTTTCTGTAGATGTGAACTTCTTGCTAGGAAATGAACTCCTTTTCTACTTAGCCATCACACATTCCTTGCAAATCATGTTAGTAGGCTTCATAATCTTAGGTAAGTCTCTTACTGCAAGTGTAGAACTCACTTTCACAATATTATCAAAGTTTATATGACAAAACCTTCTATGCCATAACCAACTGTCATCAATCTTAGTCATCAAGCATGTCATCTCAGTAGGGTTCAACTAAAATACATTACCTCTAGTTCTAGATCCAGTTCCAATTAGATTTTCATCCTTATCCTTAATCACACAAGTTTTCTCAGTAAACCAAACTTGATATCCTTTATCCACTAACTGTCCAACACTCAAAAGATTATGTTTCAATCCATCAACAAAGTAAACATCATTAGTATTAGTCTTTCCATCAAGAGTAATAGATCCTATACCTTTAATCAAACAAGGTGCATTGTTACCAAATCTAACAACTCCTCCATCATAATTGTTAAACTTTATAAATTTTCCTTTATCACCAGTCATATGATGTGAACAACCACTATCTATAATCCAATTAGCTTTCTTTTCGACTTGGGAAACTAAATCTTTTTCTTCTTTAATATCAGATTCAGAATGTTCTTCCTTAATTGCTACAAATCCTATGTCATCAAAGTTATCATTATCACTATCACTCAAATGTCTTTCCATTCCTACTTCAATTTCTTCATCATTTGCATAATAACATTCTTTAGGTCTTCTAGGCTTAAAATTGTTCCTATACTTCTTAACTCTCTTAGGACACTTAGATGCAAAATGACCATATTCTTGACATGTCCAACATTTAAAGATTTTCTTACCATCTGGTTCTCTTTTCACAAGCAAGGCAATACCTTCTTCAATCTTCCTATCTTCATCAGATTTGGATCTGCTACTATTGGCATAATCTCCATTCACACTTGTACTTCTAGACAAATTCGGTCTGATGCTAAGAGCACTGAATGTTGTCTCCACTCTAGGTAGTTCTCTTGATAATCTCAAATTCATCTCTACTGCTTCCAATCTTCCAAGAAGAGTCTCTCTTGAAAATTTTGGTGTACAAGTTATCACTTGTTTAATCATTTGTGTAGTTTTCCTAAATACCGGTGTCAATGTTCTCAAAATCTTCCATATTACTTCATTCTCTATCTTTTCACCTCCACAAGACTTTATTCCTACAACAATTTCTGACATCCTACCAATATAGCTTCTAACAGATTCATCTTCCATCATTCTTATGTCTTCAAATGCACAAATCCAATTATGTAACCTAGCCTTCTTTGCATGTTCATCACCTTCAAAAGTAGAATGTAAAGCTTTCCAAATATCATGAGATTTAGTTAAACCTTTTACCTGACTGTATTCATTCTCTGGAAGTGCTGATAAAAGTGCTTCTTTTGCAAGTATGTTACACATAAATAGATCTACCTCATTTTTATAACTTGTTTCAAGATTGTCTTCTTCAATTATAGTCCTTTCATTCTTTGTAATCAACCAATAACTTGGTCCTAAACACAAGAGATGTGTCTTCATCTTTTCTTTCCAGCTATCAAAATTTACTCCTTCAAACTTAGGGCTTTCTTTCCTGAAATTTGCCATGGATCTCCTTAAGTTGTTAAACTTCTCTTTCAAGGACCTGTCGCTCTAATACCAATTTTTAGAAAGTAAAGACCACCAAGATAATTGAGAGGGGGGGGGTGAATCAGTTATCTGATAATTAAACCATTTATCTTCATTAACTTCAATATCAACTTCAATAATTTTAAACCATATAATTAATGTAGTAACCAACCATAGAAGGATAATCATACAAAATGACACAATAACACAAGATATGTTAACTAGGGAACCTCTTGATCAAAGAGTAAACCCCAGTGGGAATGATCCCCACGAAATGATGTACTAATATGAAAGTTCCTTGTTAGAGGATGGACCCTGTTAGGAGTCTTATAAAATACATTTAGTACATATGAATCTTTTTTAGGAGATTTTGAATCCCTGTTAAAAGATTCTAACCCTGTTAGGAGTTATGGAAGACAGAAGGACCCACTGCCCAAACAACTTCAAGGAAAGATCTCTGAACTCACTGTCCAATAGATCTTAGGATTATTCAACAAAATAATATGAAATATGTTACCTCCTTCACATTGTGCCAAAACCACACTCTCTACTACACAAGATCGTGAATCCAGATCTCTGTACTTTGCAAGTCTTCCTTCATCACTGAATTAGCTCTTTTCTTCACTTCATGCATACATTCACATCACAACTTTCATAATTTCATATCAAAACTATTACAATCCTCATATAACAAGGAAAAAATTCCTTCCTTTATACCACACTCAAATAATTACAAATGAGTCGGCATGCAAATACAAAATAATAATTTCAACATGCTATATCAAAATTACATAAAACTATCAGCTTCCAGATACAATAACTTTCCAATCATGTGACCTAGAAGTTTGTGTTGTGAGCCACATCACCAAAAATGAGTCTCAAACTTCCCTTTAATTGTGCAAAATCAGATTCCATCCCGGTTAGGAGATATCCTCTGATTACCAAAAACTGCTACACAGGAATACTGCCAGAACACTGCTTCCACCAAAATGCTTATAACTTTCATGAATAAATTAATTTCTTTTTGCACTCTTAACCATAGGCTAATAACACACCAAAGAACATACCATCAACTATACATAACTCAATCTACAATATAACATGTGCGCAAAATAAAACTATGCCTGCTTCTCTGCTAAACTCCAGAATATCACTGTGTTGACATCAATGACAATCATAGTCATGAATGCAACAACCACTACTATAGAATGACTGCCAAAGGCTTCATCATTCATTCCTAATATGATTCAAGGCATGAAATACAACTATTAACTCTAAATCATGTGTGGGATAGTTAAGCTCATGGTTCTTAAGCTTTCTAGACTCATAAGCGATAACTCTTCCTTCTTGCATTAATATTTCCCCTATGACTTCTAGGGAGACATCAGTGAAAACTAAAAAAATTTTAGGGGGGTTAGGTACAACCAAAATCAGGGCACTGGTCAATTTATCCTTATGGATCTAAAAATATTCTGAACATTTCTCAGTCCAAAGGAACTTCTTCCCTTTTCTTTGTAAGGACAAGATGGGGTGAGCTATTCTGGAGAATCCTTGGATGAAGCATCTATAGTGTTTAGCTAAACCCATGAAATTACCAACCTTTGAGATGTTGGTGGGGGTTGGCCATTCAATTATAGCTTGTATCTTGGTGGGATCAACTACTATACCTTCTCCTAAGATAACATGACCAAGATACTTAACTTTAGTCTGAAAGAATTCACACCTCTCTAAGTTTGCAAACAATTGATTCTCATGAAGGCATTGCAACACTTGATGAATATGGTGTACATGTTCTTCTACTAACTTAGAATACACCAAAATATCATCTAGGAAAATTATGACAATTTTTTCCAAGGTCCTAAATACCCCATTCATAAGACTCATGAATATTGAAGGTGCATTAGTGAGACCTAAAGGTACCACAGTAAATTCATAATGCCCATACCGAGTATGAAAAGTTGTTTGGTGAATGTCGGCCTCATGAATCCTTAATTGGTGATAGCCTGACTTTATATCAATCTTGGAAAATACCTTGGCTCCTTTCATCTGATCAAACAGATCATCAATTCTTAGCGAAGGGTATCGATTCTTGATGGTTACTTTGTTGAGTTGGTGATAGTCAATGTAAAACATAAGTGAGCCATTCTTCTTCTTAACAAAGATAACTAGAGCTCCCCAAGGTGACACACACATGGTTTGATGAAACCTTTTTCTAAGAGTTCTTCTAGTTGAACTTTTAACTCACTCAAATTGTGAGTGGTCATGCGATAAGGATCTTTGGAGATAGGTTCGGCTCCTAGCACCAACTCTATGTGGAAATCAATATCTATTTTGGGAGGAGTTCCCAGAATCTCAGTTGGATATACATCTGCAAAGTAAAGTTTTCTCAAGTATAATTTCTCTATCTTCCTTGTTAGCTAAGTCATCAACTAAGACTACAAAAATTTGGCATACCTTTCTCATGCATTTATTAATTTGCATAGCTGATATCTGTTGGAGATTTGCTAGCAGGCTAGTACTGACTATATGTTTGTCATTGATGACAACATATGGAAAGTAGCATGCATCAAAGTCTTATATATTAATCCTTCTATATGTGTAGCATGGACATGATATTATTGTGATATCATGGGTGCAGAGGTTAACTGTTAGTACATATAGTTGTATTGTAGTTGGTGTCAGCAGTGTTCCTAATAGAGTAACAGATAGTGTTCTATGTATGGTTGTCTGTATAGTTATCATGGAGCCTTGCACGCTTGGATATTTTTTGAAGACATGTTAGTGATGTTTTAGTTATGGACGCATAGTCTGATAATGTATGTAAGTGAAGTTATGCAGTCGCTATTCGCCAGTAGCAGTTTCTTGTGTTTGTTCAAAAGAGCCGACAAAGATTTTATTGGTTCTTGAGTTGTGCCTATCTTGAGGGTATGTGCCCTTGGATTTAACCTTGGAGAAGTGTTATTGATGTTTGGTTAAGAGAGCATGAGTTAATTCAGCTTACAGAGAAAGATCTAGTTATTTTTGTAGAGCTGACAGTGTGTAGCGTGCATCTACAATTATTTTATTAGACAGGTCCCAGAATGAGTTGCATGCATAATACAGTTGACATAATGTTTTTTGGAGTTTATTATGGTTTCTCTAATATAATTTCAAGATGGTTCTAATATGCCAACTTGATTATATCATTTGGAGGAAAGATATTTATAGGCAGTCATTTGTGATTGTTGAAGTGTGGTTCATAGTTGTTTGAGCAGTGAGCTCTCAGACAGTGCCTCCTCTCCCCTAACAAGGACAATTGTAAAAGACTCCTAATAGGGTCTAACCCTTAACCAGGTCTACTGTACTTAATATATTTTAAAGCTACTCCTAATAGGGTAAAGGATCTTCTTACAAGGATCATTATACACTAGTACATAATATTAGTGGGTATCAAGTCACACCAGGGTTTTTACCTATTTGGGTTTCCCCGTAACCAAAATATTGGTGTTGTGTTCTTGTGCTCTTTCATTTTGTTTATGCTTTATCTTTAAGTATACTTAATTGGATAAAGAATTGAATCTTGTAGATAACTGATTCACCCCCTCCCCTCTTAGTTATCTCTTGGGACTATTCCTAACAATTGGTATAAGAGCCAAGTGCCTCGGAGAGAAATTTTAACAGCTTGAGGTTGATTAGATGGTGTACTTTAGGAAAGAAAGTCCTAAGTTCAATGGAGAGAATTATCTTGATTGAAAGAACAAGATGGTAACCCATTTGCAGTGCATTGCTTTTGAAGTTTTTAATGTAACCATCAAAGTAGCCAAGATTCCTACCTTAGAAGACCTTGGAAAAGATTATGCTACTAACATACAAAAGGAATTGTTTCATCACCATGCTATTGCTAAAGAAGCCCTTATTAGCACCTTATCTGATGGTGAATTTTTAGAAGTAAAAAAGATAGATACAGCCCATAGAATATGGAAGCACCTAGAAGACACATTTGAAGGAGAAAAACAAGAAAAGGATGCGCACAGAAAGACATGGAAGAAAAGGTACAATGCGTTAGAGATGCTTCCTAAAGAAAAAATCAGAGCTTACAATTAGAGGATTAATGAAGCAGTTGCTAGAATCAAGAACAATAGTGGAGAGGTATCAGAAGAGGACATCATGGATAAGTTGATGACAACTCTTACTCCAGAATATGAAAGCAAGATCAATGTCCTTGACGAGACCATGTAGCTTACATCAAATTTCAAGAGAGAGAGACCTTGATCAAAAAACTCTCTGCATTTGAGATCTCAAGATTGAAGTCAAAACCAAAGAGTGAAATAGCCTTCAAAGCAATAGTCCATGGTAAGAAATCTACAAACACTTCTAGTAATTTTGATGATGATGATGATGAAGAGAAAACTCTAGAGGATTTCATTGCTATGATTGCTAAAAGAGAAAACAAAGGAAAAGGAAAATATGAAGGTCAATTACCATTTAAGTGCTTTTCATGTAATAAGATTGGTCACTTTGCATCTAAGTGTCCTACTAGAGCTAGAAAGTTCAAAAAAGATTTCAAGCCTAAGTATTCTAAGGAATGCTACTATGCTGGAGATGGAGTTATAGATGAAGAATCTGGTGAAGAATAAATTGGATTCATTTCTATTGTAGATAAAATGAATAACAAGACAGTACATGTAGACAAGAAAGAGAATCATGATCTAGCATTGATTTCACAAGCTGACATAAGGACAGACTGGATTATAGATGGTGGTTGTTCACATCACATGACAAGTGATAAAGGTGGGTTTGTTCATTTGGACAAATACAATGGAGGTATGGTCAGATTTGGAGATAACACTCCTAAACCAATAGTTGGTAGAGGAGCCATCACTTTGGATGGAAAGAATAGAACTGACGATGTTCTTTATGTTGATGGTTTGAAACATAACCTTCTCAGTGTTGGTCAGTTACTTGGAAAAGGCTATCAATTGGAGTTCAAAGATGACAAATGCATCATTAACAACAAGGATGGTGTTATGATTACATCAGGCTGAAAGACAAGAGGTAATATGTTTCAACTCAATTTAGAAGAAAGTTGTTTTGTTGCTAAAGTTGATGACAGTTGGTTGTGGCATAAGAGACTATGTCATATCAATTTTGATAACATAGTAAAAATAAGCAATGTTAAAGTAGTAAGAGATCTACCTAGCATA
Source organism: Chamaecyparis obtusa (assembly GCA_027943335.1). Classification (NCBI taxonomy): domain Eukaryota; kingdom Viridiplantae; phylum Streptophyta; class Pinopsida; order Cupressales; family Cupressaceae; genus Chamaecyparis; species Chamaecyparis obtusa. Next base: position 837,151 of record BSBK01001993.1, read on the forward strand.
GAAAAGATAGTTGATACTATATGCAGGGAATGTGTGATGGGGAAGCATGTGAGAAATTCATTCAGGAGCAAGCAGAATTTAGTAGAGAACAAGTTGGATCTGATTCATACAGATCTATGTGGTCCAACTCAAACAAGATCATACTATGGTGAAAGGTATTTTATTTTGTTTGTTGATGATTATACTAGGATGATGTGGGTTGCATTCTTAAAAGATAAGTCAGAAGCATTTGAGAAGTTCAAGATATTCAAAGCTAAGGTTGAGAATGAATCTGGACTAAAGATAAAGTGTTTAAGATCGAATAGAGGAGGAGAATTCACCTCTGATAGATTCTATGAGTACTATGAAGAACATGGCATAAAGAGATAGTTAAGTGCACCTAGAACCCCTCAATAGAATGGAATTGCAGAGAGAAGGAATAGGATCATTCTTGATACAACGCGCACCATTATGATAGAAGGAAAAGATACACACACCTATTGGAGAGATGCGGTCAATACATCAGTCTATACCATTAATAGAATTCAATTGAGGCCAAGCACTGACAAAACACCTTATGAGCTATGGTTTGGTAATGTTCCCATAGTAAAATACTTTAGAATCTTTGGAAGCAAGTGTTACATCAAGAGGGATGAAGCAGTAGGCAAGTTTGATGCAAGAAGTGGTGAAGGTATTTTTCTTGGTTACTCTACTAAAAGTAAAGCTTATAGATGTTTCAATTTAAGATTGAAAAAGATCATTGAAATTTCTCGTGTAAAGATTGATGAAAAGTTTATGATCAAGAAAGATATCATGATTACTCACCCATGATTGAATAAGAACCTAGACCCTCTACTAGTGAGACAGTTATTGAAGAAATGTTTGACAGTATTGATGTGTTATTCAATGACCCTAAGACAAGTGAGGAAAATACTCTGAAGGCTAATGAATCAACATCACCTAAAGTTCACAAATTTTACATCAAGAAATCATTCCAAGGTAGACATCATTGGAGATCAAAGCGGCAAAGTCTTAACAAGATCACAAGAAAAGAACTCAGCTAGCAATGAAGCAATATGTTTACTATCTCAGATTGAACCTTTAAGTGTTGAAGATGCATGTAATAATTTAGATTGGCATGATTCTATGAAATAAGAACTTGATCAGATTGTTAAGAATGACACTTCGAAACTGGTCCCTAGACCTAGTGATAAAAATGTAATTGGAACAAAGTGGATATTCAGAAACAAGATGAATGAAGATGGTACAGTAGTAAGAAACAAAGCAAGATTAGTATGTAAAGGATATGCACAAAGAGAAGGCATTGATTATTCAGACACATTTGCACCTATGAGTAGATTAGAAGCTATTAAGTTGTTTCTAGCTTATATAACAGTTAAAAACTTCAAAGTTTATTAGATGGATGTCAATTTAGCATTCTTGAATGGAGACTTAAAAGAAGAAGTATACATTGAGAAGCCTAAAGGATTCACCTTATCAGACAAACCTGATATGGTATGCAGATTGAAGAAAGCCCTCTATGGACTTAAGAAAGCCCCTAGAGCATGGTATGAGAGACTAGATGGATACTTAAACAAATATTTTATTCAAGAAAGGAGCAATAGATTGTAATCTATTCATTAGATAGACATCTGAAGGTTTACTTGTAGCTATATTTGTTGATGACATTATCTTTGGAGGTAATGACAAACCCAGTGTTGAATTTTCCAAAGAAATGTAGAATGAGTTTGAGATGAGTATGATTGGTCCTATCAAGTACTTTTTGAGATAAATGTACAGCAGACAGAAAAAGGAATTTTTATTAATCAAAGTATGTGAAAGAGATACTAAAGAAATTCAAGATGGATGATTGCAAGCTAGTAGGAACTCCTATGATCACTAGATGCAAGCTTACAAAAGAAGATGACTCACTAGCAATAGATATAACATTGTATAAGTCTATGATTGGTAAACTCATATATCTTACTCAGACTAGACCTGATATTTCCAATGCAGTTGGCATAGTTGGAAGATTTGTAGCAAAGCCTAAACAAAGTCACCTCATGGTAGTAAAGAGACTATTCAAATACTTGCAGGGCACTATAGATTATGGTCTATGGTATCCTAATTTAGAAAATGTTGAGCTTCATGTGTACACTTATGCAGATTGGGCTGGATGTGTTGATGACAGTGTTATACACTAAGTTTGCACCCTTGGATCAAGCTCTCTTGGTCTTGATAACCTAATATAACATGGGAATCATCTCCAGGTTGTGGGACCTATGCTAATTGGGATGAGACCTCTAGGTTATACTAGGTTATCAAGACCAAGAAAGCTTGATCCAAGGGTGCAAATTTAGTGTATAACATTTCTGTCATGTCCGGTGGGACTAGAAAGAAGTTCATCTTTAAAGATTATGCTATCTCTGATATACTGATTTCATAATAAAGACTTTTAGAAGTTTTTCTATCAAGTATATCTAGTGACTCCACTAATTTCATAGATTCAAGCTAACCTTGCTCAAAGTTTATGAGAAAGATTGAGACTAGGAGCTCAAAGCCCACTAAATTTTTGGAGTTTCCCTTAAAAAGAAGCTACAAAGGTAGATCAACCCAGAGAACATCCCCTGCAAGGAGAGTATAGTCTACACCACTAGATACTTTAGAAAGGAGACCTTTATCCTTTCATCTTAGAAGAAGAGGAAGGTCTCTAACTAGAGATCTAGAGGAAGATTCAGATCCAGCATCAAATAAAACTTACATAGTTGCTACTTAGCAAATTTCAGCTCCTATAATGGCTAGGCAGTTTGCCTTTGCACCCTTCAACCAAGGGAGTCTGTTGATTTTTGCCAAACATCATGATGTGCCCTTGGTGGCACTAAAGAGTCTACCTGATTTCACAGGTGAAGGGAAAACTATAGCTTTTGAACACATTAGAGATGTGACCACTATCTACAGCATACATAATATAACTCAAGAAGATGTGGCCACTAAGTTATTGGCAACCTCCCTCAAAGGTAAGGCTCTTGAATGGTTTAGAACTTTAGCTATTAGTTCCATTAATTCATGGGATGGATTAGGGGATGCATTGAGTAAACACTTTGAAGATAAATCAAACAACCTATCATTGGTTGAGTAGTTGACAACCATTAAAAGAGACCCTCAAGAACAAATGGCAGATTATAACAATAGATTCCTCAAGACATGGAATAGAATTCCAGTCTTGGTGAGGCCATCAGCTAATCATGCTTTCTTATACTTCTTGAAAAGTTTGAATAGTCAGATCTCTATCATGATCCAATCTATGGGAGGTACCTCTCTACCCCAAGCTTTTGACATAATTGTAAGGGCTGAAAATTGTTTGATCTAGGCAGGCATGATAGCAAGAAGGCCACCCATGCCCATCTTTCCTAGCCTTCAGCCCATTGCACCTCTACAAGTACCTCCATTTACCCCTATTCCCACCATATTAGCACCTCAGGCTAGTGCTAGTGGTGAGGAGTTAAAGGCAAGTTTCTCTCAGGAACTGCAAGAAATGAGGAATAGTTAGCAAAGTAGTCAGCAAGAAATGACAAATTTGTTGCAGACTTTAACTAAAGAGGTTACAAACCTAAAGAAGCAAGGGAAAGGAATCAGACCCCCCTGTTAGCCACAAGGCTAAGGTCCTAATCAACAATATTAGAATCAAGGATAGCCTTATCAGAAAAATAGGCCACCATACCAAGGAGGATATCAAGGACAAAAGCACAATTTTAATCAAAGACCTTTCCAACCATACAACCTTGCACCTCTTAATTCTACAAACCTAGTTAGGGACATGGTTCCTAGTCAAAATAATATGGCCTTGGACAATGAATGGTGTTTCCCTTGTAATCAACCTCACAATCAAGCTACATGTTCAAATGGATGGATGAACCAAGCTCTAATGGTTCAAAATGCCTCACAGACTCAATCAGAGGCCTCTTCTAGTGGATCAATTCCTCAGCAAGAAGCACATGATATTGAGACTACTCTTTTCAATTAGGAGCAACAAGATTTCAATGGAGTCAATGGTGAATCTTCCATTGCTGCCAACACAAGGTCAAAGAGAAGAACCCAAGACATGGAGTGAGCAAATTCTGGGATTAAAGCTACTACATCTGCAAAACCACTGTAGCAGGCTACTCCCATCATATTTAAGAAGGCTCTTGTCATTACAAGCAAAGAAGGCCAACTTCCCAAAGAAGTGGAACCTATCATGGTAAAAGCACAATAAAGAGTACATACTGTGACACCTTTCAACATTGTAGAAAACATGAAGAAGGTGAATGTTACCATGTCTATGTGGGACTCTTTGGCTATTCCAGGACAACCTAAGATTTTGAAGAAAGCCATGACTGAAGTAACAACTCCTTAGCCTATAAAAGAGACCCTGAAGCCAGTGTTGGTCAACACTGATCAAGAAAAGGAGGCTCCAAGTAGCAGCCCCAAAACAAATACCATGCAAGGTAGGAACTTAAAACCACCTCCCTTTATGTATCTTCAATTATTGGAAAATCCTTACTACATAGCTGTATGGTAGATAGTGGAGCTACTAGTACTATAATGCCAAAATAGGTAGCTGACCAATTAGGAATTAAATATGAATCCCTACAAAAGAGAGTTACACAACTTGATGGATCCTCAGTTAACACTATAGGTGTAGCCAAGGATACCAGTCTAATCCTTCATGCAAGTTCTAATTTCTCCATCCTACTTGATATATATATCATAGATCTCCCTGCTTTATTTGCCATATGTTTTTCAAGGGAGTTTACAGCCAAGATAGGAGGCTACCTCTCTTCTGACTGGTCTCATAGGCTCTTCCACATAAGATATGGTACCAAGGTCACCATCAAATCTGAATCATTGGCAGCTCACCATATAGAACCATAAATGTCCAATGCCATCAATACAAACTGCCTTGCACTTGATAGCAATGACTTCCCAATTATTAGAGAAGCAAACACTAAGATAGAAAATATCCCTGATATTTTACTTGATGAACTAGAATAAAAAAGGCTTCAGAAGCCCAAAAAAATGTTATTTGGGATACTGGTTTGGGAAGCTACTTGATACAAGAAAGTGAATCCATAGAGCCAAACCTTCTCAAAGAGGACATTGATTCATAGGATCAGAGCAACTAGGTTTGGGAATTATTTTTTGATGGAGATAGAAGTAGACATGGTTCTGGTGGTGGTGCCATGCTAGTATCCCCAAAAGGAGAAAGATACTATACAATTTTCAGATTTAGTTTCTCTTGTACTAGCAACACTACAGAGTATGAAAGCCTAGTGAATGGACTGGAGTGGGCTAGAAGGAGAGGGCTCAAAGCCTTAAAAGTTTATGGTGATAGTGAGTTAGTAGTCAGCCAAGTGAGAGGGATAAGTGCAACCAAAAATGACACCATGAAAGCATATAAACATAGAGTTTCAGATACAATTGAAGACTTTTGTGCTTTCAATATTGTTGACATCCCTAGGAAGCTAAATCAAAATGCAGATAGGTTAGCTACTGTTGGATCTCAGTATGACATTCCTAATAGTATTTCAAAGGAAGAAACCCAACAACATATCAAAGTAATTGTCAGACCTTCTATCCCTGATAACAATTTCAATTGGCAAGTGTTTGACAATGATGAGCAAATTTTGCAATTCTTGTTTGAAGAAGATATTTTCTCAAAACATAATCAAGATAGATTATTGTAGAACTATGGTGACCAAGTGATACAACTTAGATCTAAGAAGATGCCTAGAGGTTTTGTCACCTTAGAAGTTGTCTTCAACAAGGATGATCAAGTTAAGAAGAACAAAGATGGCCTGGTAGTTCAACAAGAACATTGTGTTGAATTAGAGTTGGAACCAGGTAAAAGCTTACAATTTGGAAAAGTAAATACTCATTTGGAAAGATGGGCTTACACCAAATTATTCAAAGAGTTTAGTGATGTATTTACATGGAAATATGAAGACCTTAAAGGTTTTAATCCAGACCTTGCTCAGCACACTATCGAACTAGAGCCTAATGCCAAGGCAGTAAGGAAAAAACAAAGGCTTGTTAATCCCAAGCTTGAGCCACTTATGCATAGAGAAGTGCTCAAGTTAATAGAAAGTGGTATCATCTACCCCATTAAACATACCAGTTGGGTTTCCAGCCTTGTTCCTGTAAGGAAGAAGAATGGGGAGTTGAGGTTATGTGTTGACTTCAGGGATCTCAATAGAGCCTCTTTAAAAGATCACCATCCATTACCCTCTATGGAACAAATCTTACAATGTGTCTTTGGATCTGAGAGATTTTCATTATTGGATGGCTATTCAGGATACAATCAGATCCTAGTTAATGAAAGGGAACAATACAAGACTACATTTACAACCAAATGGTGAACCATGGCTTATCAAAAGATGCCTTTTGATTTGTCAAATGCAGGTGCTACTTTTCAAAAGGCAATGGATATGACCTTTAAAAGCCTCATGTACAAGTTTGTACTAGTCTACTTAGATGACATAACTATTTATTCCAAACATGTAGTAGATCATATCAAACATTTGAGGAAGATTTTTGAAAGATGTAGAGAGTTTGTGATATCTCTTAATCCCAAGAAATGTGTGTTTATAGTTCATGAGGGGAAATTGTTAGGATACATAGTGTCCAAGGAAGGAATCAAAGTAGACCCTAAAAGAGTTGCAGCTATCTTAGAGCTACCCTTGCCACATCATAAGAAAATCCTTCAATCTTTCATAGGAAGGATTAAATTTGTTAGGCATTTCTTGCCTAATATTTTAGATTTACTAAAGCCTTTGACAGTTATGTTAAAGAAGAGTTCATCCTTCAACTGGACTAAAGAAAGGAAATCCAATTTCCAAGCTATTAAAGAAGCCTTGATAGAAACTCCTGCGCTATTAAACCCAAATTTCAGTAAGGATTTTATCCTTTATACTTATGGAGGTCATGATGCTATATCTGCTATGTTGACTCAAGAAATTTCAGATGGATTGGACCAGCCTATTGCTTTCTTCCGCAAAGGTTTAGAAGAGTATGAAAAAAGATAATCTTTTCTCAAAAAACATGTACTTGTGGTAAAAAGCCTTAAAATTTTTAGATATTTATTGACCCATAACAAGGTACACTTGAAAGTTACTCATCCAAGTGTCAAAGAATTTTTGCTTTCCAAAGACCTAAATGAGAAAAGACCTGGTTGGATTACCAAAGTGATGGAATATGACATTGATGTCCAAACCACCAAGCTGGTTAAAGGAAGAGGTATTTGTGAGCATTTTGAAGAGGATGAAAGTTCAAAGATATCAGAGAAAATAGATGCATCTCTGGTTGTGCATTTTATAGAAGAACATGCCAAGGTAGCAGGTTGGTTGCCTAACATGATTCATTACTTGAAGACAATACAATGTCCTACAGACCTAGATTTAGCAAAAAGAAGATATTATAGATTACAATCTGTTCCCTTTGTGTTGATAGATGAAATTCTATTCAGAAAGGATCACAATGGTGCCCTTTTGAGATGTATTGATTCAAAAAAGATAGTTGTTGTCCTATTTAAATTTCATGATGGACCTTCTGGAGGTCATTTTAATCCTAGGACTATTGCTTTTAAAATCATGAGGGCCAAATACTATTGCCCATCTATTTTCAAGGATAGTCATGATTATGTGAGAAAATGCATCAAATGTGCCATGTTTGAAAGAAAAGAAAGACTTTTAGCTCTACCCCTTCAGCCAATCAGAACATAACAACCTTTCATGAGATGGGGCATATACTTTATTGGCATGATTAATCCTCCATCTAGTGCAGGCCACAAGTGGATAATCACTGCAACAGATTATTTCACTACGTGGACAGAGGCAATTGCCTTGAAAGAATCAAATGAGAGTGTTGTCTTAAGTTTTTATGATGATAAATTCATAGATTCGGCACTCCAGACTCCATAATATCAGATAATGCTTTGGCATTCACATGCCTTAAAGTATCAGAATGGGCAATCAGAAATGGCATTTATCTGAATACAAGTTCAAATTATTACCCTCAGGACAATGGTTTTGTAGAATCAACTAATAAGAACTTGATTAGGATAATCAAGAAGACTCTGCAGGATAACCAAAGGGATTGGCATACTAAATTGAAATCTGCCTTATGGTTGGACAGGATTACCCCAAAGAAGATCATTGCGAATTCTCCTTATGTGTTAGTATATAGCAGAGAAGCTAAGTTGTCCATTTTGACTGAATTGCCAACCTTGGACTTAGCTATTCAATATGTCATGTTTGAAGAAGGAGATCCCTTACAAATTAGATATGCTCAGTTGATGGAGTTAGAAGAACTCAAAGATAAATCCATGAAAGATATGGAGTTCCATCAGATACAAACAAATAAAAGTTTTGGTAAAAGGACCAGGGTGAGGAGCTTCAAATTTGGAGATGTAGTTCTCAAATGGGATGAATTCAGATCAAAACCTGGCAGATATACAAAGTTTGATTCCTTTTGGGGAGTTCCGTTCATCATCATTGAGTGCAAGGGGCCTAATTCTTTTCAGCTATCAACCCTTAGAGGAGATGTCTTGCCTATATCAGTTAATGGATTCCATTTGAAGCCTTGTTTTGAGGTTAATCCTTCCTTGTAAATACCTATAATTATGTTTCCCTACTTTTATGTCCCTGCTTTCTAGGTTAGTTTTTCCTACTTTTCAAGAAGTGATTGTGCACATTTTTGTTCCTCCCAGTTCCAGGTCGATCTCTCTATCAGGAATTTTTTGTGTTCAAAAGATGACTCCATGCCCAATGAATTGCATCTAAGGCCACTGATCTAATGTCTAACAGGATGACATCTAATAGAAATCACCAAAATGTTACCCAAATTTCCTATTCCATACAATTTTGGCCACAGGCTGGGCTCCATCCAGAGGTCTTCATTTTTAAATCTTGTTGAACACCCTGAGAAATTTTCATAGGCCTGCAACCTTTTCCTCTGGTCTTTGCAAATTGATTCAAGCTCTCTAGTCTGATAAGCCTTTTAATTTAAAAATGTGACCGTTAGAGGGCAAAAAACCCTAAAAAACCCTATGGCTTTTTCTTTTTTGCCGTTACCTTTTTTGGCCACTTAAGTCTTTATTTCCCATGTGCATTTTTCATCTAAGACTAGTTGCAAGATCTCTAAAGCTTGAAAGAATATTCCTTTTATTTTCCCAATCTCATGACTTCCTTTTATCTCTTAATCTCCTGATCATATGGAATATTCCATTTCCATTTGGTGACTCAGCGGTTTCTCTTTAGTCAGGCAATCTCTCAATGAAACCCAAGGTCAGCAATTCTTCCAGAGATCTGGCGAATAAGTGGTTTTCCTTACTACAGTTATGACTTGTGTCAATGCTAGGTTAATATTTTCCTTCAGTCAAGAAGTCGCAAGAGTTAACTATGGTCAGTCAAAAGTTCATGAGACTTTGAGATTCACTCAGTTGGGAGGTCACCAGATTTGATCATGGTCAAGAGGTGGTCCACTTAGGGTAAAGTGCAATGCAATGATAATGTGCCATGTGTCCAGTGGGCTTAGATGCAGAAAGGGTTGGTCACCAAGTCTCTGGATCTAACCAAAGTTTATGTCGGGTCTTTATTTTTCTTCATTTATGAGGTCTCATAAAGGAAATGAGTTAAGTTAATTCATCTAGTGACTTGGAGACTTGTGGTTTAGTCGCATGGTCTCCTAACAAACCCAGGGTCAAATTTTTCATCCAATGATTTGGAGATTTAAGAGAAAAGGTAACTCAAGGTCAATGCACAATTAGTTCAGACAACAAGGTAGGATGATAGATAATAACAAATCATAATGTGCCACATGTCTCTAGCGGACCCAGGCTTCATGGCTCAGTCTCTTAGTCGCGTGAAGCAGACTGAATATTCCAAACCATTCAATGACAATGATATTTTCCTTAGTCGAGTGATCTCGTAGCACAAAAGGAATATTCCAAATGATTAGGTGAGTTGTAGATCAAAGGCATAGTCACATGATCACTTGATTAAAAGCAGAGGTTAAAGCTGGGTTAGATTTCCTTCAGTCAGGGAGTCTCATGATCAAACCCAGGGTTAGCAAAAGTTCACGAGACTTAAAATTTTATACAGTCACCTAATCTCCAGGTCTCCTATGGTTAAGATAAGGTGGGCTAATTTTAGAGTAGTCAGCAATTGTCAAAGTTGATGAAGCAGTCGAAAGAAAATGAAAGAGTGACACATGGTGAGGTGGGCCCAAGGTTTGATAGCTCAGTCACGTGATCTTGTAATGTAGAGTGAATATTCTATATAGTTTCGAGATCACAAGACTTACACAGTCAGGAGGTCTCAGTGAGAAATGGCATATTCTTTCCTAGATAAGAGATTTAGGACCGCCATCAGATTACAATAATATCAACACTTGTCAGGTGATTTCTCAATGAAGGGAGAATATTCTTTCTATCCAGCAATTATGAGATTATCTTCAGTCAGACAACCTCCTAATGAGAAGGAATATTCTGAAGACTTTGGGAGACTAAGTGACTATCATCAGATCAAAGTAAGATCAACACTTGGCATGTGATCACATGATAAAAGGTGAGTTAAGTAAAGGGTTCAGAGATTCAGCGATGGCCACAGGATGGATATGAGATCAATGGTCAATTTTTAGTCTCTAGATGTAACCCAGAGTAAAGAAAGTTTTCAATGACTTGGAGATTGCTTTAGTCATGTGTTCTTAGGGTTTAACCCCAGTTAAGAAAAGGATTATGAGGTTCAGTGAAGTCTATTGTCGCTTGATCTCCAGATATGCCTGGGTTAAATTAAAGGTTGACGTCATGTCAGAACCCAACGGTTATGTTTCACATTCACTGATCCAGTGACTGTGTGTTATCATAATCTCTTGATCTTGGTGGTTATGTTCCAAACATTCAAAGATTCAGTGACACAGTTATCTCTTAATCTTGTAATGCAGCGGCTAAGTTATAAAAGATCAAGCGACTCGGTGAGGACCGTAAGATGAAAGAAAGATCAACGGCTGTCACGCGATCTCTAGACATAACTCAAGGTTAGGATTTTATTTGGTGACCTCATGAATACAGTGTTCATGTGATCTCTAGATTTGATTGAGGTTAAGAAAATTGTTCAGTGACTGGAAGAAAGCCTTAGTCATGTACTCGCCAGATGACTAAGGGTTAAGGGAAGCTTGCCGAGGAAAGTGGGTCTACTAGTCATTGTGCTGAGGTGCTTGATTTTCATTGGTTGCCAAAGTGGTGACGTGGTTGGTGAATTCTTAGGGCCTTGTAACTATTGTGCAGAATGATTTGGGTTGTTTGATTTTTTGGTAAATGATGATATCGACGGCCATGTTTTAAACTAAAACCTGCTAGTCATTGTTTTCAAATTTAAATATATTTCTGCAGGGTTTCATGTCAGCTTGTTGCAGCTGGCCATATGCGATAAAGTGGGTAGCTTGGGATTGATTTTTATAGGACAGTTGCAGGTTTTGAAGATGATGAAGAATATCTGGGTGGCTGTCCTAGCTTGATCTTGCTTCCTGGGGAGCCATGTCGATTTAAATGCAGTTGATGTTGCTTGGCATAGGTGGATAGATTTTTTGGATGATAGACAATTCCGTGTCCCGATTCATGAAGGATTTGATAGAGGTAGATGGATCAATCGACCTTCTCAGAGGTAGTTATGGTGAGTCTGAGTTGCAAAGAGGTAGATGGATCAAAGCAGCTTGTCTGCAGGAAGATATAGTAATGAAATGGACACGCAGATACATATCTAATCAATTAGGATATTTTCATGGGCATTTATGATCAAAAGTGATAAAATTAGGGTTTTCTATTATTCTATGAAAAATCTATGTAACCTTAATTGATTTTTTGCTCCTACCTATTTGTAATAGAGATGTATATATTAGTTGTTTGGAGCTTTTAGAAAAGAGTTTACAATAAAAAAGAGAGGTTTTCTTTCTTAGGAGTTATCCAAGGCATTCTTTCTTCCCTCTGGCTTCTGCAATTTGTAACCTTTCATTGGGGTTTAGATATTGCAAAGGTATTTTGTGACATTCTTTCTATCCCTATGCTTTCTTGTCTAAATTTTCTCTTAATGGATTAAGTATATGTATGTTTTTAGTAATATCTTAGGGTTCTTGATCCCTCTTTCTTTCTGCAATTCATGTGTATTCCTATGGATGATTTGATTTGAATAATCTTGTGGGTATACTTTAACCCCCTGACAATCTATCTCATTCCTATACCTAGTTACAAAGGTGAATGTTTGTTTGTAGGTTATAGATTGTGTCTAAATTCTTAGGAATGCTATTGTTTGTGAAATTCTCTCTTTCCCTGAATAGCCTCTTTCTATTGTAGACCCTTCTATGAAATATTGATGCAAACCTATTCAGTGAGTTGTGATCTCCTAGACCTAAGCTCATGCACTGATTTCATCCTCTATACTGTAATTCATATCATCTTTTCAGTGTATCACCTAGTAGGATAGTTTTCTTTCAGTCGTTTCCCTTTCATGCATTCCTCCTATCCCTTTTCCCTCAAGAATTTACTTTCCTCTCAAGAAGAAAATTAAGGTGATTATCCAAGGGGAACCAGCCTAAAACTTGGAGGTCTCATCTCAGTTAGCATAGGTCCCACAACCTAGAGATGATTCCCATGTTATACTAGGTTATCAAGACCGAGAGAGCTTGATCCAAGGGTGCAAACTTAGTGTATAACAAATAGAAGAGTACTTCAGGTGGAGCAATGTTTCTTGGTGATAGACTTGTCACCTAGAGAAGTAAGAAAAAAAATTATATTTCTCAGTCAATAGCAGAAGTGGAGTATGTTGCAGTAGCCTTGAATTGTTCTCCAATTGTTTAGATCAAACAGATGATAAAGAATTTTGGAATTCAGATTGATTATCCTATTATTATTCACTATGATAACACTAGCACTATCAATATGTCAAAGAACCCTATGATGCATGCAAAGACAAAGCACATTGAGATCAAGTATCACTTCCTAAGAGAGAAAGTGGCAAAGAAAGAAGTCAAGTTGGACTATGTGAGTACTAAAGAACAATTGGAAGATATATTCACAAAGCCCTTGCCTAGGATAATTTTGAGTACCTCAGGGAGAAGTTGGGAGTCATTCCCTTCCCTATTTCTATTTAGAAGAAGAAAAGACATCAGTCCTTAGGGACTGGTGGAAGGTTGACTACTCTACCTCAAGAGTAGTATCAGTGCTTAAAATGAATGGTGCCCTTTGCCATTGATGTCAAAGGGGGAGTATATATAGAGTCATGAAAAATAGAAGTAAAAAGAAGAGTAATATACAAAGGGGGAGCAACATTCAGTTATGACAGTAGTATAGTTGAGGAAATGGAGAATGTTATAAAATAAATATTCATTTAGGTTGATGGTGGTTTTTCATTCCACATGTTGCCATCAATGCCAAAGGGGGAGATTGTTGGAGATTTTCCAGCAGGCCAGTGCTGACTATATGTTTGTCATTGATGAAAAGATATGGAAAGTAGCATGTGTGGAAGTCTTATATAGTAAATCCTTCTATATGTTTAGCATGGACATGATATCAGCATGATATAATGGGCATAGAGGTTAATTTTTAGTACAGACAGTTGTATTGCAGTTGGTGTTAGCAGTGTTCCTGACAGAGTAACAAATAGTGTTCTATGTATGGTTGTCTGTACAATTATCATTGAGCCTTGTGCACTTGGATATTTGTTGAAGACATGTTAGTGATGTTTTAGTTATGGATGTATAGTCTGATAATGAATGCAAGTGAAGTTATGCAGTCATTATTCTCCAGTAATAGTTTCCTGTGTTTGTTCAAAAGAGTCGATAGAGATTTTATTGGTTCTTGAGTTGTGCCTATCTTGAGGGTATGTGCCCTTGGATTTAAGATTGGAGAAGTGTTATTGATGTTTAGTTAAGAGAGTATGATTTAATTTAGCTTATAGAGAAAGATCCAGTTGTTTTTGTAGAGCTAACAGTGTGTAGCATGCATCTACAATTATTTTATTAGACAAGTCCCAGAATGAGTTGCATGCATAATGGAGCTGACAGAATGTTTGTTGGAGTTTATTATGGTTTCTCTAATATGATTTCAAGATGTTTCTAATAGGTTGACTTGATTATATCATTTGGAGGAAAGATATTTATAGGCAATCATTTGTGATTGTTGAAGTGTGGTTCATAGTTGTTTGAGCAGTGAGCTCTCGGACAGTGCATCCTCTCCCCTAAAAAGGACAATTGTAAAAGACTCCTAATAGGGTTTGACCCTTGACCAAGTCTACTATACTTAATATATTGTAAAGCTACTCCTAACAGGGTAAAGAATCTTCTTACAAGGATCATTATACACTAGTACAGAATATTAGTGGGTATCAAGTCCCACCGGGGTTTATACCTATTTGGGTTTCCCCGTAACCAAAATATTGATGTTGTGTTCTTGTGTTCTTGTGTTCTTTCATTGTGTTTATGATTTATCTTTAAGTATACTTAATTGGATAAAGAATTGAATCTTGTAGACAACTGATTCACCCCCCCCCCCCCCCCTCTCAGTTATCTCTTGGGACTATTCCTAACAATATCATCTAAAGTGATATAGGTCGTTGGATTCCCACAATAGTGTTGGACTTCCCCAAATCATGCAAACAATGAATGAACTTCTTTCTGCAATCTATCCTAGCTTCATGAGCTACTAAACAATCCATTCCTAAGACAACTCCATATGATCCAACAAGAAGAACTCGAAGATCAACATTGGTAGAGAAAGGTCCTAATCCCAAGTTGCAACCTTGAACACATAAATCTATGGTCATTTTAGCCCTTGAGGCTAGCTCTACCTGTCACTCAACCCCTTTCCCTACTACTACTAGCGTGTACTTTTCTATCAAAGAGGAAGATATGAAGGAGTCAATTGCTCCTAAGTCAAAGAGAATAGAAATAGTTTTACCCTCTAATGAACCTGAAGTCTCTATGATAGTGTTCTGGTGATTGTCTTGTTTATTCTCTATTGCAGTGAGCACCTTGTGAGATTGACCGACATCCCCCACAATTGGTTCTAAAACTGGTTGATTTTTATTAGTGAGATTTATGTGCATAGGGAAATAAAACGTAATATGTCCTTGATGTCGACAAGAATAACACCCAGTGTTTCATCCAAAGCTCTTTGTAGAAGGAGCACTAGATTTTTGATAAACTCCTGTATTGAAATTTTGAGAAGTTTAGGATTGTGGAGGAGGAAACCTTTGTTGTGCTCAAAAAATGTTACGGTTCTAAGGTTGCTAAAACCTTCAATTACCTTGGTTACTATTCTGAAATTTATTTTTAGGAAAGTTTTGTCCACCTTTGAAAGAGGATTGTTGGTTCTTGGACTTGGAATGTCCTTGATCAAAATTTCCCTTAGAACTTGATCCAGTGTTGAAATTTTGGCCACTAGAATAGCCACCTTTTTCTTTGACCTTTCTTTCGACTAGGTATGCCTTAGTGATGGCATCTCAAAGATTAGACATGAACCGATCCTTTCTAAGAAAAATTCTCATGAAACAGTGTTGATGGTGACTTGAAGTTTTTCTTCTTCCATATGCCACCATGTAGATTCAAAGTTCCTCAAATTCATAATATCGCATATGGCCTTGACATTGCTACTAAAAGGGTGCATAGAGAAACACCTCTCAAGGTCAAACAACTAGGTTTCTATAGTAGATCCCCCTTCATTTCCATAAAAAAAAGGGTACCTTGACTTTGGGAAAGTCCCTCATGTGATCGGTATCCCTGTCCTCAGATTCTTTCATTATTTTCCTTCTCCTAGGGATCCTATCTCTTTCTATGTCTTGGTTTTGAGCTTGGTTTTTGTAGTGTCAGAAAATGAAAGCACTTCCATTTAGGACTAGTTTATCCCTCTGAGTAAGTGGTTTGGGGTCATGTCAAATGCCTTGCATGGGTCTTTGACTTAGATCTAGCTTTTTCCCATGTTCTACCTTATTTTCTACTTCTTTTTTGCATAATTCTAGCATCCAGAATTGTAACTCTAAGATTCTTGACCTCGGGGTCAAGGTTGACCTTTTAGGTCAAGGTTGACCTTTTAAATCAAGGTCAACCTCAACCCTAACCTAGGTCAAGGTTGACCTTGACCCTGATATAGGTCAAGGTCGACCTCAACCTTGACCCAAGGTCCAAATTTCAAAATCCCAAAGTTTCTGGATGTCAGGTTTCAGAAAGATTTATTTCCCGCTTTTGGGTCTGCTGTTTCAGGCTTCAGAATGGTAAACTCTTAAATTATATTTAATTTAGGTCCATTTCTAGGGGTTAAGATTTAAATAGGAATTTAATTCTCCTATGTTGGCCTCTCTATAAGTTTGTGCCCTAGACTAGTATAAAAGGAAGCCTTCTCCTCTCATTTCCATCATCTTTCATATCTCCTTTTGCAATCAAGCATCCATGATCTTTCATATTTCTCAAGAACTCCAGTAAGTTAAATCAAGAAAGAAAGAAGTAGAAGGAAATTATTCAAGCATTCATTTATCTTCAAGCATTCAAGCATTCAAGATCCAATTCATCAAGGAGATCCATTGGTAGCCATTGAAGGATTCAATCTCTATGGGCCCTCTTGTTAAATATTTCTTCATCCACATCCATTCAAGCTTCTTCCTATTCAAAGATCCATTCAAGATTGGGGTTGAAGATCTAAAGACAATTGATTTGAGACATCCTACAATTCTACATTCATTTGGAGCATCCATACTTGTGGATTCAAGTATTCAAATCCTCCACAAGGGTTTCAACATAGGTTAGGTGAATTGTTTCATTTACTTTGTTTATTACAGCAATTTTAATTCAATTTCAAGGTTAATTCCTAAATTGGGGTTTGACCAAAGAAAACCCCTCCCCCGCAACAAACAATACCATTTTTCTTGCAAGAATAGATACAAAATAGAGAATTACAGTGCAAATATTGACACCCTTTTTGGAAAACTTTTAGGAAAGGCGAATAGAATTTTCGTCAGAGAAGCGTAGGTCAAGGTCGACATAAAGGGGTCAAGGTCAACCTTTCTACCTAGGTCAAGGTTGACCTTTTTCAAAAAAGAAAAAGGTTCTGGGTTTTCTCTGTGTCTGTGTTTCTAGGCTAGATCAGGTTGCATAATTTCCTAAAACTGAGTATAGACACCAGAAAATAACATTTTCCAGATCTGTCATATTTTGAGGTTAGTATTTTTCTTCAATTCAATTAATATTTCAATACTTCTTTCCATAATAGAATATAAGGTTTTCTTCTTTCTTCATATTCTCCATTGATTGATTCATTTATGCATTGACCATCTTCTTATGGTTAATCAATTTGGATCTTTCCTTTGGGAATTTGGGGTTAAGAGGAATATCTTACCTTCCCCAATCCTATATATCATACATACAATTACATCTTGATAATCCATTTTCCTATATTACATTTTGGTGAACCCGCGATAGATAACTCTTTCTTTTATGGTGTTAGATCTTGCATGTATTAGCCTTCTTTTATATGTTTGTATTTACATTTCTTATAAAGAAAAAATACAAAAACATTTATTTGTTCATGCTTTGTATTTTCCTAGTTTAGTTCATTTGTATTGCATTAGTATATGAGATTTGCTACCTCTAGTCCTACTTATAATATTCCAGTTAGAAGAAGTCGTAGACTTATGGGTTTCTTTGATCCTGAGTCTTCCTCTCTTCTCCTTAGGATCCTATATGACAATTTGATTATTCATGATTCTAATCCTACTATGGAGCATAACTCTTCTCACTCATCTCATGATGAGGAGGATGCTTTAAGAGTTCCTCCTGAACAAGTCCAAAAAATTTCAACTAAACTTGATAAAATGGGAAATTGGCTTACTTAAGAGAACCATAATCAAGATTTTATTCAAGCTATAGATGCTCTTAAGAAAGTCCTTCATGATAGTGACCAAGGTTTAATCTCTTGCGTGCTATTACTCATCTTGTGCATTCAAATGTTAAACCTTTAGCTCAAGAAGCTCAAGATTTAGGATTTACTCCTCTGGTCACTAGTGTGGAACCTTCTGACATTCCTTTACCTAGCATTCCTACTTATACTCCTCCTTTAGTGACTATGTCAGTTCCCTCTCTTCCTATGAGTGTTCCTCCTTTGTCTCTACCTACTTCAAAACCTTCTTATCATAATGTTTCTTTTACTTATTCCAATCCTCTTCCAACTATGGCTCCAAGTGTTCCCCCAGTTGTGTCTTCCATTCCTATGGTTTCATACACTTTACCTAGTGTTTCTAGTGTGTCTATGCCTCCTATTTCATCTAATGATTCTACAATCATTAGTTTGGCTCAAACTGTGTCCTCTTTACAACAACAACTTGTGTCTTTAACTCAATCCAAGTTTAGCATTCCTACATGTGACATGGGCAATCCTTTATGCCTAGACATTAATCATGCTCTTGTTCCTCAACAAGTCGATATGCCTCATCTTGAGAATTAAAATGGTAAGGGAGACCCTGTTACTTATTTTAAAACATTTCAAATCCTTTGTAGTGACTATGCTCATGACCATAGGATTTTAGCCAAGTTATTTGCTAGAAAATTTTGTGATAAGGCCTTGCCATGGTATTGTTCCTTGCCTCCTTATTCTATTGATTCCTTTCAAAAAATTTCTAATGCCTTTATTCAACAGTTTCAAAATAACATTGGTCCGCAAGTGTCCTTAACTGATTTGATGCATTGTAAAAAAAATACTAAAGAAAAATTGACTGAATTTATTGGTAGATTTAAGCATTTGTATGCTCAGATTTCTTATCTCATTCCTGATATTGATATTTAGCATATGTTTATTTCAAATTTTCAAAAGGATATTGGAGATAAGATTCTTCTTACTGAATTTACCTCTTTTCAATAACTTTGTGCAGTGCTTCATCATTATCAATTACAAGTGAGTCAATTTGAGAGAAACAATCCAATGGCTCCTATCCTAGTTGATAAGAGTGATTTTTCTCCTAATCCAAACAAGTTTCAAAAACCTAACAACTATGTCAAGATAAATAAGCAAGAAAATGTAGTTGCTGATCAAGTTGTTGTTGCATCCAACAATGCCACTTCTGCATCGAGTGTTTTTTGTCTGAATCGTACGTTTACTCCTCTTTCAAAATCTTTGAATTCTATTATGAGTAAATTATTGATTGTTGTATGTGAGAGTTTGTGACCTGCAACACAGCACTTCAATAGGATAATAATATCACTTGTTAGAGAAAATAAGCATGTAATTGAAGAAACTAACAAGTAAAAGCATCCTATTTCTCTCTAGTTAGTGTGAGTATGAAATAAGGGTTAGTAGCTCTTAGATTTGACCCTTAAACAATGAAAATCTACACTAAAATGAGAGATTCAATGCAATATGTATGAAATCAAGATAGATATAAGAAATTCTCCATAATTGAGCATGAAAACATGAATTCTTTACTAAATGACCCAATTGAAAGATTTCTTAATTAGCTAAGGCATGAAAATGATAGCAACAAAGTCTAAAAACAACTATCAAATTCAAAGCATTAGTAATCAAATTCCCAAGTATGAGAGTTCAATAATCAAAGATTATGAAGCCTCAAATTCAAGCATGTAGAAGTCCAAGTATTGAGAAGAAGAAAATAGGCTTTTGAAAATTCTCTTTTATAGAAGATTGAAGGAATTGAACAACAGATGCATCTATGAGGAGTGGTTGAGATGCATCTTGGCTTGATCCTTGATCCATGTTAGAGCCTCTTAATGATTAAGGTGTGTTTTTTGTGTTTGTTTGATTTAAGAGGTATTTATGATTTTCTTTTAATTAATAACTCTAGCCATGCATTTGGTGGGATTGAATTAATTAAATAGGCCTAGAGTTATTTGACTTGATTTTGATTGAAACCTTAGTGATAAATGCTTGATTTAGGATTTTATTGATTTTATTGAATTTTTGGGGTTTATGTTAATGATCCAGAGTCGAATTAACATAATCAAAGTTATATGTCAAATTAAGGGCAAATAGGGCCTTAGGTTCTATTAGCCCGATTTTAGGTGATTACATTTGCCCCTCTTTGAATTGCTTTGTGAACAGCATAGGGATTCAAAGAAAATCTGATTCAAAGCATGATCTAGGAGATTTAGAGAGCAGCGAGAACTACTCTAAACTCAAGTGATTTAGAGAGTAGTGAGGACAACTCTAAAAGATTTATAAAGCAATAATGAGAACTACTCTGAATTTGAGAATTTCAAGCTTGATCGAACGAAATCCTACTTGATTTGAAAGCTATCAATTTTGAACTTGTTTGAACAAGAATTGACATTATCAATTCTGAGCTTGATTGAACAAAGACTGATAAGAGAATTCCAAGATTGATCAAACAAAATCCTGCTTGATTAGAAACTATCAATTCTGAACTTCATTGAACAAAAATTGACACTATCGATTCTGAGCTTGATTGAACGAAAACCGATAGGAGATTTTGAAAAAAAAATTCAGTTAAATTTGATCATGTTGACAAGTAACCAATTTGATTTAAAGTGATGAAATTGATCAATGTCATAAAGGTTAACAGCCTCAACTTGATTGAAGAAAATTGTCGTGCCCTTGGTGTTGAAGAATTTGATTCAAAGAATGGAATTTAGTATGATGATGCCCCATTGGGACCGAAATCGGAACAAATTTGAATAAAATCATTAGTTTTCAAGCATTTAGAAAGAATTGTGGTGATTAAAATGATCTTGGATCAAGCAAAGATCGATTGGAAAGTGTTTTCAAGCTATTTAGATCTATTTTAGTGCCCCATAAGCACTTTTTGACCAATTTTGACCAAGAATTTGAGAGATTTGACCAAGTTTGACTTGTGTTTAAGCAATATCCTATCATAAAAATTTGTTGCAAGAGTGAGAGAATCACTTTCTATAGCTTCTGACAAGCTTCTTATGCATTAATTGCACTCTATTCCACTCTCATTAAGTGCGTTTGCCTAAACTTTGACTGTTGTTGACCATTGATTTGGTTGAAAATTATTGTTGTACTAACTTGCCTTGCTTGCGGTATCTTTTCTGCTCAATTTGCCCCTATTTGACTGTAATTTGACCATGTTTGACTTCTGTATTGTGAAAGTTGACTTTGCTTTGGAACTCTATTTTTGCTGCATCTGAGTGATACAAATCACCTATTTTGATTTTAGTTCCAATATCAAGCCTCTATGATGTCTAAGCATTAATGTCCTCTTAGGGGTCCAAGGTCCCCGAGAGACTTAAATAGGTCAAAAAGTCAATTTTTCCTATTCCTTTTCACTTTAACCCCTTTGAATTTTACTGAGCTCTGAGCAACAATGGTGTTCCCAGTGGAGAAGCATTGATTTGAGATGGCTAGGCGACATGAGAGACCACAACATTACGCACCACCTATGAGTACTCGTTAACGAACCTTGTCAATTTGAAAAGTTTAAATTTCACACATTTCTATGCATTTTATAGCCAATTTCTTTTTCAATCACATCCCAGATATAGGATCACATCTGGTCAAACCCGGGTCACATACTACATCTCAGATCACATCTGGGATTTCACAGATCGCACCCCTTTGGATCGTATCCAGTTAAATTTTAACAATTGCAAAGCTTTTAGTACCTTTTTAATAATGGGGTCATATTCGACATCCCAGATCACGTCCCGAATTTCCCCATCCACATCTGGGATTTCCTAGCTCGCTTTTAGTTTTTGGGTCACATCTTGGATTTCTATTGGTGAATAGATTTGTCTTATCAAAACACCTGTACAAAAAGACTCCTAAACACCCAAGGCTGAAAGACAAACTTGCAACACAACAGTTGGACAGATTATCATGGGATTGATAATCTTCCACTAAATTATTCAGGTACAGCTCCCCATGTAAGATCTCCAATGAATTCACAAAACCACTTACAAAGATGCTTTTAACCCAAAAGCGAGAAAGGAATACAAACATCTACTCATAAACACAGAAAACATGTAAAGAAGCTAATCGAACAACTAAGAACAACAAACAAATGGCACAAAGTCCATTTATTTGAGCTTTAAATTACAAGGAAAACAAAAGGAGAAAGACATCAATCTTTCCAAGTACATGAATAACCAAGGCTCAAAGACCAAGTGATAAACTTGTATGTAATGAAATGAAATAGTTACATTTAGGGAAAACTAAAACAATTCAAAGATTAATTTCAATCATAAGACAAGCATCCAAACTCAAAGTTTTGGTATACAAATATCTTTCCTCTCTGAATATACAAAAAGACAACAAAGATCTTATTGTCTCTGTCCACAAATCACTATTTGAAAACAAAAATATTCATCTTCTCCCCTGCAATTACAAACTAAAACTAAAGAAAAACTAAACCCCTCTGCCTGCAGCCCAAAGTCTCCAGCCAACACTAAAAGAAAAGCCTCCCCTCCTACCTATATTCATAGCTCTCATTTTGTTGCAACTCAAAGTCTGTAGAGCAAAATCTAAAAAAACCTGGAACCCTACTTTTTCCAAAAGATTTACAATAAATAGACTCAAACGACCATTATTCAGTTATCATAACTCAATCTTGAAACTATTTTTATCTCCCAAATTTTTATCAGCTTATTTTGTCTTCATGTGATCTTTAAATATCAACCTATCATGACTAATGGTAAGAGTATTAAGAATGACTACAATGTTTAATGAATTATCATAACATTGTTTTCTCTTTTGCAACTTTCTATCCATCAACACTTTTAATCCAATACATTTATATTTAACTCTCAGTCAATACTTATAATGTGCTTTTCTCCATATTTCTGCAAACATTCTTGGTTAATAAAATAAAGCATCACTTTTATGCTTTCAATCTTTTTCTTGGGATAAATTTCATCTCCAAGAATATTAAGATCAAGAATCCTTTTAAAGTGACATGTGACCTTAACTTGACAAGTGGCATTTTCTAGTGATGAGGCTTTGTCATCATTTTGTGACTGTCATTGACAATTTTGACAATGCTCTACTCAATCAGCTATAACTAGAGAACCATGAATAATTTCAAATATCACTCTTGTGAGAGTTTGAAGAATTAGGGTTTCTCAAACATATAAAAAATTTAGCCTAATCCGATGGTGGAATTTGGAGTTATGCCCCCCGCAAGAGGACTATTTTTCTACTTCCTGCAAATCTGTGGTCGCTGGTTACATTAAAAACTATGAACATTCTTCATGTCCATGCTTGCATTTTGAATTTATCTTAAGAGACAATTTGATTCAATTCTAGAGACATTTTAAAATCCTCTAAAGATATAGGAACTTTATAGCATTTCTCATACAAAAATCAGTTAATCATGAACCCGACTGTTCACAGTATTATTGATGCTCTACATATGGAATTGTATCTGAAGTCCATGAGTTCCCCATCTTCCTAAAACTAATGTTGTAATAAGGATGTGGAGATCATTTTAGATACCTTCCTTGTATTAAATAGTGGCCATCTATCAAATTTTATTCCCTTTTTTTAGCAGAAGTCAACTATGTCAGCCCACTTTTATAATGACAAAAATGTTAATGATTTGGAAAGATCATCTTGGCACATTGGAGGGCCCTTACTAGTTTTGTTAAATCCAAAATTGAATTGAACATCTGAACCCATGAAACTCTTTGTATTAATTGAACCAAAAGTACCAGACAAAACCCAGAATCTGAATGTTGCACTTTGAACATACTGAACCAGTGAACTGAATTTTGAATCTTTGAACCTGCACTTGAACCTGAACCTCTGAACCTGTGAATCCTCTTATGCAAACTGAACCACTTCGAACCTCTTTGAATCTTGGTTTGAATTAGTTCAAAGAGGTTCAAGACCTTAAACATGAAATTTTATTTTTGGGGTCTATATGGGTACAAACATGGGCTCTAACTGTGGGACTATTTTTGACACAGAAACAGAAAACTCTAGCAATCTCTAGGAAAAGATAAGTGCCTTATCCATTGGGTGAATAGAGTCACAAGAAAAGGAAAACTGGGAGTTGCTTGCAATGAGGGTGGAGGGGAGTAGGGCAAAACCAACCAACCAAAACACCTAAACTACTAGCAAGCGCGAAGCTTTTACATTACTCCAGCTAACACTATGCACATCAAAAGAATATTTACAAGAGATAGGGCAAACAGCCCATACCTTCAAGAATGCATCCAACTACTCATATGAAGCCATTAATGGGCTGAGAAAAGTATGATCCACTGCAAAACAAGAATGCATGTCATTGAAATAGCTGCAAGCATAGAGTTGACATGCAAGACAAATGGAGGTCTGTTGGAACAAAGAAACCATGACGCATCAACTCAACACCAAAGATCAACCTCCTATCATTTACTTCTTGAGGGAACATAAGTATACCACACTGCATGGGCTGAATAATGATATCTTCATCCTCATTATGCATGATTTCTTTAGAAGAGTGAATCAAATCTCTAATAGGGCACCCCTTATAAAATTTATGATGATGACTGACATCAATTAAAGGTTTATCTTTACAGAATGCATGGATTCTAATTTTTGACTCATTAATCATCAATTCTTGATCAACAATAGAAAAAACACAAAAGAGATGTGTATCTTTACTATTAGAAATAAAGGGCTCCACAGTTAAATCATTATTTACCTTAACCATGAACACATTCCTTTTACTATCTGATTCTTCTATGGCAGCACCAGCACAAGGATTAAACTTTTCTCGTGTCTCCTCTCTTTCATTATTGTGCTCTTCAAATCTATAATCAGTTGTATAAAGGATATCTTTTGTGCACAAAGAAACATTTTTGATAATTTTATCATCACATACTTGATCAGATATTTGATTTTCTATACTAACACAAGATGTTTCAATTTTTATAATATCCATTGATGCAGCTTTAGCTTCTTCAAGAACAAACAAATTTTGAGCAAGCAAGTGATGCTCACCATTAGTCTTACTTTCAATGTCTTGCAAAGTCTTGAGTAAAGAAGGATGAATTTCATGAGGCTGGAATTGCATGCCACCATAGAAGCTTATCAAAAAATTAGTCTATGCTGATTGATTCACACTACCTTGCTGAGAATAAAAGTCATCATCATCACTATAACTGACATTCTTTTTGCATCCAAGATTCTTTTCTTTTCTACATTTTGTTTTACCAACTTCTTTCTTGTATGCACATTCTTCTTCCTTTAATTCTTGCATAGGAGATCTCCTCTTGATAAGGACAACACCATAGAAGGATTTTAGAAATCCTACTTCCCTTGCCAAGTCTTTTGTAACCTCTCTGATTGGGTTTTCTATAAATGGTGGTCTAAAGATAAAGATATCTGAGATATCTTCACTTCTTGTTGGAACCCAATCTTTTAAAACTTCTGGATACTTCTGAAATAGCTCATGGTATTCATCTTCAATAGAGCCACCAACCTCCATCCTCAGGGAGGTACCTTCAAATTACTAAGAAAAGAAAACACTAAGACTATGATTCCTTTCCCCAGCAGAGTCGCCAAAAATTTGTTGGTGAACAGATTTGTCTTCTCAAAACACCTGCACAAAATGACTCCTAAACACCCAAGGCTAAAAGACAAACTTGCAACACAACAGTTGGACAGATTATCATGGGATTGATAATCTTCCTCTAAATTATTCGGGTACAGCTCCCCGTGTAAGATCTCCAATGAATTCACAAAACCACTTACAAAGATGCTTTTAACCCGAAAGCGAGAAAGGAATACAAACATCTACTCGTAAATACAGAAAACATGTAAAGAAGCTAATCTAACAACTAAGAACAACAAACAAATGGCACAAAGTCCATTTATTCAAGCTTTAAATTACAAGGAAAACAAAAGGAGAAAGACATCAATCTTTCCAAGTACATGAATAACCAAGGCTCAAAGACCAAGTGATAAACTTGTATGTAATGAAATGAGACAATTACATTCAAGGAAAACTAAAACAATTCAAAGATTAATTTCAATCATAAGACAAGCATCCAAATTCAAAGTTTTGGTATACAAATATCTTTCCGCTCTGAATATACAAAAAGACAACAAAGATCTTATTGTCTCTGTCCACAAATCACTATTTGAAAACAAAAATATTCATCTTCTCCCATGCAATTACAAACTAAAACTAAAAAAAAACTAAACCCCTCTACTTGCAGCCCAAAGTCTCTAGCCAAAGCTAAAAGAAAAGCCTCCCCTCCTACCTATATTCACAGCTCTCATTTCACTACAACTCAAAGTCTACAAAGCAAAATCTAAAAAAAACTGGAACCCTGCTTTTTCCAAAAGATTTACAATAAATAGACTCAAACGACCATTATTCAGTTATCATAACTCAATCTTGAAACTATTTTTATCTCCCAGATTTTTATCAACTTATTCTATCTTGATGTGATCTTTCAATATCAGCCTATCATGACTAATGGTAAGAGTATTAAGAATTACTACAATGTTTAATGAATTATCATAACATTGTTTTCTCTTTTTCAACTTTCTATCCATCGACACTTTTAATCCAATACATTTATATTTAACTCTTGGTCAATACTTATAATGTGCTTTTCTCCATATTTCTGCAAACATTCTTGGTTAATAAAATAAAGCATCACTTTTATGCTTTCAGTCTTTTTCTTGGGATAAATTTCATCTCCAAGAATATTCAGATCAAGAATCCTTTTAAAGTGACATGTGACCTTAACTTGACAAGTGGCATTTGCTGGTGATGAGGCTATGTCATCATTTTATGACTGTAATTGACAGTTTTGATAATTCTCTACTCAGTCAGCTATAACTAGAGAACCATGAATAATTTTGAAGATCACTCCTGTGAGAGTCTGAAGAATTAGGATTTCTCAAACATATAAAAAATTTAGCTCGATCCGATGGTGGAATTTGGAGTTATGCCCCCCGCAAGAGGACTATTTTTCTGCTTCCTGCAAATCTGTGGTTGTTGGTTACATTAAAAACTATGAACATTCTTCATGTCCATGCTTGCATTTTGAATTTATCTTAAGAGACAATTTGATTCAATTCTAGAGACATTTTAAAATCCTCTAAAGATATAGGAACTTTATAGCATTTCTCATACAAAAATCAGTTAATCACGAACCTGAGTGTTCACGGTATTATTGATGCTCTACATATGGAATTGTATCTAAAGTCCATGAGTTCCCCATCTTCCTAAAAATAATGTTGTAATAAGGATGTGGAGACCATTGTAGATACCTTCCTTGTATTAAATAGTGGCCATCTATCAAATTTTATTCCCTTTTTTCGGCAGCAGTCAACTATGTCAGCCCACTTTTATAATGACAAAAATGTTAATGATTTGGAAAGATCATCTTTGCACATTGGAGGGCCCTTACTGGTTTTGTTAAATCCAAACTTGAATTGAACATCTGAACCCATGAAAATCTTTGTATCAATTAAACCAAAAGTACCAGACAAAACCTAGAATCTAAATCCTGCACTTTGAACATACTGAACCAGTGAACTGAATTTTTAATCTTTGAACCTGCACTTGAACCTGAACCTATGAACTTGCGAATCCTCTTATGCAAACTGAACCACTTCGAACCTCTTTGAATCTTGGTTTGAAGTAGTTCAAAGAGGTTCAAGACCTTAAACATGAAATTTTATTTTTGGGGTCTATATGGGTGCAAACAGTTTCTTAATCTGCATCCGAGATTCCTAGATCATTTTTGGTTTTTCTTTCTTTTTTATCCAAGTACACTTGTTTTTCTGAACTTTGAGCAATTTTTCAGCCAATTTCTTTTGTCTAATGCTGACATAATGCCCCTATTTTCTATTGTGTAGACTGATTTCAATGTTGTGTCATTCAGATCCCCTAGGCCTATCCAAGTGTTAGCACTACATAGTCAATTGAGTCAGGGGGATCAACATGTAGTGCTACGCTGTGGACTCTGGAGCTTGGTGCATTTGTCTAATATTTAGGTGAATTGTTACCTTCTTACAACATTGGAGAAGTGGTGGCATTCTGAGCATAACACATTTCACCTACCCACTGATGAGATGACTGTTATGCCAGAGGACATGTGGTAGATTTCGCATGTTTATGTCTAGGGCACATGGATCGAGTATGAGCCATCTGGGCCTATAGTGATTGCTGATGCTAGGAGGGTGTTTCAAGATGATACCATTATAGGATGATACTTGAGTTGGGACCACATGGTCACCAACTATGCCCCTCTTCCCATATACTTAGGTGGTTTGATAGGTGGCCTATTGATGCCTGATAGGGGTTAGCATGACTTTATGTGTGGCTGGTCGAGAGTGATCAGTCAAATGATCCAGTCACCTAGTAGATATGCATGGGGTAGTTGCATTTTGGCTCACATGTACCATGAGCTTCATGAGGTAGTGTATCAAAATGCTAGGTCTATGACCGTTGGGAGCATGGTATTATAGATCTGGGTGTGGGAGCACATCCTCATGACCTGACCCATTGCTGAGAGGCACCACGATGCCAGATCACCATATATATACATGTATATTGGCCTTATTTAGCAGCTCCATCTAGGAAAGTTGGAGTACTAATGTAATCTTTTGTATGATGTCACTGACGTAGTATGGAGGTCATATCTAGATTGTGAGGCTTGGCCTTCAGATGCCCTATTTCTTCCCGACCATGGATCTTTTCGGGAGGACCCACTATGTTATTAAGCGGTTTATGATTACTTAGGTATGCCGATAGTATGGTAGAGTATAGTATATGTCCCATGAGATATTCTTATATGCTCATATAAAGAGTGAGGAGGCCCAGTGGAAAGCTCAATTGGGTTTTGAGATAACAGTTCATGAGATCTCCCAGATGGCTCATGTTTACTGGGTCTATTAGGCATATGTCTATGATACTGGTGTTATAGATGAGTATCGTGCTTATTATCTTAGACATCCATATCCCAAGTTTACTACTCTAGAGGATTCCATCCCACATATTGAGGATGCTCTAGATTATGACCTTGATGATGACGTTGGTGGCCAGGGCCGAGCTGCACAAGGTGCTGATAGGGGGAGAGGGTGAGATGGAGCCCACGGAGGTAGAGGAGATGGAGATGGAGCCCACAGAGGTAGAGGGGGTGGAGATGGAGGAGATGGTGGGGATGATAGGGGTGGTAGTGGTGGTGAGGTAGGGAGGAACAGATGACAAGCCTCCAGGGAGAGTCTTGTTAGCAGAGGCAACGTAGATTATGGGTAACTCCTCCTCGGAGGGATATAGGGCTATTGTTGCATAGAGAAGAGAATTCCCAAAGAGCTATAGGGGGAGGAGATTAGGATTAGCAAAAGTAGTAAGAACCTTAGGATCCACCTGTGGGTGGTGATGGAAATAGACTATCACAGTGTGAGCAGGAGAGAGTTGCATTGAGAGTGGAGATAGCTACTCTCAGAGTGCAGTTATCGGAGAGAGATGCACATGGCTCAGGTTAGATTAGAGAGAGATACATAGATTGCCTAGTTGAGAGTGGATAGAGATGCCTAGTTAGCATAGCTAAGGACAACCAATGATACAAAGATAGCACAACTGAGGGTACACAAGGATATACAGCTTGCGTAGCTGAGATCTGAGAGAGACATATATGTGCACACTGCCACCCACTAGGGACAGAGGGCTACATATTATTTCAATTTATATTGTGGTGCAGTTCTTACTGCCTAGAGAGCTCCTCTTTATTTAGTTATAGCTCAGCAGTCTGAGGGAGCCATGCATCCTCCACCACCACCTAGCAGAGAAAATGCACCCCCTCCTGATCCTCCAACAAAGGATGAGGGGGCCAGTGAGGTGTAGACCTCTATGTTTATATTTTGTATCTCTAGACATATTTTGCCTTATTGGATATCTTTTACTTATACCATTTTTTATCGATGCACTGTCATGTCCTCCAGACTCTATTTATTTGTTGATACACTATCCCATGTTATGATATATTGATACTCTGATTCACTGATGCTTTGATACTTTCTTATGGACATTCTTGATACTCCATCATGGACATTTATGGTGATATATTGATGCTCATACTGATTTGGTCATGGATGCTTTTATCTGATTCATCTTGTTTTCTATCTCTGATATTTGATCTCTGATGGTTTTGATTTATGCACATGTTGGATATTTGATATTTGATATTTGTTTTATGCTTTGGATATTCATGTGATTTTCATACTTGGCCAAGATTAGATTAGGTGATGATAAAATGATGTCATAATATATTTCACTAATATATGCTCATGTTTTTGTTATTTTCAAAGTTTTTATGAATGTATGAATGTATGAGATGTATTGTGATGTGATGTATGGACATCTCACTTTTATTTATGTATGAATGAATATGGATGTATAATGCAAATGGTTTTATGATATGAAATGGATTTATGGATGCAAAATGATATAAGTGACTAATACTCAATCATTTTAGTTTTAGCTCTTTTATGATTCCAGGATGTACTTGGTCACACATGTCAAATGGTTAATGTTTCTAGAATTTTCAGCTCATATTAAAAATGTTTTCGATAGATTTTTAGCTTATATCAATGTTTCAGATAGTTGAATCCACACTTTCATGCTTATCCAAGATTAAAATGAATGCAACTAAATTAAGAATGAATGCAATTTAAAATTAATTTCAATGCAACTAAAGATAATGAAATGCATCTAAATGAACGTAATGTACATTAATATGATATGCAACTAAAATGTACCTTAATGCAATTAATTATGAAATGCACCTAGACTAAGACACCTAGGATAGTCACTGTTTATTCAAAGTGAGTTGTTTTTCATCATAGAGCCTTTGTTAGCGAGACATCATTAGGATAATATAATTTTCACTGATAGATTTAGCAATCCTAAAAATATGAATACATCCTTTTTATTCACCATGTTGAAAGATAACCTAAACATTAAAGCACATACCTAGTATTTTCTGTTAGTTACTTCTTGTTTAATATAAACCATTTCTTTTCTAGTGCATAATGTGTAAATGCATACATGCAATGACCTTTCATTTTGTGTTCATATCCTAGGGTATAATCCGATTTACCATGCACTTTACTAGGAAGTAATTTATCTTTGTTAGTTTTGAATAGGGAAGGAAATAGATCCAACCTCACTAATTTTTTCATAGGGAATAGGTTGAGGTATACATGGTGTTCCAATCATGATGGAGGCACTTATAGTAGACACCCATTCCTCATGATTACCTTAGATCATTGGATTTATTACCACAAATAAAAGACAAAGAAAATGCTATGCCCCCAGTCCTTTTTTCTCTAGTCTAGAGACATCATCGAGTCACTTAAGGAAACACAACATTAAAAATTTGATAATAAGAAAAGTTCATTATCCTTTAGCATGATCATTGTATTTGCATAAAAGAAATAGATAGTTGGGATTGTAGTGTTTAAAAACACTCTTGATTAATCTTGGAAACACACGCATAAAAATTATTATCAATCAAAGATTCATTTCTTAATCCATAAGTGTCTCACCTGATTTAGTGTTTAGAAACACTCTTTTCATCATGACGTTGTGTTGAGAAACACATTTTAGTGTAGTTGGTTGGTGTTTAAAAACATCATTGTTCATAGTTTATTATCAATGTGGACGAGGGTGGTATTGAAAAATACCATTGTTTGTAGTTTATTGTTAATTGTCGAGTTAACATCTTGTCAACATGTCTGGTCTTGATCAAATGCCCCCTAGGGAAAATAGTTTACCTAGGACCTCAATGTGGACAAATTCCAATCTTAGGAAGACACATCTTTGAATAGTTCATTTCAGGATTTTGGCACGTCATGAAAGTGACTGAAGGATATATACAAACTGATATTTACATAGGCCAAATGTGCAAGTGTTGTCTTGATAGATAGAGAGTCGATTACAAGTAGCACCTATTTACCAAGTTTTCACCACTTGGCCATAGTTTTATTCTATTTTTGTTATCACAGTGCCTGTTTACCAGGTTTTCACCAAGACACTTTTTGTCTTTTCCAATTTTTTTGTACTTTTTGATTTTCTATTTTTTTTTTGTATTTTTCTCTATTCTATTTTTTTTTGGACTCACCAAGGTGCTTATTTGCTAGGTTTTCACCAAGATGGTCATTTTTTCAGGACCTTTTCCATTGTTTTTTATTTTTTTCAAGACACTTTTCATTGTACAGGAACTATCTCCAGAATGTCAGGCATAAAACCTTTTTAGATGTAGAGTGTTGATTGGATCTAGTAAAACATCTCCTTTATGCATAGCCAATTGATAGGCTCCTGATCCAAATGTTGATGTAATGACAAAGGGACCCAGCCAATTGGGTTCAAACTTTCCATTTTTTTCTTGAGTCTATTGATTCTGAGGATTTTCTCTTAGAACTAGATCTCCTATCTGAAAACTTCTCAGTTTTACTTTCTTGTTGTATCCTCTTGACATTCTCGTTTGGTAAGATTTCAGATGATCCAATGCCTATTGCATGCGCTCATATAGAAATTCAAGTTCTTGTAGTTTAGAGATTCTATAGTCCTCATCAGTGACTAGATGTTTTAGTGATACCCTCGGTGATGGAATCTCTACCTCAACTGGTAAGACTGCTTCTAATTCATAGACTAGTGCAAAAGGAGTTGCACCAGTTGGAGTTCTAATGCTTGTTCTGTAAGCCCACAATGTTGGATTGATTTGAAAATGCCAATCCCTTCCTAATTTATTTACTGTTCTATGCAAGATTTTTAGAATGTTTTTGTTTGATGCTTCAGCTTGTCTGTTACCTTGAGGGTAATAAATCAACGAATAGTGTTGAGTGATTTTCAATTGAAGACACTTCTCATCTATGCCTTTATTCTTTAATTGACCCCCATTGTCAGTCACAATCGACGAGGGTACACCATAACACCAAATGATATAATTTAAGATAAACATGGAAACTTGTTTTCAAGTTACATTGGACAGTGGGACAACCTCCACCCATTTTGTGAAATAATCAGTTGCGGTGATGATGTATTTATGTCCACTTGATGAATTGGGGTAAATCTGACCAACCAAATCAAAGGCCCATTGCTGAAATGGCCAATGTGTTATGAAGGGAATCAGCTCTCTAGCTGGTGCATGTATCAGGTTACCATGGATCTGGCATTTCTTACAAGTTTTTGCAAAGTGGATGGCATCTTTCTTCATAATGGGCTAATAATACCCAACTCTTAAAAGTTTCTTAGCTAATGAAAAACTATTCGAGTGTGATCCACACACACCTTCATGAACTTCTTTTAATACAGGATTAGACTCTTTATGTTCTAAAAACCTAAGAAGCATGCCATCTAGACTATCTCTAAACAATTCATTAGCGATGATTACATAACGCGATGCCACTCTTATGAGGGATCTCTTTTCATTTATAGAATAGCCTTCAGGAATTGTTTGGTCTTTAAAATAGGAATAGATATGGGCGTATTCTGATAACACTTGGGTTTCCAGGGCACAAACAATTTTAGATTTGGGTGAGTCATAAGTTGGGAAAGGAATTTCTTCCACCAAGAAGTCATGGCGAAATTGGTGTTCCTCCAATTGTAACATGGATGCTAAAGTAGCCTTCACATCAGCTATTTTATTCTCTGATCTTGGAATTTTTTGAAATGTAATGAAGACAAAGTAATTTTTCAAGTCATCCACCATTATTTTGTAGGGCATTATCTTGTCATCCTTAGTCTGATAGTCACTTTTTAATTGATTGATAATGAGTTGTGAGTCTCCATAGATGTGTAACTCAATAATTTTCCATTCTATTGCAAGCTTAATCCCATTCACAAGAGCTTCATACTCTGCTATATTGTTGGTGCATGGGAAAAATCATTTTGTATGCCTTGGTCAGGAATCTTATATCCTTGTGGTGTGATGAATAAGCATCCAGTTGCTGATCCTTGTTGTGTGAAGGAAGCATCAAAGTACATTTTCCAAGGATGTTCTATTAAGTGCATGATAGATTCATCTAGAAACTCCACAAGTAATGGCTTGTCATCAGTTAATGGTGTTTATGCAAGTTGATCAGCAATCACTTGTCCTTTAATGGATTTTATGTCCACATATTCAATATCAAATTCACTTAGGATTAGGACCCACTTAGCTAGTCTTCATGTCAACATTGCTTTGTTCAACAAGTATCTGAGCGGATCAATTTTAGCTACCAGCTTCACCTTCTGTGCCAACATATAGTGTCTCAGCTTTTGAGATGCAAACACCATTGCTAAGCATGCCTTCTTGATCATTGAATAGTTTAGCTCATATGCAACCAAAGTTCTATTGATGTAATATATAGCTCTTTCTTTCTTGGTTGCATCCTCTTGTGCAAGAAATACTCCTAGTGATGTATCTATAGCTGATATGTAGAGAAATAGAGGTTTTCCATAAATTGATGCCATTAGAATTGGAGGATTCATTAAATACTTCTTGACTTGGGTAAAATTTTATTCACATTGCTCATCCCAAGTGAATGTGGTTCCTTTCAGCATCAACTTTGTGAAAGGTTATGCTTTGTCCACCAACTAAGATATGAACCTTCTTATGGATTACAGCTTGCCTTGTAGCGTCCTCATTTGACTAATGTTCCTTGCTGGTTGCACCTCTAGAATAGATTTCAATTTTTCTAGATCCACTTCAATTCCCTTTGCTAAGACTATGAATCCTAATAGTTTTCCAAATAACATGCTAAATGTGCACTGCTTAGGATTAAGTCTTAATTGAAATTGATCCATCCTGTCAAATATTTTCCTTAGATCCTATATATGTGTAGTCCTTATCTTTGACTTTTCCAAGGTGTCATCAACATAGTCTTCCATGTTCTTGTGCATCATGTCATGGACTATTGTGGTCATTGCTCTTTGATAAGTGGCACCTGGATTTTTTAGACCAAATGGCATTACATTCCAATAATATGTTCCCCATGCACATGTAAATGTTATTTTCTCTTGGTCTTCATGAGAAATTTTGATCTAATTATATCTTGAAAATCCATCCATTAGGGAATACATATCATAACCTACTATTAAGTCCACAATCATGTCTATGTTTGGAAGTGAAAAGTCATCTTTTGGACAAGCCTTGTTGAGATCCCTAAAGCCTGTGAAAACTCTTATGGACTTGTCCACCTTAGAAACATGAACTATGTTTCCACTCTGCATAATCAATAGCTCTAATGAATCCAGCTTTCAACAGTGTTTCCAATTATGCTTTTACTAGTAATGCCACATGTGGATTCATCTTTCTGAGTTTTTGCTTCATAGGTTTTACATCTGGTGAAATAGACAAATGGTGCATGATCAAGTTTGTGTCCAATCTAGGCATATCTGAGTAAGACCAAGAAAATTTGATCTTCTTTTCTTTGAAGAAATCAGTGAATTAGATCTTCTCATCTTCTGTCAATGACTGAGCAATGTGAACTAGCCGAGGAGCTTCTATTGTTCCCAAATTAATGGGTTGTGTAGGTTCAATCAAAACTGATGATCTTTCTTGAAAGTGATCTGGGAGGATATCAAGAATCCCATTCTTTTGTGCCTCAAGGAGGTTTTCACCATCAGATACGTCTTTTTCTTTTTCTCTTTTAGGATCTGATACTACCACTAGGTGGTTTTCACCATCAGATCTCTTGTTCTTTTTGTTTTTCATTTTGAGACTGAGAAACTTGATATCCTCTTCAGTCATAGTTTCACTCTTTGCACTAGTGGAAGAAAGGAAGGTTTCACAAGCATTAAGATAATAGGCTATGGAATATTCATTGTCAAAGGATAGCAAGCTTGTGTTTGTAGATTCATCCCAGTCTATCAAGTTAGGGTATTTCAAGGACAAAGATTCAGTAGGTTCAAGAGACAACACCATGTTATTATCAACATTATTAACTTGCAAGATGTCTTCTATTAAGTTTGCCTCTAAATAGATGTTAGGATTATTAGATTCATGTTCATTATTATTAGAGTTCACATTACTATTATGTAAATCTAACTCTAGTGATCTAACATTAGAACTTTCTCCTTCTTCAATCAAGACTCTAGCAAAAAAAAATTTGTATCACATCTATCTCTATGTCCATGGTAGCATCAAAAAGGACATCCCATTCATATCCATGTGAGTCTACCTAACTATAATATGAAACCCCAAAGAAGTGGACAATAGTCATGGGTACTTCATTTTCTTCATTAGCATGGTTCTCTTCTTCTTGCAATAGTTCTTGTGGAGTTGTCATTTCTGGTTCTTCATCAAAAATAGGAAGCCCTTGTTCTTATCCTTCCTTAGTTTCTTCTGCTTGGTCTTCATTTGGTTCTTGTCCAAGATTTGTACCAATTTTTGAAAATGGATCTTCTTGTACGAGCAGTAACCTTTCATAGACAATAGTTTGTCCTTCTATTTCTTCATCATCATCTGAGTCTCCTAATCTATGAAATACATGACCCCTTTCTACTACAGGATGAAATCTGGCTTTTCTGAAGCCTAGTACAGTCTTGTCTTTAGGATTTATGAAGTCTATGTGTAGAGGTTCTACAAGCCCTTGTTTGTTTTTTCCCAAGGGTCCTTTTCCTTTGTATCCCATTTGTTTCATAAGTTCATATCCTTTCCCATATTTTCTTGGAGATATCTCAACATGCTTAACATTCCCATCTTCTTCGAGTTCTTTATAAAGCCATTGTAAGATAGCTTTTTCTTCATTTTCTTCTTCAAGGGATACTTTTTCTTTGACCATTCTAGTTCCCTAATGTATATTTAGAGCCCTATTATTGGATGGTGTGAATGTAGATGAAGGTTTTCCTTGTGTTCTAGGATATATGGGGAGATCTATGAAAGAGATAACAAGATCCATCTTGTATTCACCCATGCTTGTCTCCTGGATGTTGATCTTTTTAGAAAAGCTTTTCAAAACCATTTCTTTGGATGTTTCTGCCTTGTGAGATATTTCTTTGTTGTGAGGAACCATGCTTTCTTTTTTCTTGAGATTATTGCAAGTGTATGTTGTATCTTCTAGAATAGTAACCTCCACTCCATTATGAGAGAACTTTATGCATTGATGATAAGTAGAAGGCACAAATTGCATTGAGTGTATCCATGGCCTTCCAAGAAGAATATTGTATGCAAGTGGTAGATCAAGGACTTGACATAGGACATCTTGCTCCACTGGTCCCACTCTGATGGGTAAGACAACCAATCCTTTAGAGGATCTCTCCTCTTCATCATAAGCCTTGATTGTTATCTTCCTTCTAGGATCGATTTCATGTTCTGAGAAGCCCAATTATTTTATCAAATTTTATGTGCAAATGTTCAAATTCGCACCTCCATCTATCAAGACACGTTTGACTTGGTGTTTATGAATAATAACTTCTAAATTTAGAGGTTGGTTATGTGGTTGGTTCAATAATTTGTCATCCTCTTAAGAAAAAGATAGGTAATGCAGGGAATTAACATGACCAACCATAGCTTGGAATCTATCCACATCTAGATCTTTCAGTACATTAGTGCTAAGTAGGGCTTGATCAAGAATCTCCCTATGACTAGGGGAGATTTTCAACAACTCTAGGATAGATATTTGAGTAGGTGTCTTTTGTAATTGATCCACAAGATTAAAATTTGGAGGTAGCGCCACTTGTTTAGATGTTGAAGCCCCTTTGAAAGTGAGCTTAGCTTGACTTTGTGTCACAACATGGGAAGATTCAATTTTGTTTTTAACTCCTTTGAGAGTGATCATATTGATGGAATATTCACATGGTTCCACCATATGAATTACATTGTCATTATTAGAATATGTGTAGTTGATTTTGTTACTCTTTGAAGATTATCCTTTCTCATAGTTAGGTAATGGTGTTTGAAATGCTTTATGGTCATTCTTTGTGTGATGTCCATCAACCTTGACTTTTCCTTCTTCAATCAAATCTTGGATGACATGTCTCATCTTCATACAGTTGTTGGTCTTATGTCCCTTATTACAATGGAAATCATAGTAATCGTTGTCGTTCCACCACTTGGGTTTGTCTTCTAGATCCCAAGGTTTGGAATCAAGAATGGTAATGATTTTTTTATCCATAAGTGAATTTAGAACCACTTCCAAGGTGTCTCCCAATGGTGTAAATATTCTCTTAGGACTTGGTGCCCAAGATTCCCTTCGAGCAGGAGGTTTATTAAAAGTATTGTTTATCATTGGCATCATAGTAGGATTCAAATTCTTGTTTGTTTGAAGACTTGTTGTAAGATTGAAAACATCTGGTTTATGTTTTGGATTAGGAGTATCAACCACTCTGTCATTAACCACATGTTTGTTCTTTTTTGCATACTTGTACTTGTCCTTGGTGGGATAGTACTTGTCTTTATTTTCCTTGTTGATGGTAATGTCACCTTTCTTGATTAGGACTTCCTCAATTTTGATAAAACTATCTATCATTTTGTCAAAACTTGGAGGTCCTTGTAATTGTATTGGGAAATTCATTTATGGAACCAAGTTGTTAATGAAGATATCCATCTTTTTGTTTTCAGGTATCTGCCTAGCATATCGCATAAATATTTTTCTCTATCTTTGTAGGAAACTCAAGAATGATTCTCTCATTTTCTGTTTGGTGTTGCATAGATCCAACATTGTGACTGTGTGTTGGATATTTGAGGAGTATTGTTGTATGAATTTTTGCACTAGTTCATGAAATGTTTTGATTCCTATGGGTAATTTGGAAAACCAATCCATAGCTTATCCACCTAGGCTTCATGGAAATAGCCTCATGAGATATGTTTGTTCATGCATGAATGCCATACTAGTTGTGCAAAACTCTCTCAAATTATCTTGAGGGTCAGAATCTCCCATGTATTTGTCATACTTTGGTATTGTGACATTCTTAGGAAATGGAATCATTTTATGTCTCTTGTCAAAAGGGAAAGGACATATGTGCTCCAAAGAGTATTGTTGTTTTGGTTTGTCCTTTTCTTTTTTGAGTTCTTGGTTTTTTGTTTGTAAAGCAGTTAGTTGCCTTGTTAGAATTGATAAAGGACTAAGATCTTCCTTTTTTTTGAGTTGACTCACATCATAATCCTTTGGTAATTTCACACCTTGAGAAATGAGTTCAAGGAAATATTTCTCTTTGTTTTCATCCAAATTTATCTCAAGGATTTTGTTGAATCATTTGTGGTTTATGGCTTCTTGGTATTTTTTTCAGTGGGATCTTCGTTTTCATCATCATCATCATCCTGATATGTTTAACAACATTTTATCTCTTCTTTTTTTTATCATGTTCTTCTTGGTTATCTTGGTCATGGTATCTTTCATCCCATCAGTAATCATCCTGGTTATTCATGTTTATTTGTTCGGGTGTCTCTGTATGAGTAGTTCTTGGTGTAGTACCAAATAGGGGATTGATTCTTGAGGTTTCTCCTATTTCAAATGTGTGCAATAGTACTTCATCTATGAATGGGTTCTTTCCAAAATGGTAAGCTTTGTGCCTTGTAACAACCATGAAAAATGGATTGAGGAACCAATGAATATCTTATGTTTAAAAGTGGGTCTGATTGTTTGCAATGTATGATTGTAGATCCAAGGATGCAAGAGTGGGTTTGAAATGTTGTTTTATGGATCCAACATCAAAGGGTGTCAAAGTGCCATGTTTGTGAGTTGGCAACCAAAGTGCAAGTGGGTCTGATAGTGTGAAAGTTTCAGCGTCAAAGGGTGTCAAAGTGCCCTATTTATGAGATGAGAACTTGGCTATAGCTAATTGGATAAACTGACTCCACAATTGGACAATGCAAATATGGACCATGCAAGGTGACAAGACATTTTCAAAGATGACTCGCTGGTTATCAGATGACTATGTTTTGGTGATAGGAACTTACTAATGGGTCAAATGGGTATTTGAAAATGTAAAACTTTTAGTTCTAGAATGTACGAAAATACTCTCTATCCTAGATGCAATCCTATACAGTGACTGGTAAACAATTTGGAACCCTGGATGTGACTCAAGAAATACCGTATGCAACTCAGGAAATGGAATATTCACCAGATGTGACCCAGGAAATGGTGTGACTACCAGATATGACCCAAGTTTGAACATATGCGATCTAGGATGTGGGATGCGACTCAAGAACTTGGGGTGCAATCTTATGATGATAGGAATTTTGCAATTTCAGTGTTTTTTAAAAAATCGTTCATGTCTGTCATATTCCAGTGATTGTCAAGTATTTGTGAATGCTTGTAAATGCTCTGTGCTTGTTCATTTGGGGATGATTATCTGAATTTTTATTTAGACACACCAAGCAATCATTTTAATCAGACACACCTAACCTGCCTTGTACTAGGTAGAGATTGAAACCACTTGTTCACTGACTTAGGAACACGCCCAAAGATTCCTTAGAATATTACAGTCCAATAACATGCAATGCATATTGGAGGCCATATTTTCCAAGTGTTAACGTCGATGGGGGCTTGATATGGTGAATTTCTTGGGGAAATTACTATTTACCTCGCACAAGTGATAACAACCTTTCGGGGGTGATCCGGGTAGCATCTAACATAAAGCTTTTAATAAAGGCATCTGTTCACAACCATCTCCCATAGTCCTGCAAGCAGGATTGAGGTTGTTAACCCTATAGGAACTTGAAGGTGTGTAGTCTCGCAAGCAAGATTCAAGCGGCTCCACTCTACACAAAATCCAAGTCTATCATTGGGATTGATCATCAATCTCCCAAGACAAGATAGATCATGTCTTCCAAGGATTTAGCCTCAAGGAAGCAACAAATTTTATAGTGGGGTACCGTGGAAGAGTCGGTGTAAGACTTGTCCCCACTTGGGTCATTCCCAGGAGATTTTTTCCTCAACCGGTAGGCCCTCTAAAGGTATACAATAAAGAAAATGGATAAATGATAGTGAGTTATGGATTTTTGGTTCTCCATAAAGGAGAAGAGCATAATCTCCTATCTCATACCACAAATCCCAAACACATCATGCAATTTAAGATTCAGTTACTCCAATTTGATGCCAAATAACAAGCCAACGTTTGAGTTTATGATTGTCCCTCAAGGGGAAAAGAGCATAATCCTCTAATTGATTTGTAACTTGATCTCAAATTGTTTTAATATTCCTAGAAAAACCAAGCATGAAGTTTTGTTTTAAATTTTCTTTAGAGGCAACCTGTGTGACAAGCATTAGTAGTCTTTTAATTTTGTCTTGGGAAAATGACCTACAAACCACTGTTAAGATTTTCAAAGTCAAACAACAACATCAAGTTCACCCATTAGCTTGTTAGCTTGTTAGAAATCCAAAATCCAAAGATAATGCTTTAAGGAAAATTGAATATGCAATCGTTAGCATTCATTCCTCAAATTAACTCCAAGGTGTAAACCAACTTTTGAGTTTATGATTTTCCCTCAAGGGGAAAAGAGCATATTCCTTTGATTGGTTTATAAGGTGAAATTAAATTGTATTTAAGTGCTCAAAAACAAATGCATTAAGTTTATTTTATTCTTTCAAAGAAAATTATAAACAATTGTTAGCATTTGGGTTTTTGTCTTTTGACCTATAAACCATAATTAAGCTACCAAAAACCAAAGAAATCAACAAACAAACTTGTTAGGAGTCAGAAAACCCAAGAATACAATTTAAATCCCCAAATGTGATCCTAAATTTTACCACATGCGATCTGATTTCCCAAAATGACCCCATTTCCCATATGTGATCCAGATCACCAAATGCAATCTTGGATTTTACCAAATGTGACCCTCTTCCCAAAAATGATCCTCAAATCTGGGATGCGATCCAAGAAATGTTGTATGCGACTGTGCTTCCCAGATGCGATCCTCTAATAGAGAAAGGCACGGCAAAAGTTAGTTTAAAATGCAAGAAAATTAGGAAATTCAGGGATAGGCCCCACAGTGGGCGCCAGAAATGTGTGTGTGAGTTTGTGACCTACAACACATCACTTCAATAGGATAATAAAATCACTTGTTAGAGAAAATAAGCATGTAATTGAAGAAACTAACAAGTAAAAGCATCCTATTGCTCTCCAGTTAGTGTGAGTATGAAATAAGGGTTAGTAGCTCTCAGATTTGACCCTTAAATAGTGACAATCTACACTAAAATGAGAGATTCAATACAATATGTATGAAATCAAGATAGATATAAGAAATTCTCCATAATTGAGCATGAAAACATGAATTCTTTACTAAATGTCCCAATTGAAAGATTTCTTAATTAGCTAAGGCATGAAAATGAAAGCATGAAAGTCTACAAACAACTATCAAATTCAAAGCATTAGTAATCAAATTCCCAAGTATGAGAGTTCAATAATCAAAGATTATGAAGCCTCAAATTCAAGCATGTAGAAGTCCAAGTATTGAGAAGAAGAAAATAGGCTTTTGAAAATTCTCTTTTATAGAAGATTGAAAGAATTGAACGGTTGAGATGCATCTATGAGGACTAGTTGAGATGCATCTTGGCTTGATCCTTGATCCATGTGAGAGCCTCTTAATGATTAAGGTGTGGTTTTTGTGTTTTTTTAATTTAAGAGGTATTTATGATTTCTTTTAATTAATAACTCTAGCCATGCATTTGGTGGGATTGAATTAATTAAATAGGCCTAGAGTTATTTGACTTGATTTTGCTTGAAACCTTAGTGATAAATGCTTGATTTAGGATTTGATTGATTTTATTGAATTTTTGGGGTTAATGTTAATGATCGGGAATCAAATTAACATAATCAAGGTTATATGCCGAATTAAGGGCAAATAGGGCTTTAGGTTCTACTAGCCCAATTTTAGGTGATTACAACTACTAATATGATTACTTTACCTCCTATTCGACCTATTTTGCCTACTACGGTGGCATCCAAATCCTTTGATTCCAAAGCCTTTTTTCAATACCTTCATTAGAAAGACCATGATACTAAGAAGTGTTATTCTTTAAAACATAAGTTTCAAGATTTAATTGATTCTAATGCTTTATCTGTTGATAATTTTGATGGTAGTGGGAACAAATTTATCTCTTCTCCTAATCAAAACCTCCAAATCTATATGAATCCTTTTCCTACACATGATACTAATACCACTATTCAGCCATCTTCTATGGATATTGTTTATGATTCAAAGATGGATGATCTTAATCACATTTTTAACCATATGGAGCATGCTATTTTGTCTCAATCTATATCTCCACCCCAACCTCAATCTCAAACTCAACTTCAAGTTCCACCTCAACCTAAGCCTACACCTAAACCTCAACCTAAACCTCAAAAACAACCTAAGAATAAAATACCTAGGGAGCTCTTGATTACCTTTGATGATTCTGAGACTATTAAAGCTCTTGATTGTCCTCTCTACATGTATGCTAGGATTTCTAAGATACCTACGCGTGGTTGTCTTGTTGATCCTACATCCTTAGTCAATTTTATTACTAAAGAAAATATTTTTATGAAGAACTTACAACGTGATTCTTATGATACATCAGATGTGTGGAATCAAACTTGTAATGGTTTTCTTTATCCATCATTTGGTTCTATTAACTTGCTTGTTGAACTTTATGGTAAAGTTGTGGACACTACCTTTGTTGTTGTTCCTACTTCTATTCAGTTTCAAGTTAAGTTAGGTTTTCCTTGGTTGAATTCCATGCATGTTGTTGCTTCTCCTATCCATAAGTTTCTTAAATTCATTCATGATGAAGAAGAGATGATTAATCATAGTTTATATCAACCTTCTAGGCCTAGGAATTGTGCTACACTTGACTTCTTTTGGCCTTCATTACCTAATTCATGTCCTTCTCAACCTAATAACATTTTTTACTCATATCAATCCTATAAACATCACAAGATTCTTGAGTTAATCATGCCTCAGATGGATCTTAACCATGGTCTTTTTCCTATGCCTTCCATGCCTCCTTTATCCATGGCTTCTAGTTCTTTTAATCAAGCTCCTAGTGTTTCTTTTTAGCCTACTGAGAATCCTACTAATCCTCCTATAGAACCTATGAAGGAACCATTGGTTGTCCCTCCTAGTTCTCAACATATTTCAAACAAGAAAAAATGTAATCGATCTGCTAATGAACATAATAAGAAGCGTCAAGCTCAAGCTAAAGCATGTGCCTCTGTTCTTCAAAGTTCTTTAACTTCTTTTGACCAGCCTATTCCTAATGTATTAGAAGAAGTTAATATTAATAATAGCATTAAGATGAATGATTATGATTGTTGGATATTGCTAGTGCATGGGTGGTGATTGAGAAATGTAATATGTTTAATCACTATGTTACTGAATGGGAAAGCATACTATTGTCATTTGTGTTTTGTCACTGATGTCAACATATGCTTTTATGAAGGAACCAGACTGGTAATCACAGTGTACGGTTAGTGTACAGATGTTTGAGATGCTATGAAGCTAGATGAGAGTTAAGGTGGATTTTTTGATCTTATATCTATGATTGCATCATTAAGTATTGCATATTAAGAGGGTTACAATTTTTTTGGTAAAGATTGGTCATTGGACTGTGATAGTGAGAATTGACAGAGTTAGTCTTTGAGTTTTTGATATATCTCTCAGAGGGATTGGATTCAAGGTATGCAAACTTGAAGGATGATGGAAGAGGTACTATTGAATGTTCA
Organism: Chamaecyparis obtusa; assembly: GCA_027943335.1. NCBI lineage: Eukaryota > Viridiplantae > Streptophyta > Pinopsida > Cupressales > Cupressaceae > Chamaecyparis > Chamaecyparis obtusa. Next base: position 881,775 of record BSBK01001993.1, read on the forward strand.
TTGGTCAGTGCAAGGCACGGAGTGATTGGTGACATCATCTATGGCATGTGCTCTGGCAATGGCTTATTCTAAAGCTAACTCAGGGAATGAAGCATGTTTTTTGTTAGGCAAGCAAAAATAAAGGATGTCGGTCCTTAGTTATTGTAATGTAATCATTGTAAACTTTTTTTAGATACCGTGTGTATCTTAGAAAGGTTTTATGTAATTTTTTGTATTTAGGAAAGCCTTTATGGGCCGACCTAATCTTGGTAAAACATAATAAGGTATAAATGAAAGGTCTTTTCTTTGGAAAAGACATGGATGGAATAGATATGATATAGAGAAGTTGTGAAAGCTATGAGCTTGTGTCTACTACATGTAGAGTAGAGGTTTACTGGTGGACTTCATTGGAACTGATCAAGCAAAGATAGTTGCTGGAAAATAGTTCAAAAGATTGTGTATTTCTTCATATACACCTATTGCGAACTAGTGAGTTCTGAAGGTGGTCTTAACCTTCTTTAGGTAGTGAGCCCTCTATTTTTCTTAACTCCTAATAGGGTCTATCCTCTAACAAGGACTATGTACTATAATGTTTCAATAAGCTCCTAATAGGGCTATATCTTCTAACAAGGATTACTATACTCTCAGTACATCATTATTGGGTACTAATTCCCACTGGAGTTTTTACCTTTAACAGGGTTTCCCCGTAACCAAAATATTATGTTATTATGTTGGCAATCATTATGTTTATTGGATCTGATATTGTTGAGCTTAAAGTTTAAAGTTTAATATTATGTCATACAAATTATTCACCCCCCTCTCAGTTGTATTGTGGACTGTAATTCCTAACAATTGGTATCAGAGCTTGTGGTCCTCAAAGAGAAAGCTTAACAGCTTGAGGTGATCTTGGAGATGGAATTCTATAGGAAGGAAAGTCCTAAGTTTGATCCTAAAAACTTCGACAGTTGGAAAAATAAGATGCGAACACATCTGCTATGTATGGGCATAGACTACTAGATAATTGTGAAGAAGAAGGAATCTCTGAAGGCTGAGAATGACTTGGAAACAACCGATGAGGATGAAAAGAAGTTATTTTCATGTAACATGGTCGCAAGAGAAGCATTGATCAGCACACTATCTAAGGGTGAGTTTACTAAAATTAAAGACCTACATTCAGTGTTAGAGTAATAGTATATTTACCTTTATAATTAAGTCTATCTGATTTAATTATTAAAGGTCACTATTATTCTTTTTTCACTTAAGCTTGTCATTTAGGTGCATAATAATTAATATGTTTATTAATTATTAAATGCACAAACCTAGCTTTCTCTGGCTTTAGGGTTTCTCACCTTATAAGCCGCTTTTTGTAATTATTGTTCACACTTTTGGGAAATACAATTTTGCTCTCACTCCGCTGAGATTCTCAAAACCCTTGCTCTCTCTCTCTCTTAGGTTTTCGCTCCAGCTTCTGGTATTTTGCTTGCAGGTGATCTTGGTTTTTTGTGGATTTGCACATTTGTGAAATCTTACATGGTATCAGAGCCTCCCTGCCGCTGCCGAGGTTGAAGTTCTTGAAGCCTGGATTCGAAGACGACAGCCACAGCTTGTTTCTGGGGTTTTCTGTCACTTTGAGGGAGGCACGATCTTTTGGAGCAGATTGAGCAGAAACAGACTCCGCCATTGCGTTCAGAAGGTCCGGGAGAGTCGAAATCATATAAAACACGACCCAGTTTGGCCTCCGTGACCTCAGGAGAAAAATTTGCCCTACCAGGGCCGTACGGCTCGAAAATCGAGAAAAAATTCTCGAAAAACGCGTTTAAAAAAGTTTTTTTAATCAAATTTCGGCGCGCCACCAGCGCGCCCCCAGCGCACCGCCAGCGCGCCGCCAGCGCGCCGCCCGCAGCGGCTGCCGGCCAGCGCGCCGCCAGCGCGCCCCCGCCGCCGCGCCCACCGCCCGGCCGCCACCCGCGCTCCGCCCGGGCGCCACCGCTGCCGGTGGAGCCGCTTCCCGGCCACCGGCCTGCCACCCGCGGCAGCCACAGGTGACGTCATCCGACGTCACCTGCCGAAAAAAATTTTTCCGGCGGTTGAAAAACTTTTCCGGCGGTTGAAAAAAAAAATTTTCCGGCGGTTGTAAAAAATTTTCCGACGGTACGGTTCTGACGTCATGCTGACGTCAACGACGGCCCCGTGACGGTCATACGGCCGTCAAATTTTTTGCCATCCCTGGTTTTTTTCAGAGAGCTATCATTTGGGGGTACTTGGGCGTTTTTGCTCCTACAGGGTTCATACGGACTCGAAAATCGACATATGATATATCACCGGAAAGGTCTTTCCGAGACGGACGCAATGATGCTGGTTTGGTTTGCTGATTCAGCCATTTGAGCTCTCTTTTTCAGCGTCAAAGTCAAGGCTTCTCCTTTCCTCCTTCTCTGCTTCTGGAGTCCAGGTTTTCTCCTCATTTTTTTGTGCTTTCAGTTATTTGCTGTACGGGGGTTTGATTTATACATTGTGGGGGGGGTGTTTTTCCTTTCTGTAATTTACTTCAGAAAAGACCCTTCTACTTCTGTCTTCTTCTTCTCTCAATGTCAGATCCCTCTGTGACCCGGCTGACACCGCATAATTATCATACCTGGAAAGCACACATGACCAGACTTCTTATGTCACGTGGCTTATGGTCATGTCTGGATGAGAACCAACCTGTCCTGCAACGTCCCTTTGAGATTCTTCAGCACAGGAATAAGATGGATGAAGCCATGGGCTTGATTGCACTGAACATCTCCGACAGTCTCCTCTTTCACTTGGAAGGTTTGACCACTCCTAGGGCCATTTGGGGCAAGTTTTCAGATTTGTTTGGCACAGTTAATGAGTTCAGGGCACTTCAGCTTGATGCAGAGTTGACTACTTTGACTCCTACCAGCTTTCCCACCATTGAGGACTTCTTGATGAAGTTCAAGTCTCTGCGTTCAGTTTTGCAGGGATGTGGGAAAACAAAGACAGATGATGAGTGTATCTTCTTGATACTCTCAAAGTTGCGAGGACAGTATCAGATCTTTTCTTCCACTTTCTACTCCACCATGGATGCTTTGGGTGCTAGGCACACCATGCCTTCTTTTGAGACATTCTGTGATCGGTTGACACGGGAACAGGCAAAGATCCAACAGATGGATGCTTCTGGCTCTTCTAGCCAAGCGTTGGTTGCTCAGTCTTCACAGGGGAAACCAAAACCGAAAGGCAAACCGAAGAAAGATTCCGCAGGCAATGAGTCTTCCTCCAAACCTGCACAGAAAAATGATTCCAAACCTCCAGCAAACCCTTCTAAGGGTAAATCTTCTTCGAAGTCTACTGAGTCTACCTCCAAGACTAAGAAGAAATCAGTTGAGACCTGTAGCTTTTGTGGCAAGGATGGACATCCCGTTTCCAGGTGTTGGAAACGTTTGGAGGCTTTAGAGGAAGCCATGCAGGAGCATCACATTTCAGCTCCCCAGTCCACCTCCTCCCCTGCAAGGAAAGGTCATGCTCTTACTGCACGAGCTATGACTTCTGGGCCCACCTGGATTCTTGATTCCGGTGCTTCTCACCACATGACTCACACTCAGCAGTTGGTCACCTCAATTGCTCCTTGCGCTACTTCGCAGATTGCTGTTGGGAACTCATCTCATCTTTCAGTTTTGGGTTCTGGTTCAGTTGCATTAGCTGGGGGTTCTCTTCAGGATGTTCTTTTTGTCCCCGACATTTCGACGAACCTTCTGTCTATCTATCAGATTTGCCACTCTGGCTCTGGTAAGACAGTTGAGTTCTCACCACATGATGTGGTTATTCGGGACTTACATGATACTGAGATGATTGTGGCTACTGGGAGTGTTGACACTGCATCCCGCCTATACAGATTTGATGGATTTGAGTCTTCTGTTGGCACAGGTTCCTGTCTTATAGCACATGCAGATTCAGTGAGTAGACTTTGGCATGAGCGTTTGGGCCATGTCAATTACAGATATCTTCAGCAGATGAGCACACAGGCACTTGTTCTTGGGCTTCCACAGATTACTTGCACTGATGGGGTTTGTCAGGGTTGTGTTCTTGGCAAACAACATAGGGATCCTTTTCCTCAGGGACGAGCTACTCGTGCTTTGGCACCATTGGAGTTGATTCATAGTGACCTCATGTCCTTTCCTACTCCTTTTTCTGGTGCTAGATATGTGCTCACATTCATTGATGACTTCTCCAGGCGCACATGGGTGTACTTTTTGAAGTACAAGTCTGATGTCTTTGATTCATTTCGAGTCTTTAAGACATTTGTGGAGAAGTAATCGGGTCTTTCTATTCGCCGGATACGCACAGATAATGGGGGGGAGTATGTGAACCAGGCTTTCCGAGATTTTTGCTCTGAACATGGTCTTCAGCATCAGTTTTCAGTGCCCTACACCCCTCAGCAAAATGGTGTGGCAGAGAGAAAGAACAGAACACTTCGGGAGATGGCTAATTGTATGATACAGTCCAGGTCCATGGATTCATCTTTTTGGGCAGAGGCAGTCAATTGTGCCAACTATATTCAGAATCGGATGCCTCACAAGGTAGTTCGACATATGACTCCTGAGGAGGCTTGGTCTCATGTCAAGCCTGATGTATCTTCATTTCGAGTTTTTGGCAGTGAAGCATGGGCATTTGTGCCTGACGCTCAGAGGAAAGCGATGGAGCGGAAGAGCCGACACCTCATTTTTGTTGGCTACTGCGAGGATGTTAAGGCATATAGGTTGTTTGATCCTGATTCCAGAGAGGTCCTGTTTCGACGGGATGTCCAGTTTGATGAGCGCCTTCCTGTAGTAGATACTCCACTTCCAGAGTCTACTTCACTCACCACTACTCCCTCCTCTCTTCCAGTTGTGTTTCAGGATGATGAGGATGAAGATCTTGGTGATCCCCATTTACCTCCACCACAGGATCCTCCACAGATGCCTAGATGGGCTCGTGTTACAGTTGATGCTGCAGGATCTCTGGCTGGTGACCCTTCCACCTCTCGTCGCACCTGGTCCCATATTGCCGGTTCCAGTCTTCTGAGTCATGCTATTTGTGGTGATCCTCAGACATTTGGGGCAGCGACAGGACATACTGAGTGGGACAGTGCTATGGAGGAGGAGTATTCTTCTTTGATGAAGAATCATACTTGGGATCTTTGTTCGCTTCCTAAGGGAAGAAAGTTAGTGCGATGCAAGTGGTTGTATCGTACTAAGTTTGCTGCTGATGGTTCTATTGATAAGTACAAGGCACGTCTTGTTGCGAAGGGTTTTTCACAGGTTGAGGGTATTGATTACACTGAGACATTTGCCCCTGTCGCCAAGATGAACTCTATTCGCCTTGTCTTATCCCTCGCAGCCTCTCAGGGATGGCCCATTTTTCAGATGGATGTGAAGAGTGCTTTCTTGCACGGTGATCTTAGTGAGGAGATTTACATGGAGCAGCCTCAAGGATTTGTGCAGGATTCCTCCTTGGTTTGCAGACTTCGGCGTTCTTTATATGGTCTCAAACAGGCCCCTCGGGCTTGGTATGAGAAGATGGACTCTTTTTTGCTTTCTACAGGATTCACACGCTGTCATTCCGATCCTACAGTCTACATTCAGCGTCTTGAGGATGAGATTTTGATACTTGTGCTATATGTTGATGATCTTCTCATCACAGGTAGCTCATCTTCTATGATTCAGGATGTTCAGTGCGCATTGATGGAGCAGTTTGAGATGACAGACCTTGGTCTTCTACACTTCTTTCTGGGTCTACAGATTGTGCAGTCACCTACTGGGATCTTTGTTTACCAGCAGAAGTATGCTCTTGACATGCTTCAGCGCTTTGATATGCTTGATTGCAAGCCTGCTCCCACACCTTTTCAGTCGGGTGTTACTTTGTCTACCTCTTGCACTACGCCTTCAGTGGATGCTACTTTGTATCGGCAGTTGGTTGGCAGTTTGTTATACCTGACACACACTCGTCCTGATCTCTCCTTTGCAGTTGGTCTAGTCTCTCGGTTCTCACATGAGCCTCATGAGAGTCATTGGCAAGCTGCCAAGCGTATTTTGAGATACATTCAGGGCACACTTATGTATGGCATTCACTACACATCAGGGGCTCCTCACATTGTTGGCTACACTGACTCAGATTGGGCTGGTGATGTTGATGATCGGAAGTCTACTTCTGGCTTTGTTTTTTGTCTTGGCTCTGGTCCTATCACATGGTCGTGCAAGAAGCAGAACGCTCGAGCACTTTCATCTACAGAGGCTGAGTACAGAGCGGCAGTTCATGCTAGTCAGGAGATTTTATGGCTTCGGCAGTTGATGACTGAGTTTGGTTTTCCTCCTGATCGTCCCACTGTTCTGTGGTGCGATAATCAGAGTGCTATTCACATTTCCCGCAACCCGGTGGAGCATCAGCGCACTAAACACATTGAGCTTCATATGCACTTCATCCGTCAGCAGATTCAGGATGGTGTTCTCACTTTGGAGTACATTCCCACTGACGCGCAGGTTGCTGACATCTTCACCAAACCCTTTGCATCTCCGCGCTATCTTCAGTTGCGTTCTATGCTTGGGGTGACGGAAGTTGTCCTTGGGGGGTCTTGTTGAGTCCTTCCTTCCTTCATGTTTCTTTTCAGCATGTTGTTGTATCTCTTTTTGGGGTAGGGTTTTTCCCACTGGGTTTTCTCTATTTCCCCGGTTCACAGAGATTTCTTTGTTGTTGGGTACCTGATCAGGCCTTGTTGCCGGGACCCATTTTCTTGCTTTCTTAGTTGTGCTAGGTTAGCTTCCTCCTGAGCTTCGCTTAAGGGGGGGTGTTAGAGTAATAGTATATTTACCTTTATAATTAAGTCTATCTGATTTAATTATTAAAGGTCACTATTATTCTTTTTTCACTTAAGCTTGTCATTTAGGTGCATAATAATTAATATGTTTATTAATTATTAAATGCACAAACCTAGCTTTCTCCGGCTTTAGGGTTTCTCACCTTATAAGCCGCTTTTTGTAATTATTGTTCACACTTTTGGGAAATACAATTTTGCTCTCACTCCGCTAAGATTCTCAAAACCCTTGCTCTCTCTCTCTCTTAGGTTTTCGCTCCAGCTTCTGGTATTTTGCTTGCAGGTGATCTTGGTTTTTTGTGGATTTGCACATTTGTGAAATCTTACATTCAGCACATGAAATTTGGAATAGACTAGAGGCACTCTATGAAGGAGACAAGTATACCAAACAAGAGAAGTTGCAAAACTGGAAGACAAAGATGGAGAAGCTGCAAATGAATGAAGATGAAAGTATTAGGGCCTATGTTCAAAGGGTTACAGAATCTTTAGTTGGAATTAGAAATTATGGAGGTACTTATGATGAAGATGAATTCATTGCAAAGATTCTCAGATCTCTAACTCCTACTTACAAATTCAAGGCAATGTCAATTCAAGAAACTATACCCCTAACTCCAAACTTAAGCAGAGAGATGTTGATTGCAAAGTTAACTGCCTTTGAAGCTGTAGAATTAGGAGAAGTTGCACCTAAAGTTGAATCTGCATTTAGGGGATCTACACAAGAAAGTATCTGCACTTCCGAGCACAAGAAAAGAAGACTTGAAAGAAGAGCTTGGTGAGTATGATGAGGAATGGGAGAAGATAATGGAAGAAGAAAAGAATATGGAAGAACTTGCTGCACTGATTGCTAGAAGAGAGAAAAGAGGTAAGGGAAAATTTGACGGCAAATTCCCTTTGAAATGCTTTTCATGTAATAAGATAGGTCATTTTGCATCTAGATATCCTACAAGAGTTCCTAAGTACAAACCTAATTATGCAAAGATTAGAAGAGACAAAGAATGTTATTATGCTAGTGAAGGAATCTCTGATGATGATTTAGATGATGAAGAGATTGGATTTGTTGCAATTAAAGATGAACCTGTTCATGAAGAAAAAGCCTTAATATCTCATGTTGAGAAGAAAAATGAATGGATAATTGACAGTGGATGTTCTCATCACATGATTGGTGATAAGAACAAGTTTGTTAAATTAGTAAATTATGATGGAGGTGTTGTAAGGTTTGGGGACAATCTCCCAAAGTCCATCATAGGAGTTGGATCCATCACTCTGGTTGGAAAGACTAATACAAACAATGTACTACTTGTTGAAGGACTAAAACACAATTTGTTGAGTGTTGGACAGTTAATGGATAAAGACTTTCAATTAAGTTTTGTTAATGGTAAATGCATTATCGGAAGCAAGGAAGGAAAACTAATTGCTACCAGTTCAAAATCTAGAGGTAATGTATTTGAACTAAACACATCTGGAGCCTCTTGTTTTTTTGTGAAGGTAGATGATAGTTGGTTATGGCATAGAATATTTTTTCATGTTAACTTTGATAACATTATGAAGGAAAGTATGGCTAATGCAGTAAGAGATCTACCAAAGATTGTGAAACCTTCTAACACTATATGCAGAGAATGTGTTATGGGAAAGAAAACTAAAAGTAGTCATATAAGAAAAACATTTACATCAAAAGGAAAGTTGGATCTGGTACATACAGATCTATGTGGGCTTACAAGAACAAAATCATACTATGGTGAAAGGTATTTTATACTCTTTTTTGATGAATTTTCTAGAATGATGTGGGTTACTTATTTAAGAGAGAAATCTAAAGCATTTAACAAATTCAAGTTGTTTAAAGAAAAAGTAGAGAATGAATCAGGATTGAAAATCAAGTGTTTATGATCAAACAGAGGTGGAGAGTTTACATCATATTTATTTAATTCATACTATGAAGAGCATGGTATAAAAAGACAAACATCTTCTCTTAGGACTCCACAAAAGAACGGGATAGCAGACTGAACAAACAGAACTATACTTGATGCTTCCAGGACAATGCTGATTGAAGGAAATGTATATCATGTACATTGGAGAGAGGTTGTTGGAACAACAGTATACACATTAAAAAAAATTCAAATCAGAGATGGCACAAGTAAGACTCCCTATGAACTATGGTTTCATCATAATCCTACCGTAAAATATTTCAAAATTTTTGGTAGAAAATGTTATATCAAGAGGGATGATGAGATAGGGAAATTTGATGCTAGAAGTGATGAAGGTATCTTCCTTGGTTACTCTGTTAAAAGAAAGGCATACAAATGTTTCAATTTGAGATTAAGGAAGATGGTTGAAAGTAACAATGTAAGAATAGATGATAAATTTTAGATAAAAGAAAGAATGTATGACAATAGTCAGATATCAGAAGTGAAAGAAACCACTACTGCTGCCGAAGAAGAAGAACTTGTTGAGGAAGAAAGTGAAAAAGAGGCTTGTGATGATACAAGAAAGACTACTGAAACTCCTAAAACTCCAAGGTATGTAAAAAATAACCATCCTAAAAATCAAATTATTGGCAATACCAGTTAGGGAGTGCTAACTAGATCTAAAGCTAGAGAAGAAATTTGTTTGATTTCTCAAGTTGAGCCAAAAACTATAGATGAAGCCTTTAAAGATGAATCTTGGATAAATGCCATGAAAGAAGAATTGGATCAAATAAAGAAAAATAATACTTGGGAATTGGTTCCAAGACCAAAAAATAAAAATGTTATAGGAACAAAATGGGTCTAGAAACAAAATGGATGAAGAAGGAATAGTTGTAAGGAACAAAGCAAGACTAGTGTGTAAGGGATACTCACAACAAGAAGGCATAGACTTTGAAGAAACATTTTCTCCTATTGCTAGAATAGAGGAAGTAAGATTATTCCTATCTTATGTTGCACACAAAAACTTCAAAGTGTATTAGATGGATGTTAAATCTGTATTTCTAAATAGAGATCTTGAAGAAGAAGTATACATAGAACAACCAGATGGATTTCCTCTATGCGAAGATAAAGACATGGTGTGCAAATTGAAGAAAGCCCTGTATGGGTTTAAGTAAGCTCCTAGGGCTTGGTATGCAAGGTTGGACAAGTATCTACTTGGACTTGGATTCAGAAAAGGTAATGCAAATAGTAATTTGTATTTAAGAACTACTGAAGATGGAATCCTAATAATAGAAGTATTTATGGATGATATTACCTTTGGAGGTAATGATGATCTATGTAAAAATTTTGCTAAAGAAATGGAAAGTGAATTTGAGATGTCCATGATAGGTGAAATGAAATTCTTCCTTAGACTGCAAATAACTCAGAATGAGAATGGTATTTTCATTTCTCAAACCAAGTATCTCAAAGAATTGCTTAAGAAATTCGGTATGGAAGATTGTAAACTAGTAGGAACACCTATGGTGACTGGAAACAAGATAACAATTGATGATGAAACAAAATGTGTTTTTCAGACTCTGTATAGAATAATGGTTGGAGGGCTACAATATCTTACTCATACCAGACCAGATATTGCTAATGCTATTGGAATTATGGCTAGATATTAGGCAGAACCTAAAGAGACACATCTAGCTACTATGAAAAGGATACTGAGGTATCTCAGAGGAACCATAGACTATGGTTTATGGTATGACAAGAATGATAGCTTTGAACTTCATGCCTATACTGATGTTGATTGGGCAGGAAATATTGATGACATAAAAAGTACCAGTGGTGGTGCATTTTTCCTTGGGAAAAAGTTGGTTTCTTGGATAAGTAAGAAACAAGATTGTATTGAACAATCTACTACTGAATCAGAATATGTTGATGCTACTATAAATTGCACTCAGATTGTTTGGATGAAAAAAATGCTGATAGACATTGGAATAATTTTTAATGAGCCTGTGGTTATCCATTGTGATAACACCAGCATAGTAAACATCTCAAAGAATCCAATGATGCACTCTAAAACTAAACACATTTCTATCAAGTATCACTTCTTGAGAGACAAGGTGGTAGAAAAAGAAATCAAGCTAGAATATATTAGTACAAAAGAGTAGATTGCAAACATTTTTACAAAGCCACTATCGAAAGATACCTTTGACTATCTCAGAGGTATGCTATGGGTTCAGGCTCCTCCTAGTCAGAACTAAATGATGCAGATATGCATCAGTCTAGAAGCATTCAGAGCCTCATCATTTTATGGACTGGATGTAGGGATCTACTCCTCAGGGGGAGTGATCATGGAAGAAAGTTTATATGTGAAAGAATTTGAAGGCTCATGGCACCCTTTGCCATTGTTGTCAAAGGGGGAGTGTTGCTATGAGAAAATCTCTACTGTTTGGGGAGAGTGTTCAGTTGAAGGACTTTGGATTGATATAACTTTAGGATAATATTTTCCCATATGTTGACATCAATGACAAAGGGGGAGATTGTTAGATATTTCTAATGCATGGGTGGTAATTGAGACATGTAATATGTTTAATCACTACGTTACTAAATGGGAAATCATACTGTTGTCATTTGTGTTTTGTCATTGATGTCAACATATGCTTTTATGAAGGAACCAGACTGGTAATCATAGTGTACGGATGTTTGACATGTTGCGAAGCTAGATGAGAGTTTAGGTGGATGCTGTGATCACATCATTAAGTATTTCATATTAAGAGAGTTACAGTTGTTTTGGTAAAGACTGGTCAGTGGACTGTGACAGTGAGAATTGATAGAGTTAGTCTCTGAGTTTTTGATATATCACTCAGAGGGATTGGATTCAAGGTATGTGAACTTGAAGTATGATGGAAGAGGTACTGATGGATGTTCATTGGTCAGTGCAAGGTGTGGAGTGATTAGTGACATCATCTATGGTGTGTGCTCTGGCGATGGCTTATTCTGAAGCTGACTCGAGGAATGAAGCGTGTGTTTTGTTTGGCAAGCATAAATAAAGGATGTCGGTCCTTAATTATTGTAATGTAATCATTGTAAACTTGTTTTATATACCATGTGTATCTTAGCAAGGGTTTATGTAATTGTTTGTATTTAGGAAAGCCTTATGGGCTGGCCTAGTCTTGGTAAAATGTAATAAGGTATAAATGAAAGGTCTTTTCTTTGGAAAAGACATGGATGGAATAGATATGATATAGAGAGGTTGTGAAAGCTGCGAGCTTGTGTCTGTTGCATGTAGAGTAGAGGTTTACTAGTGGACTTTATTGGAACTGATCAAGCAAAGATAGTTGCTGGCAAATAGTTCAAAAGATTATGTATTTCTTCGTATACACCTATTATGAACTAGTGAGTTCTAAAGGTGGACTTAACCTTCTTTGGGAAGTGATCCCTCTATTGTTCTTGACTCCTAATAAGGTTTTTCCTCTAACAAGGACTATGTACTGTAATGTTTCAATAAGCTCCTAATAGGGCTATATCTTCTAACAAGGATTACTATCCTCTCAGTACATCATTAGTGGGTGCTAATTCCCACTGGGGTTTTTACCTTTAACAGGGTTTCCCCATAACCAAAATATTGTGTTATTGTGTTGGCATTCATTGTGTTCATTGGATCTAATATTTTTGAGCTTAAAGTTTAAAGTTCAATATTATGTCATACAACTGATTCACCCACCCTCTCAGTTGTATTGTGGACTGTTATTCCTAACAATGATGATTCCATTCGTATCGTAGATTCTATTTTGATTAATCTTGATGAAGAAGATACTATTGATGGTGTTAATGATGAATATGAGACTATTGACATTGATACTGATTTACCTAATATGCTTTCAGCACAATTGTTAATTACACCTAGTATCGAACATTATGATTCTCAAAAGGATCCTTGTTTGGAACTAGCTATTATTCCTACTATAGTGGATATAGTCCCTCTTGCAAGTTTCCCACCTTCCTAAAATGATATAGAATGAGTTGGGGAGAGTAGGTGACATGCTTGATTGGCTTGTCCTTCATGGTATCTTTTTGTGTGTTTTCATGTTGTATTGTGCTTCTCCTGTAATGTGTTTGCTAAATGTTTGTTAGATTCTTTTATACGACCCTTGTTACTTTGTTTGTGCAATGTGATAAAGCAATCCAAATTGTTGTAAAATTCCTCTATATGTATCTTTTATCTTCTATATGTTGTTTTCATGTTATGTTCTTCTTGTGCTATTGTTCGTAAATGTTTTCCTTCTGTAGTCAGCTTGGATTTGTGACTTGGTAGCACTGATTATTTTTGGTCTCCATGTTTTGGTCTGAAAAGACTCTTCTTTGTAACTCTTATGTTTTCTTTCATCCATTGTGATTGTAGTTCTACTTTCTTTGGGGAATGATGTCAATTCATTTGCAATAATATCATATATAAATATTATCTTATGATCATACTGACCCCATGACAGGTAGATCCCTTCTATGTTCTATGTATGTTTATGTGGTATTTTCCTTGATTTATCTTTTCTTAAGGGCATTTCATAGTGGAAATGTAATCATTGGATTTGTTTATGTTTCCATTCAAGCCATTTCTCATGTTAAAGTGTTAGCAATGACTTTAACACGGGGGCATACACTCTTCTCACTTTTTGCACACACACACTTTCAATATATATATTTTTCAAGGCTCTTTTCTCCCTTTATGGATTAGTGACTAATCCTTAAAGCATGGATTTTTATCTTACAAGATCTCTTGATCCCTCTAGTTTCAATTTTCAAAGTTTTGATCCCTTAAGGTCAAAGGTGTCCTTAAGAATGGATCTCTTTTATTTTAGATTTTCTATTTTGGAATAGAATATTCCTAGGCGTGAATCTTTGATGGGTTAACTAGTGATTAGCCACATTCACTAGGTAGTTCAACTCCATCTTTCCAGTTGCATTGTTTCCTTATGTGGTTCACAATGGGACATAAGTTCTCATTGGATGAGGTAATCACACCCTTTTTTCTCTTTTTCTAGAGATGTCTCTCTTATTGTAATCTTGGAGTTGATGAATACTTGAGTCCCTTGGGGCTTAAGGATTCCTTTGTCCCTTTGATTTCAATAAGATTGTCTTTTTCTTTATGATATCCTTTGCCAAAAGTTTGCATCGATTCCATACTCTTGCTAAAGTGGGGGCTAAATGTAGCATTGGAAAATGGAAGCACTTCCATTTAGGACTGGTTTAGCCCTCCAAGTAAGTGGTTTGGAGTCATGTCAAATGCCTTAAATGGGTCTTTGACTTGGATATGGCTTTTTCCCCTATTCTACCCCATTTTCCACTTCTTTTCTACATAATTTTGGCATCTTGAATTGTAACTCTGAGATTCTTGACCTCATGGTCAAGGTTGACCTCAACCCTGACCTAGGTCAAGGTTGACCTTGACCCTAACCTAGGTCAAGGTCAACCTCAACCTTAACCCAAGGTCCAAATTTCAAAATCCCAAAGTTTTTAGATGTTGGGTTTCGGAAAGATTTATTTCCCGCTTCTAGGTATGCTGTTCGGGCTTTGGAAGGGTAAAATATTAAATTATATTTAATTTAGGTCCATTTCTAGGGGTTAAGGTTTAAATGTGAATTTAATTCTCCTATGTTTGCCTCTCTAGAAGTTTGTGCCCTAGACTAGTATAAAAGGAAGCCTTCTCCTCTCATTTCCATCATCTTTCATATCTCTTTTTGCAATCAAGCATCCATGATCTTTCATATTTCTCAAGCACTCTAGTAAGATAAATCAAGCAAGAAAGAAGGATAAGGAAAGCATTCAAGAATTCATTCATCTTCATGCATTCAAGCATTCAAGATCCAATTCATCAAGGAGATCCATTGGTAGCCATTGAAGGATTTATTCTCTATGGGGCTCTATCAAGCTTCTTCCTATTCCAAGATCCATTCAAGATTGGTATTGAAGATTTAAAGATAATTTATTTGAGACATCCTACAATTCTACATTCATTTGGAGCATCCATACTTTTGAATTCAAGGATTTGAATCCTCCACAAGGGTTTCAACATAGGCAAGGTGAACTATTTCATTTACTTTGTTTATTACATCAATTTCAAGGTTAATTCCTAAATTGGGGTTTGACCATGGCAAACCCCTCCCCCCAACAAACAAAACCATTTTTCTTGCAGGAACAGGTATGGAACAATAAATTACAGTGCAGATCTGGACACCTTTTTCGGTAAACTTTCAGGATCCATGAATAGAATTTTTGTCAGAGCAGCGCAGGTCAAGGTCAACATAAAGGGGTCAAGGTCGACCTTTTTCATAAAAGAAAAAGGTTTATGGGATTTCTTTGTCTCTGTGTTTCCAAGCCAGATTAGGTTGCAGAATTTCCTAAAACTAAGTACAGACACCATAAAATAGCATTTTCT
Organism: Chamaecyparis obtusa; assembly: GCA_027943335.1. Taxonomy (NCBI): domain Eukaryota; kingdom Viridiplantae; phylum Streptophyta; class Pinopsida; order Cupressales; family Cupressaceae; genus Chamaecyparis; species Chamaecyparis obtusa. Next base: position 896,923 of record BSBK01001993.1, read on the forward strand.
AGATCTTTCATATTTGAGGTTAGTCTTTTTCTTCAATTCAATTAAGATTTCAATACTTCTTTCCATAACGGAATATAAGGTTTTCTCCTTTCTTCATATTCTCCATCGATTGATTCATTTATGCATTGACCATCTTCTTGTGGTTAATCAATTTGGATCTTTCCTTTGGGAATTTGGGGTTAAGAGGAATATCTTACCTTCCCCAATCCTATATATCATACATACAATTACATCTTGATTATCGATTTTCCTATATTATAGTTTACTTCTTCAACATTGACTCTATTTTCAAGGTTGTCAAGTCTATGCAAAATTTGTTGCATAAGTTGTCTAAGTTGGGCTCCTTACAATTCATTACTCTGACTCTCATTTCTATGATTATCTTTTTTGTGTTCTCCCTCATATTCCCCATGGGAACTCTCTATGAGAGATCTTGAGGAAAACTCTTGAACTTCCTTAGCTCTTTCGCGGGTAATGAGAGGCATCCTAGAAGAGTAGTGCAACATAAGTTTTAGGTTCTAACTTAAAAGGAGTATTCAATGTGTTGAAAAGTTTTGAGTTTCAAACATACATAGAACCTAGGCTTCTAGTGTAGAAACTAGGGCTCTGATACCAAATGTAATATCCCCGCCAGGGAACCCATGAGGAATCGGGTCTTATGACCAAAATTGCAACTAACAATTTTTTTTCTTCTAACATTACATCATTAATACATTCACATTTACATTCCCTAAGGTTCCCTTAATGAATTCATTTACTAACATATTACTTATCCAAATTGAATTTTATTTCTTTTCTTTACTTTCACATTTCAAAACTTAAGAGATAGGGTAAGAAAATAAAATTTCATTTACAATTATATTCCTTACTTCATAAACCAATTTCATTTGTCTTTCCTACACATTGAATAACTATTCTTTACAAATTACATTTTAGCCTTAGCATAATAAACATTTCCTTTCATTATGACATAGGAGAGATAGAGAAGATAATTCAACATTATATTATATGTTTCCAACTTTGATGTTTCAAATAATAACCCTTGAAACAAACCCTAGAACTATCCCTCACAATTACATTGATTTTCTTTTCAATTATATTTTTCTAATAATAAATCTCATTGCAGTAACAAGTACATGAATTGCCCGAAGGTATTACAACATATCTTTTCATCTTCCTTTTCTATAATACATAATACAAAATAGAAAGATCTTCATTAATGCATAAAATTGAACGCATCCAAGTCACGAACCACAAACAGGGCCTCGAAATATTTTTACCACCCAACCATGTGAAACTGGTGAATTTCCACCCTCGTGCTAGGAGATAGAACCAAGTTACTCACAAGGCCCCAAGCATTCTTGTGGAGCCCAAAATTACAGGCACAAATTTGCATAAATTTTCCAGGGAAGTGTTTATTATTGTTTCATTTTTATATTTATTTCCTTCTTAAATTATATGAGAAAAATTAATTATTTTATTTCAATGTGTTAAATGCATTTATATTTTTTGAAATAAAAAATAATTATAAAAGAATAATAATAATGTTTAGATAAAAGGGTGATTTAAAGTAAAATATTCCTTTTTGAACAAAAGAGTGGCGAGAGGGAGTTGAACACTCGACCTCTCAAGCTTACCCTCTTTTCCTATCTACCTACCCATTCCCTCCCTAACCAGTTAGTCTAATATTATTCCTTGAAAGTTTTTGGGATGGAATTAATTTTGTTCACTTTTCATGTGCAGGTAAGAAAATCAAAGCAATTTTCACACAGGAAGTATATCTTATCCAAAAATATTTTTGATTTGCAATATGATTATTTTTTGCATATATAGATATTATTTACAAATTCATTACTGAGAAAAAGGGTGGTGAGAGGGAGTTGAACACTCAACCTCTCAAGCCAACCCCTTAACTACCCTAACTACCCATTTCCCCCCTTTTTGACCAATTGATCTATTGTATTCCTTGAAAATAATTGTTAGGGTGAAAAGATATAATTATAACACTTTTACCCTATAGTAATTAAAAAGGATAATATTGTGATTGATCCTTCATGTTGACTATTTTCAGATATTGGAATATTTTCCTTTTATAAATATTTATTTATCTTTGGGGTAATATTTGTTAAAAAGGAAATGAATATTTTATATTGATTATTCAAAATTCTTTTGAATCAACTTCATTAGGGCAAGCTAATATGATTGATTAGATATTTCTATTTGAGCGAAAGTGATTACCTCAAAATATGAAAATATATTCTATTATATTCCAAGAGTGTGTTTTAGTTCTTTTTACTTTGAGGTGAGATTTAATATTCTTTTGCCCTATGTTAATAGTTGAAAATCTGGAAAAAGGCAAAATATTATTTCTCAAAAGAATGATATGAGTGAAAATATTATATTTTCCCGATGGAAATATAATTGTTTTTAAATGCATAAATACATTGTCTTTTGAGATTATATTGATATTTTAAAAGGTATATAATCTTTGCATGTCTTGGAAACATGATATTTTTACCCTATTGTTGATATTGATAAATAATATTTGGGTAATGATTATTCCTTTGAAATAGTATTTATTAATTAATATATACTTTGCAAAGGTAAAATATTTCTAGAGGGGATTAAAAAAATATAAATAAAGTTTGGGTCACATTAAACCCTAATTAATTTATTACGCTTCCTGATTAATTTATTTCATGTGCAGGAATTTTTCAAGAGAGAGACGTTATAAAAACTTTCAGAATGATGTGAAGGAATATTTTATGAGCATTTCAAGACAACTTTATTGAAATTGATTTATTAATTAACCCTCAGATGGTTAATGTTTTACTATAATTATTTATTTTTCAATTATTGATTTAGGGATTAGATTTTAGTTTTGAGTAGATGCATTGATCTGAAGTGTGTATGCATCCCTAAAATTTTATAAATATGGGATACGAGGACCAATGTGAGAGATTACAGATGCATTTACTGTAGGAGTAGAATTGTTCAACAACTACAACTATGAACTCTTATGTACCAATTTTTCAACATCAATAAAGATAAGTGTCATTTATTTTTATTTATGGTTATAAGTTATATGTTTTCAATTAGTCTTTCAGATATTCTATATATAGAGTGTTTCATTGTGTTAAATTCCTTGAATCTTATAACTCAAAATCAATATACAGTTTGAATATCAATTGAAATATCTGTGAATCTTCCTTTGTGTTTGTCGATCTCTTGAACATAGTTAAATTTGATAAGACTAGCTGTGTAATCTAGTTTGAGTTATATTGGAGTGGAAGCCCTTGAGATGATAGTCTTGTCTTAGTAAAGAAAAAAAATTTAAAACTGTCTCCGATCGTACATAGGATTGGAAGTTTTCTGACTCCATAGCCCAAGTTTTTAGAAGGCACTGATCTAATCATTATTTGGAAATTTTCATTTGGTTCATACTTTGTAGTTTGTAGATATTTTAATCATTTTTTTAAAGAATTACAATTAGGATTCTTAGTGGTTATCTAGTTTAGTTTAAGATTTACATATTATAAATTATCAGGAGATTTTTTATTTTCCTCCATGGATTATTCACCACCTTGGGAGGAACTTTGTTTGTTTATGTACGCAATTGTGCGACATGGAAAATTTGATAGTTCAAAGTGAAATTAGGCCTGCTAGCCTTGGCTTGATAAAGCCAAAATTTTAGAGGTATAAGTGGTGCATCACCATTATACCTGTCAATTGGGAAAAAGTGAATCCATCATTTTTGGGCACCAACACATTCTAAGGTTTCACAAACCCTAACTTGAAAACAAATACAAAACATTACAAGATATCACATTACTAATTACAAGGGTTAGGTTTCTAGCATACCCTCTAGGTGAGTCTCATCACATATCCTAGATTTTGGATCCTTCTTGGCAACCATGTAACCATGGTCCCCCCTTTCTGAATAGGGATCCATCCTAGAAGTTCCACATGGTCTTGGTACTCCAACAGGACTATGTGGCCATTAATATGTTTTCTTTCATTATCTTTTGTTTTCCCCTCCCAAGTTAATTTTAAGGTTATCACTTGATTACAAACTCACCCATAGGATCTCCTCGCAACCACTTTGGGTCTCAGCGCCTATGGTGAGCCACCCACCTAGGGTACCTAGTCCCCTACCAAAAACATGACAAAATAATTGCAATACTTCAAATGCTTTATTTTAGAGGTTTAGGAAACTCTCCAGTGTACTCAGACCACTAGGACAAGCCCTAACGTTAACCATAAACAACATAAGAATAGTCCAAGTATGTCACATACTCGAGATACCTTAAGTACAACATTATGATCAACTTCAAGCAATAAAATGAACATTCAGAGAGGTACAAAGATGCAAATAGAGACCAGGATCAAGGTTGGAAGATACAAACCAAATCCCAAGCCACACAATTACCCAACACTGAAATCCATGACTCCAAAGTTTCCAAAATAGGTCCAAATAGAAAATAAAAGTAATATAAATTATAAACTAATAAATATTGATGGGGAAAAGATTGTACTATAAACTAATGAACCTACATGGACCTATGAATCAAGGGAGAAGACAAAGTAATCTTGTCTTAGAAAGGTGGCAAGATATTACATATTTAAGTGTTGATGAATCTGCTCTTGTAGGTTGGTTGCAAGAGGGATATAGATAAAGAGAGGAGTAAAATAGAGTTTTAGATGTGTCCTAGTGGTTTTAATCATAAGATACCCTTTATTAGTGTGATTTTAGAGATTATCTCAAAGATCTATGCATGACTATTTCTAGAAACATATATATATATATATATATATATATATATATATATATATATATATATATATATATATATATATATATATATATATATGACTGTCATAAAAATGCAGTCTCGGTGCGGTGAGCATAACTTTTTTTTGAACTATTGGATTTTTCTAATTTTCACATATGTTGGATAAAACTTAATTGAGAACATTCTCACTAGAGATATTTTCATAATAATGTCGGGTTCAAAATTTATTTACAACAAAGTACAGGTATAGGAAAATAAACCAAAACACTTTGTCTGTTTTCAATTAACATATTTTTTTTTATTATCATCCTAATTACAAATCATTTCACAAAAGAAACTTTGAAAACCATATAAAAAATATAAATATTTAAGAAAACACACACATATCCATATTCACATACAATAAGATGATTTCCCTAGTTCCAGACCCTACCTGGAGTCCTGTGGAGAAACTTCACAATGACTGGAGCACACCTCTGCAAGTCCTCCAAACCTTGAGTGAGATTGTAGCTTCCTGGAAATATTCTTGTAGAAATAAAACTCCAATAAATCCACACACTTTCCCTCCAAACCAGAACACTCTCAATCTCATGGAAAACTACAAATAACTTCCAAAAAAAACATCAATGTAGAAAACTTCATAAACCTTCCAAAAACTCCAACTCCCTCTCACTCCCCAAAATGCAAATATTTATCCTTCAATTATGTGATTAGAGGAGTCTCTTTATAGGAAGAAAATTATCCAACTTCCATAGTTGGTTGGAAGACCAAACAATTCATTCTCGTAAATGACTTAACAAAGTTTTAATAAATTTAATTAAAATAGCTTTAAAAGAAAACCATAACAAGAAAGTCAAACAAATAACTCTCAAGGAAAACACATAGCACACATGGAAACCAACTAGCTTGGTTAACCTCAAGAGTATCTTGGTTAAATCTCCGCACAACAACAGTTCAAGGATTTTGAAGGTACGCTCAGACCTATATAGCTAGGTGGAGATGATGTCTGGTACCTGCATACTACATCACCAACTAACATGCATATACATATATATAAACATATAGTGGAAAATGAGGAGGGAGAGTGTGACATTGTGTGAACCTCCCATAGGAGTAACTACGACTACCTCTCCTCATCCTACACTCACATCAAACAGCGTAATCATCAGAACATAATGGAGTTAGCAAGGTTAGATCAATCATAATATAAATCAAATGTAAAACATTTTACCAATTTTTAATTTCTAATCATTCATCATTTTATTTCAAATTATTTAATATCTCATAATAAAATCTATTAACCAAAAAATATGAAATCAAATGTCCCATCATGAAATAACATAGTCCAAACATATAATCCAAAATATCCAAGTAATAATTCTTTCCATCCAAAATATGTAGATACTAGGGTGGGCATTACAGAATGTTCCTCTTATATTTATTACTCCATATAGTACTCCATTCCCCCTTAGACCTATAACCTCTCCAACCAAGCTTAGAAAGAAGGTAATCATTAAAGCTTCTTATCCTTCTGATTCCATGATCTCCTTTCATATTAGGCATGCAAACTTTTTGCCAAGAAACAAGGGAAAGTCTCTTTTCTTTTTCAACTCCAGACCACAAGAAATTTCTTTGAATCTTTTCAATAGTTTCAGCATATCTGTTAGGAATCCTAAAAATACTTAAAGCATAAATGGGGATACTCTGAAGCAAAGATTTTAGCAATTGAACATTACCAGCTTGACTTAAAAGAGCCCCTTTCCATCCAACAAGTTTTTTGTGAAATTTATCAACTATTGTGCTCTAGAAAGCTTCAGGGGGATTGAGACCAAGGGGGAGACCCAAATAGGTAGTAGGGAGATGGCCAATTTGGCACTCCATAATTCAAATAATTTTAGTCTGTTTGTAATCTAGAGTATTAATGAAATAAATACATATTTTGTTCCAGTTGATAGTTTGACTAGTAGAATTATTATATTTTTTGAGAACATTTTTATGATTCCTCGCTTAAAAAATAATAGCTTCTCCCAAAAAAATAGAATCATCCACAAATTGTTGATGGGACTAGAGATAGTTGGAAGATGAAGGTCTGAGCCCTTTTAGGTCACCATTCTAGATAACACTATTTATGAATCTTCCCAAACATTCAACCATTATAACAAACAACACAGGAGAGAGGGGGTCCCCTTGCCTCAGGCCCCTTGAGGATTTAAAAAATGGGGAGGGAGAGACATTAACTAAGATAGAGAAGGTAGTAGAAGTGTCAAGCTACATCAGAATCTTAGTACAATTAATATTAAATCCAAAAGAAAGAAGATAGTTTTGTTAAAAACCCTATTCAACTCTATCATAGGCTTTAGAAAGATCAATTTTTAGGACAAACCCTTCTTTCATATCCGTAACCAACAAATGGATATTTTCATGAATTGTGATGATAGAGGCCAAAATCTGTCTGCCTAGAAAAAAGCCAGTTTGTTGATGAGAGATAATCCTAGGAACAAGAGTCAGTATTATAGAAGTAATCACTTTGGAAACAATCTTGTAGGTAGATTTACATAGATTGATAGGCCTAAAGAGATCCATAGCATCTACCCCTACCTTTTTAGGGATAAGAGAAATAAAGGTACCATTGATTTCTTTAAGGATTCTTTTAGATCCAAAAAATTCTTTATCAACATCGGAAACATCCTTACCAACAATATACCAGTACATTTGAAAGAAGAACATAGGACATCCCTCAGGGCCTAGGAGTTTTCTACCTTCAAAGGAAAAGATAGCCCTCCTAATTTCTTCATTAAAAGGAATAGCATTGAGAAACAAATTGTCATTGTCAGTAAGGATTTTAGGGATTCTTACCAAGATTTCCTGTTGAGAATTCTAGTCCAGCATATTTTTCTAAGTAAGAAAGTTTGAAAAGTAATCTTTAGCTTCCTTAGAAATATCTTCCTCCTTCTCCACAATTTTTTTATTGACTCTGAGTTTGGAAATTCTATTAGTAAATTTGTGCTTTATAGCTGACATGTGGAAGAATTTACAATTTATGTCCCCCTCACTTAGCCAGGTGTTTTGAGATCTTTGTTTCCAGGATATTTCTTCCTTATGCACCATATCATAATACTTAATTAAAAATTCACTCTCTTTCTCCTTAGGGACATTCAAACAGATAGTTTATTGTATAGAGTCTTGAATGTCTTTAAGTTCTAGCATAATATCAGCCTTGGAAGAGAAAATGTTCTGGAAAGTATCTTTGTTCCAAGTCTTGATATTGTCTTTGACATGTCTAAGCTTGTTAACTAATCTATACATATCCATTCCATTGATTTTGATCTACCACCATTCTCTTAATTTTTGAAGAAACTCAGGATGCATTTTCCACATTTTCTCAAATCTGAAAGGAAAGTTTATTTTTCTAGAAATAGGATCAGTTATAAAAGAGAGAGGATAATGATCAAAGCCATCTCTAACAAAAGCCTTCAAATAAAAAAAATAGTACCAGTACTAGTCATCAGTAATAAGAGCACTATCAAATCTCTTCTGAATCAGCTTATTTCCTTCTCTTCTATTAGTCCAAGTATAGTTAACCCCCTACAGATCAATGTCAGTGAGAGCTTGTCTAGTAATAAAGTTCATCAAGTTAGGTCTTTTTTCCAAATTCGGTTGACTACTTCCAAATTTTGTATCTTCCTTTAGAGGAGTATTAAAGTCTCCCATAATGATCCAACATTCATTCACAAAAATATTCCTAGCTTGATCAATATTTTTCCAAAATTTGTCTCCCATTCTTAGTATTAGGAGCATATATATTGGTAAGGATCGATGAAGTATCATCCTTTATGTGATGAAACCTGATACAAGCCATATTATTGTCTTGGATGATGACTTCACCTTTTATGGTATTTCCATTCCAAAAAGTAGAAATACCTCCAGAGGCTCCATCCAAGCTCCCTCCACTTAAAAAATTAGTTTTGAAAAACTTAATATTTTCAACCTTCTCCTTAAACATTGTAGTCTCTTGAATCAAAATAATATCGGGTCTATTATCTCTAACTATGTTTCTAATAAGGTCCTACTTATGAGGGTTATTTAGCCCTCAAATGTTCCATGAAATGATCTTCATTTCTTCTTAGTAATTCCATCCTGAATGATGGTCCTCTGAGTACCATCTGCTATTATTTTTGTAGCCTCCTGGTGCCTTTTCCTTGAGCTTTTTGGTCTCCCTGGTGGTGAAATCTGAACCCCTCCAACATCAGGAAGATTAGCTTTGTTATTATTTTGGGCTTTGGAAGCCTGGTTCTTTTTTCCTTTTTTTTTTCTCTATAATAGTAGAGGAATTGTCATTGTCACCAATTCCCAACACTTTATCTATATCTTCCTGATCTCCCTATTTAGGCACTTTTTCTGCATCAAATTTTTTCTCCCCTGTAACTGGAGTTATGAGACATGTCAAACAACCTAGGACCTAGAACAACATCTTGTTGTGCATTAAAAAAAACATCCTCCTCTATTTTACGTAGAGGTTCCCCTAACTGACTATGAGAGTTCCCCATCTATTGTGTAGATGAGACATTATCTTCTAGATGAATCTGGCTTGTATGGATCTAATTAATATACTCTCCTCTGAGCTAAAGGAAGGTGACAAGAAGTTCACCTCCATGAAGTAAAATTGAAGATGAAATGATAGATATTAAGGATTCTCTCGAGGAGGGTGAGATTCCACCTCCAAACGAAGACCCAAGTGAAGATGTATCCATCATACCAGTTGAAGAACAAGATAAGGGAGAACCTAATATAAAGTTGGGAGAATGCACATTGTATTACCTTTGAAATGTTTTAACTACAATAAGTTTGGTTATTTTTCATCTAGATTTCCAACTAGAATAACTAAGCATAGGCCTAAATATGGGAAATACAAGAATGATAAGCAATGTTATTATTCTAGTGATGGATCTGAAGATTTATATGATGAATTCAATGATATTTTGGATTTTTTTGCTATCAAAGAAGAGGATCCTATCTATGAGGAAAAAGCATTAGTTTCTTATGTTGATATGAAAATTGATTGGATAATTGATAGTGGATGCTCACATCATATGAATGGTGACAAGGATAGATTCATTCAGCTAAAAAAGTTTGATGGTGGAGTTGTAAGGTTTGGTGATAATACTCCTAGAATGATTGTTCGTAAAGGATCAATTACTTTAGATGGAAAGACTAATACTGATGATGTACTATTTTTGGATGGCTTAAAACATAACTTGTTGAGTGTTGGACAACTTGTGGATAAGGGTTATCATTTGGAATTCAAACATCATCATTTCTCTATTAGAGGAGCTAATGGAGAGTTGATCACATTTGGTACTAAAACTAGAGGTAATATATTTCAATTGAACTCTACTGACGTCAATTTTTTTGTTACAAAGATTAATGATAGTTGGTTATGGCATAGAAGGTTTTTTCATATCTTTGATAACATGGTAAAATCATCTAACAATAATGCTATCAAAGATCTACCTAAGATTGTAAAACCTGCTAACACTACATTTAGAGAATGTGTTTTGGGAAAGTGGACAAGAAGAAGATTTGCAAGAAAATGATACTCAACAAATAGAAAGTTGCAGCTGATTCATATAGATATTTGTGGACCTACTTAGACTAGGTCATGTAACACCCCGCCAGGGAACCCAAGAGTGATTAACCTAAAAGCTAATAAGTTTGGTGAATAATTTTATTTTTCTAAAGTTTATAAACAAGAAAAACATCAATGCGGAAGCAATTACCATTTACTCACATTAATACATCAACCAACACAAATTACAAAACTCAAGGGTCTCATGACGTAGAATTACTTAAGAACAAAACACAACTAAAATTACAACAACAGAAGATTCCATAAATTAGATTACACAATTACATCATAGAATAACAATTACAATCCTCAAGGATATCCATGAAATCTACATAAACTCACATCCATTGCACATGTTGCAGGGTATATGGTATTCACTCTAACAATAAAAGTACAATGTCTAGATTAGGTATCGCATGTGATACTCTAATACAGGATTACAAAGAGTGAAGATAAGAATAAAACCACCAATGAAGAAATTGTAAAGAATCCAACTATAGAAGCACCATCAAGCACCAGTACCAAGACATTGAATCTCAAATGGTAAAGAATCACTACCACCCATCCATGTAGAACCACAAAGGTCTACCCCACCATGTTGAGGAGATAACAACAGACCCTACTCAGATAACAAACTCAATCAAAACATCTAAGAAAGGATACAAAAGGCTTACTAACTCAAAGGTACCCCAACTAAAGATAAATAAACATCAAATAAAAAACACGAACCAAACAAAATAATACAAAATAAACCACAAAGTAATAATGAGACAACAAAGATACACCACCAGAGGCAAATGTAGAAACTAGGGAGGAGAATTAGGCTACATACTATGGGAGTGTCATCACATGAACAACTACTTGAGCTACCCTGGACTGCTCTCTCTAGATCTCAGGCCCTCAAGCATCTATCAGGTTGAGTTACCCTGGATTGATCACCTTGGATCCCGGACCCTCAAACTGACCCATGTGCAACCAAAATACCCTCTTATGAAGATGAGGAATTCTAATCTTACCTGCTCTCTACATATCATCACATTCCCATCCTTAGCCTATACAAGCACTGAAGGCATGGGTGAGGCATCAATGATCAATCTTGTATTTAATGTCATCCCCAAGTTTTATTATTAGGTTATCACTTATTAATCAACTTACGATAGGTTACCCTGGTACTGGCCTCTTTGAGCCCCGGACCCCTAATGTAAGTCACTCCCCTAAAATGTACCTATTTAACCTCCCCTATGCTCACAAATCTCACATAGATCAAATCAGGTATACAACTAGGTAATCCTAGATCCAGTTTCACACACAAGAAATAGAAATGATTAAAAAATACCAATAAACAAAATACAAAACAACATGAGCCCATATGGTTAAATCAGGTGATGATCAAAATACACACACACATCAAAACATAATGTTGAAATCATGTACAACTGACACTTACCATGGCCTCTATTTTTCCCCCTATGTCTTCTAATATCCCAATAACACATAAGCATAAGAAGACACTTCAGGAATGAAAATACAATATTTGCATCACAAAGAAATCTAAAAGATAACCATAAGCATTTACATTCCATATCAAACATAATTGAATCCACATATAGAAAAACATAAATCTGTTAAGAGAGACTGAACATAAAGATTATAATATGCAATAATTATAGAACATTCTCTGTATTCATCCTATGGGTTCAATAGAACAAAAATGCCCAATTTCAGTAAAAACATAACACTTATCAAGTGATTATCTCCAATATGTTGACGATCTCATAAAATTTAGATATATATCCTTATATAAATAAAAATTGTATAGAAATAGATTTAGTCTAATCAAAACTCTATACTGAGTAAATGCAACAAACTATATAATTTAATATGCTATTAAATTAATTTAATACATAATAACATATTAAATCAACAGTCTGAAAAAGAAATGTATTATAAAAAGTATTTATTTGAATGACACAATTTAAATAAATACTAAACAAAAATTAATTAACTATTATTAAATTACATTTAATAAAATCTAAAATCAAATCAAAATTTCAATATTAAATTATCTTTAATATTAAAATTTCCAAATAATTATAATTTAATACAACTTAATAAATCTACATATACTACAAATTTAAAAAGTATAACTTTTGAAGTAAATACTATTTAATTAAATAATAATTAATAAAAATTTAAAAGAAATAATTTTAATTTACATAATAATTAAAAAACATTTATTAAACAAATTTTAAAAATTAAAAATAAATAAATAAATAAAAATGAAATTTTAAATATAATAAAAATATACGAATTTGTATTGGGGGGGACTGGCCCCACACCCTTCCAATACTCTATCGCACGGTCACGGCCCCTACCCTCCCCTACGCATGGCAGGGTACTGCAGGTGGCAGTACCCCTGCCACGACAATGGTACTGTCATCTGCAATACCACCTGCCTTGCGCAAGGAGGTACACATGACGACCAAGGGGTGGGGGAGGTGGTGGCCCCCACCCCTCCTTAATTTTAATAATTTTTGAATTTTTTTTATTTATTTTTTTTAAAAAGCATTATTTTTAAAATAAACATTACGACTTTAATTTATATATATTCAGGAAACGAAAAATATTAGATAAATCACAGGGTATTTTTGAAGATATACACAAAAACTTTACATGAGAATATATATATTTTTTATAGGGTAAATATTTATCAAACACATGGTACTAAAATCATGCCACAAGTTTGACTTTTCTATTTGACTGGATTTATTTTGACTGTATATTTTCTTTAACCAGAGAGTAATTTTTCTACTAGAATTGAATTTTTGATAACAATTGATTTTCTTTTCAATGGGATTTTTTTTTTTCTAGCATTATAGTTAGACTATAATCTAGGATTAATTTATCATTTTCTAGGAGATCTATGAGGAGCCTTTAGTGAAATTTTGCCAGCATAACCTTGATGTGCTAAATTTTAATAAAAACATGAAATCAACATAACTAGAGTTTTCTAAATACCCAATACGGTAGAAACACCAGATCTAACTATTCGGATAAATTAAATTTACATAGATAGGGAAAACCAAATAAATGCAATACATAAATTAACAGGTGAGAATTCAAAGCCTACCTTAGGTCCAAAGCAAAACTGAAATTGAAAACTTTTGAAGATCTGAAGATCAGAATTCCTCCCAGAATGAATCCAACCTACATATCTGAATCTATGTAGAAAGCATGCACACGATCCTGATGCACAAACATGCAATCACAACAATCCAAATTCTCCCAAAATCCAAAGCACACAAGCTCTCCAAAATTCTCCTCCAAACCTGTCTAATCTCTAAAATGAATGCAATTTTTCTTCCCTAATAGAGATTCAATTCCCTTTTTCATGCAACCCTAAAGATAACTCAATTGATAACTCCCACATCAATTCCAATTCAAAATTGAATATAAATCATAATTAAATAAAATGAAATAACTTTATATGCTGACGCAGGAGCATCCTGGGTGTAAGAGCAATCTTGCATCACCCAAAAAATATTTCTAGTTTCTTTTCAATAAGGGCTATTTTGTGTAGAGCTGATATTTATGGAAACTTGATATTTTTAGTAAGTTGTTCATACGATCTCAAAATGTTCTGATTTCACATGTGGAGGTTCATCTTAGTCTTATCAGCCTGCCAGTAAAGTTTCATTGCTAGATCAAGTCTAGTTTTGAAGATATTGCAAATTTTTGGTATTGGCGGTAGGGTACAGAAACTTTGAACTTAGTTTTGAAGGCTTTAGAGGCCCCAGATGAGGTCTAATTTTTGGCTAAATGAAGATTGCTTGATTCAAGCATTGTAGAGCTCCTTGTGCCCTTTCCAAATTGGGATCATAATAGTCAATCGAAGCAACTGGTGATGACTTATGGTCTCCAGAAGTCGGGCCACCTGAAATGGCAGAAAATAATTTTTCTTCAAAATTTTTGTTCGGGTTTCAAAAGTTATTTTGAGATGACTATGATGTAACAAAATGAAAAATAAAATATTTCTAAGTTTGGTTGGCCCTTAGGGCTAAATTTCTAGAACCTTCTCAAGTGGTGGAAATTGCCTATATAAGGAAGGCCCATAGTGTTGTCTTAAGCAATTCGGGGGCAGTTCGGGATAGTTCTGGGTAGTAGATCTAGGTATTGATTTGAGGCTTTGTCCTATAGAATATTGTAAGGGAATGCCCATGTGGCTTTACATATTGTAATTCTGAAAGTTTGTAATTCCACATTTGTGGAGATAATAAGAAGCCAATTTTATGTTCTTGCATATTGTTGTTTTTTCTCTGTTTCTGTTATGTGTTTGTGGTATTAAGGGGAGCACCCTTCATTAAGTGGTATCAGAGAAGGAGTTCTTGAGTGTGTAAACAGATCACCGACTATGAGGTAGTTTGCACCAGGACCGTGGTTAGGGTTTTAGCGCACATCATTAATAATGCCTCCACGAAAGGAATGTGGTGGAAGAGCTGGTGTTGTAACACCTAAGGTTAGAGTGCTCCAGAGAAAAATGCGAGCATTGCAAGAAGAGATTCACAGAGGGATGAATCTTATTGTCAGAGATGAAAGTGAGGATGAAGCTGAAGAAGGAAATGATGATCAAGAAGAAGAAGGTGAAATTTTGAATTGAGAAGAAGAAAGGCTTTTCTGGGCCATTTCCAAGATTGGGAAAAGACCTAAGATCAAGGTTCCTGCATTTTCAGGAAATCTTAACCCAGAAGAATTGATCGATTGGATCAATGAATGTGAAGAATATTTTGAGTATGAAGATATTGAGGATCCTGATAGGGTTAAATTCGTGAAGGCTAGACTGAAGGGTCATGCATAGATCTGGTGGCAAGAGATTCAATTGGAGCAAAATAGAAGAGGGAAAGATAAAATCACAAGATGGGATCGGATGGTGGATAAATTAAAGCGACAGTTCATCCCTGTTGATTATGAGCTTGACCTACTGAAGAAAATGCAAAGTTTGAAGCAAGCGGGATGATCTGTTCAGGAGTATACAAAGGAGTTCTATCGAATCCTGATCAGAACAGGCCATGCGGAAGCTAATAAGGAGAAATTTTCTCATTACCTTAATGGGTTAAGGCCAAGCATTCAAGAGGAGCTGAATCTGGTTTGAATGAACAGTA